>CAKKTE020000188.1:1707321-2092321 GCA_920105625.2 Clusia tigrina
TCAATATTATGAAGAAACTATGAGTCTATATTGCTATTAAATATATTTTATATAAGTTGTGTACCACCTTAAGCAGCTCTTATGCAGTTTTCCATTCCTCACAATTTCGTTTATTTTGAACAGTGTTTAGTCGCACATTGCTTATCTTTGACAAATCGGGAGGTATGAAATTCACCTTGCAGCCACCATGTAAGTAAATTCACCTTGAGCGAAACAAAGAAAACGGACAGCGTGAGATCACCATGCATTCCCAGCAGGAAATTGTGAAAATATAAAACTTATTTTGTAATATACCAAATCTCATTACTGTCCCAACAATACAATAGAAATATTTTCGAGTTTCTTAGAACTATAGATATATTTTAATTTACCCTTGACAAGATATATTAGCGTAGTTATTCAATACTTCTTATACAAATATTAAATTTTAACTTGTGTTCGAATTGTTTATAAACGGTTTTTCAAAAGAAACGCTACAAAAGTAAATCGTGGTGACAGCAAACGACGCCATATTTTTTCCCGCTCTTTTGACATTTCTCTTCAGTAAGGTTTGCCATTTCATCATGCAAAGATATATGAGCCAACAACGAATCGAAATTATTAAAATTTACTACCGAAGTTCGGAGTCAGTCGCCTCAACTTTAAGAGCGCTACGTCCAATTTATGATGAGGCTCATTTCTGGCTGAATGGCTTCGTCAATAAGCAAAATATGCGTTATTGGTTAGACAGCAACCCACACGTACTCCATGAGTCATCATTGCATCCCGAAAAAATTACGGTTTGGTGCGGTTTATGGGCCGGCGGCGTCATTGGGCCGTACTTCTTCCGTGATGATCAAGACCGGCACATTACTGTGAATGCGAATCGCTACCGTTCAATGATAACCGAATATTTTTGGCTCCAATTGGATAATATGGACTTGGAGGACATGTGGTTCCAACAGGACGGCGCCACAAGCTACACAGCGAATGCCACAATCAATTTACTGCAAACCAAGTTTGGTGAACGTGTTATCTCACGAAATGGCCCAGTCGATTGGCCGCCTCGGCCGTGCGATTTGACGCCGTTAGATTATTTCCTGTGGGGCTACGTCAAGTCTATGGTCTATGCCAACAAGCCAGCGACGATTGATGAACTTCGTACGAATATCGAACGTGAAATTGCAGCAGTATCGGCCGATTTATGCTTGAAAACCGTTGAAAATTGGGTTCAGCGTCTGGACTTCTGCAAGCGTGCCCGTGGCGGCCATGCAAAAGAAATCGAGTTCCATACATAATGGCATCGAACGTACTTTCACAGGAATAAAGAATTTGATTGATATCTAAAACCGGTTTTCTTTTATTTAAAAAAACTTTTGTAGCGCTCTTATTCAAAAATCCTATATATTATTTTTATATATAATATATATATATATATCTATGACATTTTACATTTTCTGTATGAAGTGAATCATATACGTATTGTGAGTGCCTCTACCGAAATTCCTGCTGGTATGCATGTCTGGTAAAATAAACATAATTTTGTTTGCTGCATACGAAGGACTCGTAGCCAACTTCATGTAAGAAAATAAAGTAAAACTTAAACATTTTTACATAGTGTCTCGATTAGCTATAATTCATGGCAATGTTCATGTTCATGTCAGAGTAGCTGATGGCTGTCAAAGCAAAGAACATCTAAGTTCTGCTAGTGTGAGGAGGTTTTAAATTTAATGTACATATATTGTGGTAAAAATACAGTGCACCCTATCGTTATTCCTCAATTCACTTAACTTCTCAAAATAACTGAAAACAAAATTTTTTTTATAATTTCTCATTGTCAATGAACCCTCAAGGTCCACAAATCGAAATATTCCAGTTACGTTTAAGTAAAAAATGAATGCGACAAAATAAAAAATTGTTTTCGTCATTATTAAAGAAAGAAACACTACCTCTGTTTAATTAAAAACATAAAGCCGTCAACGTAATTCGTTTAGCTGCATTTTTGACCTATTTTGAAGATTTTTCTGAGATTATTGAAACTGTTGTTATTAGTGAGAATACTGTAAAAAGGTTTAATTCCCTTATGACCGGCAATTTCTTAATTTTCATTTCACTTTGCCCCCAATTCTTCTAAGCTTGGTGTCCCCTGTGCTCTTTCATTCGCTCATGACCATAGTTATATATGATCGCAGAGGGGTGTTACTGGGGCAATCGGACCCCATTTTAATATAAATTAATTTTTATTAATTATTTTTGTTATTAGTACTATAATATTATGCCAAAAAACCAAATAATTATTATTCTACATCTTATGATTACAGTGAACAGAAGTGTAAATGGAAAGCAATTGGATCAGATTTTACATTAAGAATAGTTATAATTTATGAAAAGAACTTGTTAACATTTGAGATTTTAACTCCAAATTAAATAATACAATTTTTTTTATTTATTATAACCTTTTCCTTTTAGAAGTATCGCAGTTCTTTTTAAAATACAAATGAAGTGACACCCTAAAAGTTTAATTTAAACGTAGCCCTGATTTCTTCTGATTTTTTTCTCCGAATATTCGCTATTTTAGTCAACATCCCATCAGTGAAACCAACTAGTTAAAGTACTAGTAAAACTCAGATTATATGTAAAATTCATATATAAATAATATAATAATGTGTACTCGACATGTAAAATACGAACATTTACGGATATTTTAAAACACGCGTTAACTTGAAGATTTATCTCTAAAATTAGGAATTACAAAAAGTGGTTGAAATTATAAAAAGAACTGTTTTTCTTCAAATTCCAATGTTTGTCTTTACTTCCTTTTTTATGACAAGAAAGGAAGAATTTATTATACACGGCAATGGTCAGCAACTGGTTAACTTATAGATAAGTTTTGAACTAGTAAATTCACCACTTGATTTTTTACTATTAAATTTAGTAGTATATTTTGAAGACTGCCTATAATTTTCACTACAGGGATATGGAATATTTTTACACCAAACACAATAAATTCACATACACTATACGTGTAACCAAAAAAAATGGTCGGAACGGTAAATAAATTTGGAGGGAATTGAATGTCTTTTCTTTGTCTTCTTTGGTCAAAGTATGAAGTGGGCAAATTATCTTAAAGCATTTCCTTTTATATAATGGCTTTGAACAGTAAACAACAGAGATGCGTTCTCGCATTGAATGCTTTAAGAGAGTTAAAAAAACTGCAATCAGAAATTGAAGAGTTTGTAATTGCACAAAACACTCAAATATTCGATAAATGATTATTAAATTAACTATTTCGGTTCTATTAAATTTTATTGTGCCATTTTTAAATAGACAAACGTTAAAATCGAGTGAAACTTAAAATTTATATCATGGTTTCTAGCAGAACTGCTGTCTTGACATAATAGCCGCATCCCAATGGTACTGGATCGGATCCCATCTCATTGGAATGCTTTCGATCCAAATAATGGATCCACATTAAACTTGGCAGCACTCTTGTTTAGTTGTAAAAAAAAAACATGAAAAATATAAAAATATCTGTGTGTAGAGTTTTGAGACATTGTTGAATTAATGAAATTAAAAACAATATATTAAAACAAAAATTGAAAATAACAAAAAAGAAAATAAAAACAAAAAAGAGAGAGTAGTATTATTATTTATTATTAATTAAACTTATGGAGAACTATCTCCAAATAATTCCTTTATATTAGGCGACTCCGCATATCCATTGCGCTGGCTAATATATCCATTTAGAGATAACGGATCTCTTACTCCAATTCAAAGGAAATTTAATTATATACATTCGTCAACAAGGACTGTTGTTGAAAATGCATTTGGGCTCTTAAAATCAAGGTTCAGAACGCTTTTGCATTTCACAGAACAAGTGCATTTAGAATACATTACCATCATAATTGTATGCGGATGTATTTTACATAATATTTGTTGCCTACAGAACGATGAAGATATTCTTGAATCAGGTGGAGCCAGAATACAGGACACTCCAGTTGAACCTGATACATCAATTCAACAATTACAAAATAACACTCGGCGCGATCAGCTTTTAACGGAGTTAATAAATTCTCGGGTTATAGATCCTTAATTTTTTATTATCTTATATAAATTTAAGAATTTCTACAACTTCATTAAAAATTAAACAAACTTCTTTCATTGATATAATTTTAATTATTTCATTTTAAATAAATATGTTATTTCATTATTATTTTATATAATTATTTTATTTGGATTGGCAACCACATTGTAAATTTTTTAGCGCATTTATTTTTTCTTCATGTCGTTTCTGTCTATTTTCTTCTTGTTGAAATTGAATTATAATGACATTTCGTATATTGTAACGACTCTCTTTCTATAGCTGGGGTAGACTCAGCGGCTTCCAGGGTTCGTGTACAGAAAATTTATATATTGAATTCCACCAAGGTTATTATAGCTTAAAATTACTTTATTTATTTAAAATATAATAATATAGTTTACTACTACGGACTTAGTTAGTCCTTACAATAATATTCAATTGATCTTAGGTCTATCACTTGGGGTACTACTCTTCGCGTGCCTAGCTAAGGTTTTATTTTGTTGTCCTTGTCCCTATAGGCGAACTGTCACGTTGCAGATCTATGTGTCTCAGTGAGAAAACGATTGAAAACCAGATGTTCTCGCTAAGTCCTCAAGTCTCTCCCAGCAAAAGAGCAGGTCTGATGTCGTCGGCGGTATGCAGCAAAAGAGACCTACTCCTCGAACGACACGGCTTATATAGTCTTAAACGACCACCACTGCCAGTGTATAGTGTTGCTGGCGGGCAGATGTTTGAAGTTCCACTCCCGTTGGTCGGCGTCGCTTGTTGCTAAGCCATGCTCGTTGTTGTTGTAGTGGTTTGTCCTTTGATCACCTTCGCCGCTTTGTTGTTGTTCTTCTGTTTGTTGCTGTCCTGAGTATTTGTCCTTTGATCACCTTCATCGCTTTGTTGTTGTTCTTCTGTTTGTTGTTGTCCTGATCATTTGTCCTTTGGCAACCTTCAATAGTGTTTTGTTGTTGTTCTTCTGTTTGTTGTTGTCCTGATCATTTGTCCTTTGGCAACCTTCAATAGTGTTTTGTTATTGTGGAAATTTGCCCTTCGTTCACCTTTGCAGCTTTGTCCATCACTCAATTATTTTATGTATAATTTTCTTCTTTTCCTCTTTGTGCTTTGTCCGTACTAGTGGCATGCGTAGCGATCGTTCTGTCGTGCTACTTTTGTGTTTTGTATTCGTTTCTACATGTCGTTGATATATTCTTTAGTGAACGAACGTATTCGGCAAGCTCGGTTCTTACTGGGTACTCCACTTCTGGGCTTTGCTTGTATTTGTTGTAATAATCCATATGTGGGTGTCTCTTTGAGTTGGAATTAATTCAAAGTTGCGTTGCATTAGCCGTGAAGGCTTTTCCTATTTTCTTAAATGCCATACTTGGGTTTGTTACTCATGGCGTGTGTGTGTATAAAGGTTCCTAAACGGCGCTCGTTGGTTTTGTTGTGAGGCAAAATTTATATTTGTAAATTTTGGTCCTCACAATATATGGCAACCTCTGGTTTACATACTAAATCAACTACAATAAAACATGAAAGCCGTTCTCTTTCTTATCTTTTTCCGTTGTAAGTCGCTGAGTTAAACACACGCGTTTTATTTCACTGCAAGTAAAAACTTCTATTTACAACACTTCTCCCTCCTGCACTAGCCTCACTTTTTTAGTCTTGTATTCTTTGAATAGAAGATATAGAAGATATAGATATATAGAAGATATTTTTGAGATATTGTTAGACGATGATTCTGTTGATGGTAGTATTATGTCTGAAGCGTGTAACGCAAAATTAAGTCATAGTTGCGAAAATTTATCTTCTTTGGACTCAATAGATATGTTTGTTACCGATTTAGTAGGAACTCCCCTCTCACAAAATATGAGCCTTAGTGACCATAGTGAACAGAGTACAGAAACCACTAGTCAACGTGACTCCATAAAATCAGCTGATAAATCTTTATCTTTAGTTTCAGACAGTAATGCTGCTGTTGCAGGAGATAAAAGCAGTATACCATCGAATGGATCAAAGACAAAATATTCAGAAGGGGCATCATATAGAAATGATGTGAATATAGTGAATGAACCTAAATTGATTGCAACTGTTTGTCCAACTGTACTACTTACAGATCAGCCGACATACTTCGACAGAAGCAATTGTACTGGCAAAAACTTAAATTATATTCGAATTATTAAGAAATTGCGAGGAGCAGTAGATCGCGTTTTTGGGTTGCAGAATCTTGTGTTCGATAGGGGGAAGTGGTTAGAAAGGGTTAAAACCATAGGTTAAATTGGTGAAGGCCTTGTGGCACTTCTAGTACCTACTGGAAAATTTGCGTGGGGAGATGTTGGGATTATTCCACGCTAAGAATCTAAACCGGTAAGAGCACGCGACTCTTAATCTCGGGGTTGTGGGCGTAGCTCACGTTGGCGCCTGTGGTACGTGAAGTAGCAATAGTTAGTAAGGAGGTGGAGGAAAGTTAATCATAGGGAATTATGGATTATATAATACATAGAAAAGAACTTACTCCCAAATCAGCTTCGTTGGTCTAGAGGTAATCTGAGTTAAAAATCTGAAATTAGAATTGATTACTATGTGTTTTTTTTAAGGTAAAATAAATAAAAATGTTCCTGTTTATACGATAGAGTATAGGTGTGTAGGGTAGCGTTTATTAGTGAGTAGAGTGGTGAAGGTGATTCTTCGAGTCGAATGGCTGGGAAGACAAGATAGATATAGGGTTAAATTAAGAAATTTTGTTTTGTGAATAATTACCGTGCAATTAGGTGTTGGGATCCGTAATCATCATCAGTGTGGTGGTTCTGTAAAGGAAGTATTGTTAGTTTATATGTTTAGGTATATGTAGGTATAGTTGCCCGGCTAGCTCAGGGTAGAGCATTAAGTGTTGATCGACGCTTCCATCCGTGTTCCGGCGGAGTTTATAGTGCTCCTGGCAACCCGTGTGTTTTGTTGCGATCGTTGTTTTTGACGTATGCCGTCTATATGTTTGTTTTGTTTCTCTCCTTCTTTTGTTCCTTCCACTAGTCCGCTTTGCTAGTGAATGCGGCCAGGCTGAAACCTACCAGACGATTCTGAGGTACAGATGGCGCTGCCTCAGAATAGTAGAAATTCCAAAGAAAGGTGACTGACCGACTCGACCGCTAGAGCGGTCACTGATGGAATAGCGGAAGAGGCCCAGGAAATGGAGAAGATACGGTTTCAGGAGAGAGGAAAAAAAATCATATAAGGCAGTGGTAGAGAAGAAACGGGGCGATAAGGTGTTAAGTGTTTAGGAAGGAAGTTGTGTCGAACATTTTTGGTTGCCGCGCGCGTTTGAATTTTGTGTTTGACTGTGGAGGATTTTTGGAGCGAAAAAATTAAGATTTTTTTATTTGCATTTCGTGTCGGATTTTGTATGGATAGTCTCTTCTCGTCCGTGGTCCTGTTATTTATTCGGATATATTTAAAGTGTGAAAGATTCCAAAAAATTTTTGAATTCAATTACAATGTATATGTGTAGAAAATAAACGTTAACATTTTGAATCAATTTAAAGTGTTAGTTTAGTTTAAAGAGTTGGCGTTAGAAAGTTTACCTTGATTATTGAGTGTGCTGAATAGATCCATAACCGCTTGTTTCCGGCCCATCCCATAAGAGGGATAACTAATTGTTTCCGGCCCATCCCTTTCGAGCATCGGAGGAAAAAGGAGGCTGCCGCCCGCCCCCTAGAGATAAGTATATATTTATTAAGTATACGCGTGTATGTATGTATTATTAAGTATACGCGTATATGTATGTTATTTATTTAAGTGCAAGTAGAATGTTTAGTATGTTTAATTTTATGTTAAAATGTTAGGCTAAGGCGGAAAATATGGGGCGGGCTCGCTTGTCGTCGTAGAGGAGGATGCTAGGAAAAATGGTGAGTTGAAGTTTTTTTTTGTAGTGTTGTACCACCCGATGCAGTGTGGCGGGTTAAGGACCACGACCATTGCGGTGAGCTAGCCGTGGCCACCACACTGCATAATTCTAGTGGTGAGGTAACAATATATATGTAGCAACTAAAGGGCTAACCAAAATAGACGAAACGAAACGTCTGCTACTCGTCACAGTAACTACTTTATTGACACGATTGTTATTTTAAAAAAAATTAAAATTTAAATTACGTAATTTTGCTACAATTTAAGGTAGGACCAAAATAGGCGAGACGTAACGATAGCCTTTGAACGAACGTCTGCACTCGTTATGTCGATTTTGACATATAACCCAAAATGTGACGCTATCAAACGCATCGATGGATGGCTTTTTACATAAATTCCGAGCTCATCACCCACAGCGGCGATTAAATTCTAGCAAAATTCAGTCATTTTAATTTTAATTTCTTTAAAAACAACAATCGTGTCAACAAAGAAGAGGTTATGACGAGTAGCAGACGTTTGCAGTTCGGTTCTTACGGGACCGATCGTCACGTCTAAATGTTTCGATCAAATACGTATGATCATTTTGGCTATTTACATTGATTCACATATGCTTGAACTTACTCGCCACGTTTCGTCTCGTCTATTTTGGCCGGCCCTTTAATCGCCGCTGTGAGGGATGAGTTCGGAATTTATGTAAAAAGCCATCCATCGATGCGTATGATAGCGTCACATTTTGGGTTATATGTCAAAATCGACGTAACGAATGCAAACGTTCGTCCAATCGCTATCGTTATGTCTCGTCTATTTTGGTCGTACCTTAAGATAATGTAAACGTCTGCCAGTCCCAATATTTCTTAGTGAAATTATTCAATAATTCTTAAACAAATTTGAAATTTTAACTTGTGTTAGAATTGTTAAGGGTAAATTTAAATATATCGTATGATACTAAGAAACTAAAAAATATTTCTATTATTTTGTTGGGATAGTAATGAGATTTGGTATTTTACAAAATATATTTTATATTTTCACAGTTAATTTTGCTGTTGGGAATAAATAGTGGTCATGTACAACGTCCGTCTGCTTCTTTTTCGCTGCTTTGCCGTTTGACGTTTAAGTTTCCTTTCTCTGTGTTCTCTGCTGAAAATGAAGCTGGATCCAAATTTTGTTGTTGCTTTGCATTAAATTGGATCCGATCCAGTGCCATTGGAATACAGCTTTTTACAGTATTCTCATTAATAACAACAGTTTCAATAATCTCAGAAAACTATTCAAAATAGGTCAAAAATGCAGCTAAACGAATTAAGTTAACGGATTTATGCTTTTAATTAAACAGAGTTAGTGTTTCTTTCTTTAATAATGACGAACAAACATTTTTTTGTTTGTCGAATTAATTTTTTTACTTAAACGCAACTGCAATATTTCCACATGTAGATCTTGAGACTTCATTGACAATCTGAAATTATCGAAAATATAGTAAGTTTCGAGTTATTTTGAGAAGTTAAGTGAATTGAGGAATTACGATGATTAGAATTAAATGGGGTTCACTGTATTTTTACCACAAAATACAAAAATTTTAAAACATTCTCACACTACCAGAGCTCGTGCAAAAAAGTTCATATCAACTGTCAGTTCTATTTGTTCTTTGCTACCAAAATATATTTACAAGGTACCAAGGTGAATTTACTTACATGGTAGCTGCAAGGTGAATTTCATACCTCCGGAAATGCCAAACATAACCCTACGTCTCCACGGGCAATTTTTGATGGCATAACATCTGTCAAATTTGTTTGCGATGGTTGGCAATATTTTAATGGTGGGCATTGCGATGTTATGCCATTGTCATTTTGAAAATGCCGTCAAGCAATCTAGTTCGCTGTGCCCACGCTTAAAAAAATTTTTTATTTATACGATGAAGAGGAAAAAAGAAGGAAACCGAAATTCTGGGTGAATCCTTTATTACAAAGAATGCAAATGCACAGTCTCCATTCATTTTAGCGTTTTTATTAATTTAATAGATGCGGTAAAACGAAAATGTCCGACGATGCTTCCACTGTGAGCGTCACGAAAAAATGAAAAAAGGCTGTCAAACAAACAAAATGACAATTGATTGCAACACAGCACGTTGGCAATTTATGGCATAACATATTTCATAACATAAATTGCCAACATGAAGCAATTTGGAGTCTCCATTGGCAATTTGCTTGAAATTGCCAATGGCATGCCATCAAAAATTGCCCGTGGAGACGTAGGGTAAGCAATGTGCGATTAAATTCTGTTCCAAATAAATGGAATAGAGAGGAATGGAGAAATGCATACGAGCTGCTTAAAGTGGTGCACAATTTATATAAAATATATCTAATAGTAAAATAGACTCATAATATTTTCATAATGTTCAAACTTCACAAAAATTACAATTAAAAACCTCTTATTTACTCAAATCAAAACTCTATTTGCAATTGTTTGCATATTTGTTTTGATCGCATTTTTCTATGAATTCAGTTTTGACAACTACGTCGGGAAAATTGGTTCAAAAAAATTTGTTCTTGCAGTTACCATGTAAGTAAATTCCCCTTGGTTCTGATCTTATTTTTGTACAAAATCATGTTTAACAGTCCGACAGTGTAATATATATTATATAAATTGTGTACCACTTTAAGCAGCTCTTATGCATTTCTCCATTCATGTAAATTTCGTGTATTTTGAATAGTATTTAATCGCATATTACTTATCTTTGACAATTCCGGAGGTACGAAATTCACCTTGCAGTCACAATGTAAGTAAATTCACCCTGGATCAGACGTGAATATTGGCAACTTGAGATTTGTGTTCAATTTGAATTTTTGTTTTGCAGTTTTTCTAGTATCCATTTCTGCAATTTTCGTAATTTCTTATATTTTAAATTAGCTGAAATTAACCTTTCAAATTAATCTTGCTCGACGCTATAAAGCAAGGCAGGATTACAACTCAATCAATAAGTACGAAACAAAAAAACATAATAAAAATATTTACTCTTTCGTAGCTGGTTTCTTCACAAAATGTTACCAATTTTGGTGTTAGAATATAAAACAATTAGATTTAACAATAACAACTATTTTTTAAACTATTAAAATTCAATATGCAATTTTTTACAATTAAATGTTGTGTTTAATAGCAAAACAATAAATTTGAAATATAAAAAGCGATTAAATGTATATAAATTTACTACCAAGAAGATAAAGTTTCATTTCACATGCTACTTGGCAAAATGAATTAAGTTAATTTTATTTGTTTTAATAAAAATTGGAAAAAAGCGAATGCACAACAGCCAACATTTCAAAAGAAGTTTTTATGTTGACATTTGAAGCTGATTTTCTTATAATAGTACCTCACGTACGTGTACTTGGGTAGCCTACTCACATTTCATACACCAATTTTGACTTGAGGCTGCGTTTTGAATCTTAGTTAAATTAAAGGAATACAACATGTACACATAATAAATAGTTTTCTGTATTTTTCATCCAAAATAAAAATTATATTTGTTTAAAGACAAAGTGTTTTTGAGTGTGAAAAATTGACACCTCTAGAGTATCGTTGTAGGTATTCTGAGTTTTCGAATATTATTTTAATGCGTAAATATGTTTGTAGCACTTATTTATAATAATTGGGGTAAGAAACGAAAAAGGAAGTGAATGATAAGTGAGTCGAATTTCTCCGGACAACGAGCTTCATACAAATTAAAACAAATTAAATATAAGCGAACGGATTGTACCAATGTTATATCGACCCTCACATATTCTACGCCCGATTTTCCGATTAAATACATATGTCTTAAGTATTGTGAAAACTAATTCTAATTATGTTATTTGAGTTAATTATCGAATTTGATTGAAGTTCCAAGCACCATTATTATTTATAAATTCTAGGGTAAATTGTCAAGCGGTTTCTTGACCAGATTGCTGTAGTAAAACTAATTTTACTATTTTAATTGTTCATTAACAATCTAAACTTTGTTTGAAAGTCTTCAATTTCCAAAAAAAGTAATTTCCCAAAAGTCACTACAAACACATACCTTTGCTGTATTTTTATCCTGTGTATATTACATTATTGCAATGCAATTTGACGTATAATCTGGTCGAATTTCTCAATAATTGTTGACCATTTTTATTATTTATTTTATGAAACAATTTAATATAACAACCTGCAATGAAAAATAGCATATATAGTATTTTCCAAAGGGCAAAACCATTCAAGATGGTGTGACTTCAAAATATACATATAAAAACAGGAGCATCCATAAAGTTGTATCTTTCTTAAAGTATCTATAACATAAGCTCCGACGACAGACGACATAAATAACTGCTGGCACTCTCAGGGGACTTTGAAAGAATACAGTGTATATTGGTTTATCTTGCCATTAAAGGTCTTCTTTATATGCATCTAAATATTTTTAGACATACATATTTGTTTTAGTATTTGCATATTATTATAGTTTTAATTAAGTAGTGTAGGAACTACTATATATCATATCTTTACTTCCTGGAAATCTGATTTCTTAATTTGTACTTTCTTCATACCAATTCAATTTTTAATTAATTTAGTTAATGAGCTGGTTAACCCAATATTATAGAAAAGTTATCTCAACAGAAAAGGATTTTGATAATACTATAGTTAGTAATTATAATTATTTATATTCCAGACGTATTTTTATGGTGCATCGACCACGAATGCTGTCTAACTAATACTGTATTTTTGCGCTGAAACTGGAATACGAATTTATAAGATATGGATGCCTTCGATGTGTCGGATAAAAACAGGTTAGTTAAAATATACTTAGGTACTTCATTACTAAAGTATCCAATATCTGTAACTAGTTGGTATTTTGGTCCGATGTCACGGCACGATGCTACTGAAGTCCTTATGAGTGAGCGCGAACGCGGTGTATTTTTAGTTCGAGACAGTAATTCAATTATTGGTGATTACGTTCTATGTGTAAGGTATGTAAAAAGTATGGACACTCTATGTTAAATGAAACAGCTCATTAACATTACAACTGACTAAATTTTCCTTTTAGAGAGGATACCAAAGTCAGTAATTATATTATAAATAAGATACAGCAACAGGATCAAATAGTTTACCGCATTGGTGATCAATCTTTTGAAGATTTGCCAAAATTGTTAACTTTTTACACTTTACATTATTTGGATACTACACCCTTAAGACGGCCAGCCTTTAAAAAATTGGAAAAAGTTATTGGAAAATATGATTTTGAAGGCAGTGTAAGTATTGATTATACTACAAAACAATTTATATTGCCAGGATATATAGATAAATGCTGCTGATTCATAATTGTAAACATAGTACAAAATATGTCTCATGTACAAACAATTATATGAAAAAACAGTTATAAATCTAATTCTCAGAAATTAAAAAAAAAGATACTTGCGGACACATTTTTAGAGTTGAATATTATTTTAAAATAGGACCAAGATGATTTACCATTTCGTCGAGGTGAGATTTTAATGATTGTACGTAAAGATGAAGATCAATGGTGGACAGCAAAAAACTCCGTAGGACAAATTGGCCAAATACCAGTACCTTATGTTCAAAAGGTATGGTTTCAGATTATTTTAATAACGAATTTTGTATTTTATTTTAAAATATCAGCAGTATGATGAAACCAATGATGATAGTTTGGACCGGCCACTGTCAAGTAGTAGTAATTGTGGAAATATTTTAGGAAGTGGCAATAATTTAAGATCACCCCGATCATCAAATATTGGAAGTGACACAGCGGTAAATGTAACAGCACCAAATTGCCATCAACTGGATGACACATTAAAAAAATCTGATCTTAATGTAAGTAAAAAGGTGAAGATTTCTTTATAAATTGAGATTGAGCCCAATATAAACCGCATTGATTCTAGTCGATTCCTAAAATATTTTACTACCAAATTGAAACGATGGCGTTATTATTTAAAATGCGCATGACTATTAAATATCTTATAACGGAATGAAACAAGTTGGACATAGCTAAATTGATTCAGAAACAGACACTTATGAATAATATGTACATATATAAATCTCTATTTGGTGTTTTTTTTTACTCAACTGCATGAACTATCATAAGTTTATGGTATTAAATACGAGACCATGTTATCATTATATCTGCTATTATATTTTGTTTGTTGTTAGTGTGTTTATTTTTATTTATCTTACACTATATTATTTTTATTTTGGGTATTTCTCATATTATTCATACTTGGAATTTTGTATTCATTTACATTAAATAAATAATTTATACCAACAGAGAAAATTACCAGCATACGCCCGCGTTAAACAAGCACGTGTACCAAATGCCTATGACAAAACGGCGTTAAAACTAGAAGCGGGAGATACTATAAAAGTCACAAAAACTAATATAAATGGACAATGGGAAGGAGAGTTAAAAGGAAAGAAAGGCCATTTTCCATTTACTCATGTGGAGTTTATAGATGATAGTGATGTAATAAATAATATTAGAGATCATGCTGAATCACATACTCTGCCAAATGTAAACAGCGATTGGGGAGAATAGATACTTAGAAATACATAAATATACATACACCAAAATTAAGAAATAATACACACACACACACACATGTATATTTATATATATATACGCATGTATATAACTTTATAGATATATGGGCACGTACTAGATTTTATTCTAAGCTATTTTCCAGGATAATTTTACATAATTTCGTATGGATGTGTTCAGTACATTTTCTGATGTATTAAAAAATCATATAATATAAATATGAGTCACTCAGTAAATCAAAAGAAAAATACACATTTAGTGAACAAAAGAAAATAAGTAATATTTTAAATGCAAGGGACCACTGTGTGTATTCAGCTATAATAAGGATATGCAAGGGCGATGAACAAATCTATAAAATCGGTTTAAAGCTTTAAGAGTTCTTTCCATGAGCTGTATTGTGAGTGAGACAGCACAAAGCAGTTTTGGTTTTCATTGATTTACAAACAATCATATCGATTTTAGCTGCAGACATGTTTGTATTATATGGTCCATTTATTTTATATGTAAATACAAAACTTTATCAAAAAATAGATTACGTTTAAAATGAAAAATTCAGACCTATCCAGAATAGGCTTAGAATACTTCTATACGGACCCATAGTACCCTTTTTAAATAACGCAATACACTTGCTTATTATATAACCCTATCGTTCAAATGGCTAATTCTAAATTACACATTACTTCATTACATCATAACTTTATGCTAATAATTTAATATATGTATATTATAAAGCTATGGATAAAAGTTAATCATGTAAGGAGTATTCTCATTTCTTTTTTTTTTTTTTAAATAGATAAATGTTGATCGAAAAATTGGTTAGATCTTCTTAGTTTACAAGTATGTGTAAGAGTAAATCTACTTAGTTTTCAATTTAATCTGGTCACATTTTTAATTATTTATATATTCATAAGATCTAAATAAAAAGGTACTAAATCATTCTTACAAATGTTAAATATATTATTCATCCTCTTTTTATGTGACGCGAACTTCATTAACTAGGAAGCTATAAAACATTTTTCACGTTTTATATTTAATATGTTAGTCAGTTTTTTAATATGTTAAATGTATATTGTGTAAAAAATAACACTAAAGACGCTGCAGGAATATTATGTATGAAAGTGTATTCAGTTTATTAGAATCATATCATTGTACACCACTTTATTGTGCATATCGAATTGCCAGAAGTGAAATTAATGGTCCGATTTCTTCGTACTGTATAAATATACTAAATCTAGATTTAATACCATTTAACTTAGGTGAAGTTAAAATTTTCAAATTTTGTCAACCCCACAAAACAACTTGTTTACTATGAATTTGAATAATTTGTTAAATATAAGTCCTTATAATTTATCTATATATAAATAAACTTCTTTTTATAAATAATGTTACTTGAATGTAAAATCTAATTTTTATTTGCAAGTAGTTTTTGCTTGCCTCTTATCTGTTCAGAAAACTTACACACCTTTAACGCAACCATTTCGATGGCTTTTGTTCGGAATGGATTTATCATTTTGAGTTGTAGGTATTTCTTTCTGTATCAGTATGCTAACTTTGATATACTGAGCGAATCCAAGCACATTTTGATGTCATCTGGCCAGAATAGAATCTTCTGGGCAAGGCAAGGTTCCGTTTTGAGATTATGGAGAGTTGATTGCGAATGTTTTTAACGTGATTTTAAATGCGTGTCTTCCGGATTCTGTGGTCTAGTGGTAAGTATACTATAAATATTTTTCGTTTCGCTTTCTGAGGCATTTAGATTGTGACCGTCCGTCCCGCACTTAAAATTAGCATAGCTCGAATTGATGTTGTGGCCATGTATCTTGGGGTTTTACTGGTGTGGATTCGAAATTGGGCAGTCGTAGTTAACAAATACTCATTACTGGACCCTGGGTATAAATTAATGAACTTAGAGCAGTCGTTAAGAATTTGGTTTATGGACAGTAGGCAGGGATACATTGGGCAATTTAATACAAAGTTATTGTCGTTGGAGTCAGCGGATCAGGTGGAAAAAAAATTAGTTACATCTTTAGCTGAAAGAAGCGTACAGTTTTTTGAGTTCATATTCCTTTTGCTTTGTTTAATATCTCCAGTTAACTGAATCAAGGATCAGGATTTCTATATTCTGATTCCACAAAGCAAATGAAGGCCTTTGAAAGGTTTTTGTTTGTGGTATAAGAATGAGAGATGATGGCCTTATAATTTTTATTACATTTGCATTTATAGTTTCTTTATTTATAATTTCCCATAACAACAGATTTGAAAATTATGGTAAAAGTTTTGTTTAGGTGACCCGTCGTTTAGTTTAATCAGTTTGGAGGCTAATATTACATCTTTGATCCTTTTTCTCTTGGGTTTGTGACTGAAAACCCCCAGAGTGGATAACCATCATATTATAGAGAGCCTGAGATCGGCATGGCTTCAAGCCGTCTGCCCTTGATCAGTTTTTGTATCCTAATATTTGTTTGTGTTAAATAGTAACAGTTCTTTATACGAAATCTGCAAGAATATCTTTTCGATATTGTAATGAACTTAATATATGTATATAGTTTGCCACACTCGTCCAGCTTAAACGGCATATCAATAATTTCTTCTGCACATTTAACGATTTATTTCTTAAATATACTGCTATTAATTCTTTTAGTATTGGGCATCTTCCCATAAAATGAAGCAAGTTTTTATCTTCTCCCATATTGCAGATAATACATGTTGAGGTACTAGTGGTTCCCAGGTTGTTAGAGTTTAATGGTAGCACATCCCAGTGAACTTTGAATATTGTTATTATATAGTGTAGTGGCAGATTGTGCAAAAAATACATATTCCCTCCAGAAACAGCATTCAATAATATCACTTCGTCAACTATTACCAAGTAAGTATTATAACAAGTAAGTAAAACGTGTCGCGAGCAGACGTGTTCTCCGCGGCTCTAAGCTTTAACCACGAAAAAGAATTAAAAAAACGAAAACAAAAAATTAAAAACATCATCAGAAACAAAAAAAAATCAAAAACTCTCTACCCGGCTAACAAAAAAGTACTGATAAATATAACTACATACAACAAGGAACAAAATAAAAAAAAATCGCGAAAATCTGACCTGTAAACATTACATGTTGCGGTCGCCACCCGCGCGTTCAGCTAGTGCAGCAACGGCAACGAAGACAACCGATGCGCAAACACAACAAAACAATAACAACAGCGTGAAAATAAATAAAAACAGTTGCGATCTCTCGCCAAGTGAAATTAATACACTTATAGCGCAATTCGACAGCAGCGGTAGGCAGCGGTAGGCAGCGCAGCTTTTCAGTGTCTGACTGCTCCCATAAACAGCTCTCCCTCTCTGGCTCTGCTAACGCTGGCTCTCAGCTTGAGCACATTACAGTAAGTAACGACTGCTGCAAAAACGTAAGTACGCTTATTGTTGGCTCTGGGTCGGTAAACACTTTGCCGTGGAGTATGCAAAGCAACTCTCTCTCACCATTAGAACCTCTCAACATGCATGCTACAGCCAACCAAGGAAAAGGTTCGGCAATACAGACTGGTATGGACCGCTTTATTGTGGTTAAGCGCAAGTTGAGTCCTCAAAAATTGTCTCAAAAATCGGCAAAGCAGATTAAATCTAATGATTCTGCTCCTGAAAAGAATCCACTCGCTTCTAACAGGTTTGCACCTCTTGCAAATGCCGAAGACACTTCTACCCAGAAAGTGCTAAAAGAGGTAAAGCCCCCACCAATTTATTTAAGGGAGCGCAACTCTAACGCTCTCGTAAAAACTCTAACTACTCTAATTGGTGCTAAAAACTTTCATGTTGTCCCAATACTAAAAGGCAAAATACATGAAACCAAAATTCAATTATATATCGAATCAAGCTATCGCAAAGTCGTCAATCTCTTTGACACAGAGAAAAAAAACTATTACACCTACCAACTTAAAAGTAGCAAAGGCATTGTTGTTGTCCTTAGGGGAATCGAAGCTGACGTAGATGTCAACGAAATAAGAGAAGCCCTATCCCAAGAGGGGTTTACCGCAAACTCTGTGTTTAAAATACGCAATAAAGATAAGATTCCACTGCCGCTCTTTCGCGTTGAGCTACAGCCAGTCGACTCGAACCTCAGAAAATGCGAATCACACCCGATCTACAACCTTCGCTATCTTCTACATAGAAAAATCTCTGTAGAAGAACCCCACAAGCGAATTGGACCAGTTCAATGCCTGAACTGCCAAGAATTTGGGCACACTAGAAAATACTGTACACTTCCCAGTGTATGTGTCGTTTGTGGTGATCTCCACATGTCACAAAACTGCATGCCCAAAGACGACTCCAGTGTCAAAAAATGCAGCAACTGTGGTGAAAATCACACTGCAAACTACAGAGGCTGCACTGTATACGCTCATATAAAAAAGAAATTTGCACCTCAGCCAAAACAAGTTAAAACTGTTCCTCCCGGAACAGTTTTGCGCGAAATCTCTACCCGTGAAGCACAGCCTTCAAGTATTTCTTACGCAAATATTCTCAATGGCACCCCACCAGTAAACCCTAAAAATGATGAGAGTACTTGTATTGTACTGTGTAGTACTCTTGAAAAGACTTTACAAGAGTTCATCGCAAATATGGCGCAATTTATGTACTCAATGCAAAGTATGATGCAAGACATGATACGTAATCAGAACATGCTTTTGCAATCCCTATTAACAAAACCATGAACGCACTGAAAATCTGTCATTGGAATGCAAATGGCATAAGTCAGCACAAAAATGAGCTCAAACTATTTCTCAACGATAACTCAATAGATTTGATGCTAATTTCTGAAACTCACCTTACTCAGAAAAACTGTTTCCAGATAGCGGGATACAAAGTTTATGACACCAAACACCCCGGTAGCAAAGCACGTGGCACGTACAGCCATTCTGATCAAGAATAGAATAAAGCACTTCCCAATGCAAGGATACTGTACCGATTATCTACAAGCGACGACTATTCAGCTCGAAGAATACGTCAAAGGCTTGACAGTATCATCCATCTATTGCCCACCCAGGTTTAATATAGATGAGCAGCAGTACGAACAATTCTTTAGTACTCTCGATGCTAAGTTCATTGCTGCTGGAGACTTTAATGCAAAGCATACTCATTGGGGCTCACGTTTAGTAACTCCCAAAGGCAGAAAACTCTTCTCTGCGATAAATGCTCTTGATCTTAATGTTTTGTCCAATGGTAAGCCTACATACTGGCCATCCGACAAACAGAAGATTCCAGATCTTATTGACTTCGCCATCACTAGAGGTATAAATAATGTACACTCTCTTGTGCATTCCTCTCTGGAGCTGTCGTCTGATCACACTCCCACAATAATAACTATCTTTTCTGAAAACTCCTATCAGAAACACGTGCGTGGTAGTTTTGACTACAAGAATATAGACTGGCTTAAATATAAGATGTTCATAAGTTCACATCTTGAAATAAAGACTTCCCTAAAGTCTGAGCAGGAAATAAACTCCGCTATTTTCAATTTCACTCAATTGCTATCCCAAACAGTAAAAATTTCTACACCACGTTCTAAAGCTCAAACCCGACAAGAGTGTACTCCCCAAGACATTCTGAAGCTCCTCTCCGAAAAAAGATCTCTTAGGAGAGAATGGCAATTGCAGAGATCACCTTCTCTGAAGAAGAAACTGAATGAATGTACTAAAAAACTACATCACCTTCTAAAAGAAAAGGAAACCTCCGAGTTTCACGAGTTTGTAGAGACCCTCTGTCCTACAGAAGCCTCAAGCTATTCTCTATGGCGAACGGCCAAAAACTCGAAAAAAACCATTCAAATGGAGTCACCAATATGCCTTCCCAGCGGCAACTGGGCAAGAAGTGATGCAGAAAAGGGAATAGCATTCGCAAATCATTTGGAGCAAGTTTTCACCCCTAATCTTGCTAGTTCCGTCCGTTCTCTAACGGCGGTTGATGCTATCCCTAGCGTCAATGGTATCTCGATTGCCAAAAAGGAGCTGACAAACGCTATCAAAGAACTCAATGCCAAAAAATCTCCAGGGCGTGATCTGATTACGGGCCAAATGATAAAAGAGCTCCCAGCAATAGCCACAATGCATCTCTTGCATATATTAAATGCTATAATACGCACTGGATTCTTTCCTTACTCATGGAAAATTTCTCAAATTATTATGATTCCCAAAGCTGGAAAGGACCCAACAAGCGTCTCTTCGTACAGACCAATTAGTCTGCTATCAATTTTTTCAAAACTCTTTAATAAAGTTTGTTAATAAAGCGTATTAAAGACGTTGTCAAACAGTCTAATGTTATACAAACCACCAGTTTGGGTTTAGAGAAAAACACAGTACTATCGAACAAGTTCATCGCATTGTAAACACTATACAAGAAACGTTCGAAAAGAAGCAATACTGTTCCGCAGTTTTTCTCGACATCACTCAGGCATTTGATAAGGTCTGGCACGAAGGAATCTTGCACAAACTGAAATGTATGTTACCTCCTAACATCTACACATTGCTCGAAAGCTATCTCTCAGGTAGACGCTTTGTGGTGAAGCAAAAAAACTTCATCTCAGATGAATACCCTATACAAGCTGGTGTACCGCAAGGCAGCGTATTAGGCCCCCTGCTCTATACGTTGTTCACTGCATATATGCCAACAAACGGCAAGACTATCACCTATACTTTTGCCGATGACACAGCCATATTGTGTACTCACACAAATCCGAAAGAGGCGTCAAAACTTCTCCAAGTACACGTCAACATGCTTCCGGATTGGCTTGACCACTGGAGAATCAAAGTCAATGAGTCGAAATGCGTTCATGTCACATTCACTCTATGCAGGAGTACTTGCCCCCCCTGTGCAAATTAACACCAAGCCGATCCCTCAGGCGACAGAAACTAAATATCTAGGAATGCATTTAGATCGTAGACTTACTTGGGCAAAGCATATAAGTGCAAAAATTACTCAAATTAAACTCAAAATAAATGAGCTAAACTGGCTTTTGAACAGGCAGTCCAAGCTCAAACTGGACTTTAAAGTTCTACTCTATAAAGTAATTATCAAGCCCATATGGACCTACGGTATCCAACTCTGGGGTACTGCTTCACCCTCAAATGTCGAAAAGCGGCAAAAAGCCCAATCGAAAATTCTTCGAATGATTACCAATGTTCCTTGGTACATCAAAAACGTTAACATCCACAGAGATTTACATATCCCGTATGTAACTAAAGAAGTTTCCCGACTTGCTGAATCTTACTTAGCAAAGCTAGACAAGCATCCCAATGCATTAGCGAGGCGCCTACTACAGCATCAAGGACACACCCGCCTGAAAAGGATGGACGTGCTGAGCTTAGCAACAAATTAGATTTTAAGCTTATTCATTACGCTATTATTTAAGTATTGCGCTACTTCTTTTCATATACCATAGCTCCTCAAAGCACTGGCACTGGGATGTTGGTAATGATTAATATGAATTTAAAAGTGAAATGTTAAATATACTACTGAAGATTTATTGTTAGTTCTAAGATATTTTTTAGGAGATTCAATAAAATATATATATAATACAAAAAAAAAAAAAAAAAAAAAATAACCATTACCTACTCCCTGGACTATTTAGCGCTTCTGCTTCATAGAGCTATTGACTCCAGTATCTTGGTGAGGAGAACAAGAACTTTTCGGGGGCATGCTGCTGCTCGGCTTATGAATGTATGGAAAATACATTATCGGCATTACGTAAGTTCCATCATCTCCATCGTCACAGACCATTGTATTTTTGGACTTCACGCCAGAAAACTTGGTCTACCGGTACCAGACTTCTATATAACTTGTTACGGGGAAGAAGAGGAGGAAACTGGAACTCACATCATATGTCACTGCCCTATGTATGTAAGTATATATCAGAGCAGTCTATCAGTTAATGATCTGTGAGATCTAAATTCAATGGACATAGAGTCTGCTCAGATTCTTCCAGGACACCGAGTAGCTAACATAATTCGTGGTTTTCAACAGTGCGGATGGACAAACACATGTTTGATTTAATTTGCTGAAGGAACAGTTAACGAAAAATTGCAACAGAACTAGCATACCAGCAAAGTACAGGCTAGTGCAATTTTTCGTCATTACAATGGTTATTTTTATTGATATGCTTTTTGCAAATATTTGGCACATGGAGGTAGGAAACAAATGTTTGCGACAACGTTTAAAATGGGACTGTGAACGGTTAAAACATATGTTGGCAGAAACGTGCGATGCTCTTTGGGAATTCCTTGGTCCAATTTACTTGGCTCTTATTCAAAGAGAAGAGTGGAAGAAAATTGCGAGCGATTTCTACGACATGTGGGATTTCCCATATTTTGTTGAGGCCATTGACGGGAATCACATAATGTTGTTCTGTCCATCTGGCAGCTCTTTTAACAATTATAATGGCAGTTACTCGTTAGAGCTTTTGGCAGCTTGTGACGCCAATTATACGTTTACCTTTGTGGATATCGAGGAATTACCGGGAAATGATTTTTTGCCGGGAAAGAATTTAAAGTTCCCTAATTTTTTTGTTGCGGATGCAAGTGTAAACACTTAAACCATTTTTAATGCACCCATATCCGAGTTAGTTATTATTTTGCTGTTAGTTTGAATCCGACTTGAATGTATTTTGAAAATTGTTTAAGGATCGAATTTACAAGCTGAACGGCTGGAATTCAACAAACGTTTGTCCAGAGCTAGAATAGTTATAGAAAATGCGTTTGGTGCATTTTATCAGCGCGATGGGGGATCCTATTATAGCCTTTGCAAATAAGTCCAACATCGTCAGAGAAAATTGTGAAGGCAAATTGAGCTGCACAACATTTTAAAAATGCACGATGGGACCTATTGGTATTATGGTCCATCTGAATTTGTGGACCAATACGAAGATGTCAGAGTTAAAGCCTTATCAGATACAGTCAATCCGTCGCTGCGGCAATTTCATACACTTTTTTTGTTACCTATAATATCATTTATTTCGTAATATTTGTTTTAATAAAATACAATTTCAATTTACTATTAAAAAAAATATACAGGGACACGATACAATTTTCCAAAAGCCATAACCGGTAAATTTATATACTCTTATTTTTAAGCCCGACTTTTTTATATCATTTGATGGCATTTTGCCTTTCCTTTAGTTCCATTAAAGCAGCATGTATTCTAAAATGCAGCCGGGATTCCAGAGAATATCCAGTATATTTCTTTCTGTAATAAAATTTATAAAGAAAATATATTTATTTTTTATTTATTTATTTTTATTTATTTTATTTTATTTATCTCTACAAATTGATCTTAGGACATTAAGGAAATAACCTTTTTAAGCTGTCTTAACGGCATGAAGTATATATATCTTTTCAATAATTAACTTAACTGGAACAATTCATTCCAAGGTAAAATGAAATATAAATTATAAAAGAAATTGATTTACACAAATAAAATTATAAAGTTTTAAGATTATAAACTTATATAAGTGGATGATTTAAACAATTAAAATTAAATATTGTTAAACGTACTCTCCGTTCTTTAAATATTAAATTAAAAAATATAACAACAAAACAATAAACAATAAGATAAATACAGATCATAATTTATGAACAAAGCAATACAGATTGCCCAGAAATTCACCGCGCCCGAAAGTAGCCCTCACGTTCATTCCTGAACTGAACAGTGTTGCCAATACTTCGCAGCCGTACAGGAAGTGAGTTCGAGAGTCTTACTGCATACACGAAAAACTGACGATCAGACATAAGAGACGAGTGCTTGCACGGGACAAGTTGGTTACAACGACAGGAACATGTGAACCTGAGACATCTAAACAAATATGGAGGTTCCCGGGTGTAAATAATCTTGTGAAGAAATATGATAGTCTTAGACTCCAAGAGTTGGTCGAATGTGATCCCAAAAACTTGCCTTGATAAAGTGGATACATGATCTGTTCTAGTCAAGCCATAAATATACCTTGTTATATTATTAAATAGGACATTAAGCTTTCGTTTGCTAGCTGCATCACAATTCGCAAAAATTACACAACCATACAGCAATGTTGGGAGAAGGTAGGCCTCAGCCAACAGCATTCTGATTCCTTGTGGGGTGAAATATTGCGTTGACCACAGTGAACGCAGCATACCGTAAACTTTGCCAACCGTGGCAGCAACCTGGTTACTCCATGTTAGAGTGCCATCAAATATAACTCCCAGGTTTTTAGCCGTGTTTACACGTTCAATCACAGACCCATTCATTATAATACTGGGTAGTATTGTGGTATCAAAGTGTTTCTTGTAAGTCACTAAACATTTTGACTTAGCAGGATTAAGGCAAAGCCCATTTTTCTTTGCCCAGTTATAAACATTAAATAAGTCATTATTAATTTGAGTGACACAATTAATAATTTCGTCCCTTTTACAGCTTATGTAAAGTTGGACGTCATCAGCATACAGATGAATATCACAATCATGCAATGCAGTCGGTAGATCATTTATATATATACAAAAAAGAAGAGGCCCCAATATGGACCCCTGAGGTACACCTCGCACTACCGACAAGAAATCCGATGCCTCATCATCACACTGACTGGGTTGGTAAACCGCTTGGGTTCTATCTGTAAGGTATGATTCTATCAATTTCACTGCGCCGGATGAGAAATTGTACATTCTCAGAAGCTTCGTACATAAAATATTGTGGTCAACACAGTCAAATGCCTTTGAATGGTCCAATAATACCAAGAAAGACACCCTATTTAAGTCAAGTGATGCGCGAATACTCTCCACTACATCAGTCAGAGCCGTTATGCAGCTCCTCCTTGGCATGAACCCAGACTGTCGTTCCGTTATAATGTTATTGTCTGCTAAATACTTTTTTAATTGTTTCGCCATTACTAGTTCAAATACCTTGGACAGGTATGGTAAAATTGCTATTGGTCTATAATCGTTATCAGACTTTAGGGTTGGAATAATTTTCCCTAACTTCCAACAATTAGGGAAAGTTGATGTCGTTATAACAGTATTAAAAATATGAGTTATGAGTGGCAGCAGCTTAGGAAGTACGGCCTTAACAAAGACAGGGTGAATCTCTTCAGTACCACAAGCATTTGACTTTATACCCAGAAAGCACTCCAATACATCTGACTCGTCAACACCAGAAAACCCAAACATAATATCAGATTACACAGAACTACAACAGTTTCCATAAGCATTCTTTTGCACTGCTTCAATTGGAAGATTGACAAATTTCCTATTTAAATCATTTAGGTCCATGTTAATGTTCCCAAAAGTAGCAATATTCCCTATACCTATGCTGCGAATATGTCTCCATGTTTGTTTACTGGTTACTGCACTGCTAAATGTTTTTCCGAAGTGGGAGTATTTAGCGGCTTTGACATCTTTAGTAACCTGCCTTCTAAGATTTCTGTAAGTTTCATATAGAAGAGGTAGCTTATATCGCTTCCATCGTCTGTATGCAGTGTCACGTATGTTAATTAAATTCTTGATTTTAAAAGTTTCATTTTTTTTTTTTTAACTAAAATAAAGATTTATATTAAAACAATATAGCCGCCCTCTGTGGTCTAGTCGTAAGCATGCTAAACTCACACCCCGAGTCACGCAGTTTCAAATCCTGCCACGGGCTTGGTCTCCAAAATGCTTCTTTCTAAAATGTCGAAGGCCTCTGTAGATAGTACTCATTCCCTCAACACCTTGCAGTCTTAATTAACTGTGGTGTAAGATATAATAATAAAAATAAAACAATATACGCATCAAATTGTTCATTTAAATAATTATGAAGTCAGTAATTTGAGCACGATCAGTTGCAAGAAGCATCTGATATTCATTGAACCAGTTGTAAATGCTTTTACTCTGACTATCTAATATTTGAACATTATCACCGTAATCGTCTGATAAGGAAGTAACCGGTACCGGTATTGGCTAATCTTCACTATGCAGCATTTGTGACTTAGCGGATTATACGTTTGGGCAAACCCAAAGAGCGCTTTTGTATCGGCTCATACCTTTTACATTCACAGCACAAAAGTTGCAATCATCAAGGTGGTTTCTTGGCTCTGTCCATGTCATCGGCATTCCAAACGGAATAGGGAGGGGTGCAAGGTTTTTGCATATACAGACGATGTTGATATTAGCATCTCGGCAAGTATGTATCGACACTGAGATACTTATTGCAGAGCATACTCAACATTTTCTCCAAATGGGCTACAAGCTGCGGGTTGGGACTAATCCAAGAACATGTGGTCTTCATTTTCATTCCTCAATTTATCGCTCCAAAACTAATGGGTGTAAATATCAATCATGTAGAAGAAGCTAGATATCTAGGTTTAATCCTGGATAGGAAGCTGAACTGGAAGGCTATTGCCAATGAGCGCATTCGTATGGCGCAAGTTTACTTTGTGTGTACATTTGTCTTGTTGTCCAAGTTATTTTCCAAAATATCCATATGTATCTAATTTGACTCCATAAACTTAACTTTTCGCCTGTGTAATTATTATGACCGAAGACAACAGCACCCAAACAAAAAATGCTACACTGAATCCGATCAGTAGAATGTGCAATTTGAATAATCAAGAACAACATAATCACCAGTCCTTCCACTTTTTAAATAATTGGCTGCCTTAGCTTGATCCCTCAAGCGGGTGGCGTAAGAACCAGAATGCCACAAACTAGACCAAAAAAAAACAGATGTGCGGTCCCAAAACGAAAAATTGGATGCAAATCCAAGATGTTGCGCCAGCGACGCTAAGGACAGCGAGCTTGGCACCAGTAAGGCCACTTGCTGTGGTAGTGCTGCTATACCGCTACCCATCTCCAAGAGGGTATACAAAGAAAGGAGGTCAGCTCTCCGAACGGTTGAGCGCTTGTTGCGTATTCCAGAGAAGAAGAGGGGAGAGGACGGTGAAGCAGAAGGCTTCCCTTGGGTGGGCGACGAAGGTTGTGAAGAAGTCACAGGTCCCTCACAACGAGGTTCGAAGCGTCAACGGTCCCTAGACCAAACACCCTTATCTTATTTGTTCTCCTTAATTATAGTAACAAGGTTCTGACGGCCATCTGCTTGGAAACTGCAAAAGACTGGCTGTTCTCGGCCTATACGGTAGCATGACCACCAAATCCTTCCAAAAGACAACCTGCAAAGCCTCAAGGAGTGGCCGCTATTATAAGATGTGATGTCAATGCGCACCATGACATATAGGGTAGCAAGGATGTCAATGTACGCGGTGAGCCATTATATGAGTATATTTAACGACTAACCTCCGTATCTGAAAATAAAGAGTCAGAACCCACATTACTATAAACAGGCAGGAGGTCATTGATATCACTCTTGCCTCTGATTCAATTTTTGATCTGATCTCTAATTGGAGAGCTCTTTTTCAGATCACTGGTTAATCCAATTTGACTTTCTACATAGACTACCAAGCCCTCTGCTTCTTCTTCTTAGGTGGCCCTTACAACCCGCGGGCGGGTCACGGCCGACTTGAGCAACTCTCGCCCGGCGCCTCTGCTTCGCGCTCGAGTTATGGTGTTAAATTAAAACTAGAATGTTTTCAATTCGATCTCTTCTCTGTCTTTATTACACCACTTCGATCTTAAGACTAACTTAAAATATGTTCTCTACTCTATTTTACTATTCAAATTCGGTTGGCCTTGAAGTGCAAATCATGCCACCAAGCATACTTTGCGTTTGGAGCCTTAACTGCACTTGAGACCATCCGCTATGCAATAACAAAAACATAGCGATAACGTTATTGCATAGAATGTGAATATTTTAACTAACGCAACTTGTTTACACACACATATATTTGTTGCTGTTTTCTACATTAAATAAAATAATATTATTTTATGATCGCAGTTCGGTGCATGCAAAAATGCGCCGAATCAGCGTCTTTACTTATTTTAATAAATGTGAGGCATGGGGTTTGCTTTGGGGACGTAACTCCTCCCCCCATAAATTGGGGACTATCCTGAGTCCTAATAATAGTACAAAACAAAATTGTATAAGTATATATATATATATATATTTTTTTTTTTCATAGGTACGAGTATATGTTTTTTTTAATTCTTCTCTTTTATTTTGGAAGGTTTGGTTCTTAATATTTATGTTACAATTGTTGAATGAAATTAGACAATTTTTATTTATAGTAAATTTTCTATCATTACAATTTTGAAACAATTCGATTTTATCCGCATTTTTTTTTTTTTTTTTTTTTTTACAATAGTATCATCTTTTATTACTTCCATATGTAGTTTTTTCTGGTTAAAATGAATTCGCAATTTCCCGTTACAAGGCAGTTTTTACTTCGCTTTAAATCTTTTACAATACTATTTTCCTTATATGAATACATTATATTATTGATTTCTACAAAATATGCTTTGTTTTCCTTAAATGACAATGATTTTTAGATCTAAATTAATAAAATCTTCAGGTATTTTGATAGCAATTACTATTTTATTGCTATCAAGAGTCAATACGCCTAATCTAATTAATTTTAATTTGAAAAAATCGATATTATATCTGGCCATCTCTTCAGTTGATAGGAGATATTAGGGTGGAACATATTCAATTTTGCAGATACAATGTTATCTTGAATAATGTTTATTTGTGTTTCGATAGACTTTAATATTATTTAATATTTGATCAGAATATAGTAAGTGTTGGATAATTTCGTTATTTCTAATTTTCATATTTTTGAGTGACTGTTCAATTTTTACTCTGTCAGATTCTATGGTCGTTTTCAAAAGGTCAATACTCCAATTGAAATGCTCATTTACAATTATCTGGTGATTTAAAGTACCAATAGAGTTATGGTTATTTGTATCGATAATTTTAAGGTGTTCGGATATTTATTCCCTATCTTCGTTGTCCATTGTACCAAAAGTCCATTTATGTATACTGCCTACAAGATTAATTAGACAACGTTTCTTCCTAATATTATTGTTTGGAGTAATAATCTCAATTTGACTTTTAGTAAACTTATCTCTCTTGCTAATAGATCTCCGTTCATTAAGCCAATATTTTCTATATTTTTCTCTAGAGTATTTATTATGCTTGCGATTTCTGCAGTGTCTATAATATGCAAAACCGAAATCGTATTATTAACTATCTGTACTTCTCTGAGTCGGACTATAGTGTAACCTGTGTTAGAGCTGATTTGGTTCACTTGTAGAAAACCCTCTGCGCTCATCATCAGGGTTAGAAGTATGGTTACCTGAAAATTTAAGTGGTCTTCTAATGTTGGTAGTATGAATGTTTTCTAAATTAGCTCTGACGAATTTTGGCTCGTTCTTATGTCTCAAACTTTTATAATTTTTAATGAAACCTTCGTTTCTTGTTTCTATATAAATTTCTCTTGTACTATTTCTTTTGTTGAGAATATTATTTTTCATTTGTATTAATCTATCCTTAATGATTTTATGATCTACTTTATTTTCCTGAACTTCCAGTGGAGTCGTTTTAATTGTAGAGTGGTAAGAAGTGTTATAAAACCTAAGGGCTTTAAGGACTTGTGTTTTTATTGGAAGTTTTTCTTCCGTATTTAAAATCCTAATTCGTTCGGTTAGCGTATTATTTAGTCTCTCGATGTCTGAATTCCCAGTATGACTGTTGGGCTTAGTAGTATGAAAAGAAATATTTTCATTATTCAGGAAATCTCGAATACTTTGCGAATTAAATTCGTTATCGAAAATGAACTTTTTTATCTACCTTTTATTGCTAAAAATTGTCTTAATTTCCTAATGATAGTTTGGTGATTTCTGTCTGGTAAATAATAACTAATGGCATGTTTCGAAAATCTATCTATAAAAACTACGAAGGACAGTTTGCTATTAACATAGGTGTCGACGTGGATTATTTCGTTGATTGTTGAAGGTGTCTCAGTTAGACTAAACTTATTTTTAATTGGGTTCCTATCGTATTTTCCACGATTACAAATATCGCAGTTATTAATTACTTTATGGATGGTTGTTTTTAATTCGGGGTTATATATTTTGTTTTTAATTCCTTCGTATGTGGGAATGATTCCAGAGTGACCTGTTTCATATTTGTGAAACAATGAAATTTGTTTTTTTAGTTCGTTTTCATCATCGATATCTTTGGCAAAATATGAGCATTTAACAAATTTAATAATTTGCCTATTTGTAAAAATTTTGATTAGCTCTTGTAATTTGTTATAATCGTGATCGCTAACTGGGAATAAATTGCAATTTTACCTTTGTTTATTAATTTCTTGTTATATTCGCTATATTGTCGTTATTTATGTCCTCTTTGTCAATATAAAATCTTGTGTTTTTAAAAGTTTTTTCAGACTCTTTTTCTTTATTGTCTTGAAATATTATTTGAGTCTTAAATCGGTTTACGACTGTATCCAGGAGTGGGATGTGATCATTTGCATTTTCTTCTTGAGAATGTACTGTCTGAACTGCTAAGGAATCTTCGGACTCGTTAGCACCATTTTCTCCTGTGTTTAAATTTTTTACATGTTCTTCGAACAAATTATTAAGTGGGAGCCCCAAGTTTTCGGAGTCCAACAAATTTATTTCGTTAGTATTAATATTTATTCTACTGAGAAAATCGGCGACTTTATTGTTTTGTCCCTTAATATAATCGATATTAATGTTATATTCCCCTAACGATACTAACCATCGCTGTAAACGTGGGTTGATGTCCCTTCCTGTATTCTTTGCCTGCAACCATTTGAATGGTTGATGGTTGGTTTGTAAATCGAAATCTCTACCGAAAAGATAGGGTTTATAATATTTTGTACCCCAAACTATCGCTAGTAACTCTTTTTCGAAAGTTGAGTAATTTGTCTCGTGAGTATTAAGAGTTCTAGAGGCAAAACTGATTGGATGTCCGTCTTGAGTTAAAACTGCTCCGATAGCAAAATTACTTGCATCAGTTATTAATGTGAATTTCTTGTTAAAATTGGGATATCTCAAGATAGGACGATTTGTTATAATATCTTTTAGTTTTTCAAATGACACAATGAAGTTGGGATCATTAGCATTTATTTTAGAATTTTTCTTTAGGTATTTTGTGAGTGGTTGGGCGATTTTGGCATAATTTTTTACAAAGTTTCTGTAAAAACCAGTAATGCCTAGGAATGACTTTATCTGCTTCTGGGTTGTAGATAGTTTTAGTTTCTGAATTATTTCAACCTTGGCACGATTTGGTTTTACACCTTCAGGTTTTAAAATGTGACCAAGATATTCAGTTTCCTTTAGGAGAAAACTACATTTATTTACCTGAATTTTAAAGTTTGCGTCTTTCAATTTATTTAAAATTTTTTGGATACTTAAGGTATGTTCTTTCAATGACGTGCTAAAAATTAAGATGTCATCGAGGTAGACTACGCAAATTTTGTTGATATAGTTTCTCAAAATGGAATTCATCAACCTTTGAAAAGTTGACGGTGCATTTTTCAGTCCAAACGGCATTCTGACGTATTCATAATGCCCGAATGGAGTTGAGAAGGCGGTTTTGTGCCTATCAGTAGTTTTTACTGGAATTTGATGGAAACCCTTCGCTAAGTCTAGCGTCGTGAAATATTGGGCTTTCCCGAGTTTGTCTAATATATTCTCTATATTTGGCATGGGAAACTTGTCGCTGGTTGTAACCTCATTTAATTTTCTATAGTCTATTACTATACGCCATTGTTTTTTTCCCGAACTATCTGCCTTTTTTGGTACTATCCAAAGGGAGCTATTGAAAGGAGAATTGCTCTCTTTAATTATGCCTTGCTCTAAAATTTGCGATATTTGTCTTTCTATTTCTTTTTCGTGTACCTGGGGGTATCTATAGTTTTTGCAGTAAATTGGGGAATCGATTGTTGTATTAATTTCATGTGTTACTATATCAGTCGTTGTTAGGTGGCTTTCTTCTAATAAATCTTTGTACTTATTAAGTAGCTTTTCAATTTCATATATTTCTTCTTTATTTAAATGGTTCAGGTTGAATAAAGGTTCATTAGTTGCTTCTAAGGTACGTATTTCGTCTGCAATGTAAGGAAATTTTCTATTTTTGAATAATAATGTTTGATTATTAATGGTCAGAATCTCATTCTCTAAGTCAACCTTAGTATTAAGGGGTACTAGAAAATTTACTCCGATTATAGCATCGTATTTGCAACCAGTAAAATTAGCGACCTTCCAGGAGAAGGTTCCTGAGACATTAAATTGTCTAGGTATTGGTGTAATGATCCTGGTTTATATTTGGGTAAGCCCATTTATAGTCCTATACCAAAGTGTATTTGGCAAGGGTTCTTCTTTAAAGGAGGTAAAAATATTTGGCTTAACGATACTAGTGTCTGACCCCGTATCGATCAAACATGTTAGTTTAGTTTTTTCTATAGTAATATCTACTAGCGGTAATTTTGGTGTGGAGGCCCTGGGGAAAAAGTTACATCATTTTCCACTACATTTCCTACTTCCATGAGCTCACAAGGCTTGAACTTCGAGTGTTATTGCGATTGTTACTATTTTGTGCAATTCTTGTATTTCTACTTTGGCCTGAATTATTGTAGTAAGGTTGGTGCTGTCTTAAATATTGACCAGAATTGTCAGAATGAGTTTGGGTAGTCCTTAAATTACTAGTATTGTTTGAAAAATTGCTATAATTGTGCTGATTTTGACCATTTCTATAATTAAAGCGATTCTGGTCAGGCCTTGAAAATCCCGAATTAGATCTTAAATTATTGTTAGCTTGGTGCTGGTCAGGTCTGTTATTATTGCTATTTTGGTATTGTTTAAAACGGTAGTTTTGATTATCGCTTTGCTTTTCAGTATAGTTATTTGAATTATGCTGCCGAGAGTTTTGTATTTTATTTTGAGAATAGTTAAAATTATCAGTATATTTTTTATTGTAATTATTATGACTACCTTTGTTGTTATTAAAAATTTTATGATTTAAATCAATAGTTCTATAGCCATCTAGAAGCTTAAGTTTGTTAAATTTATCAAATATTTCTTGAATTGTTTTTTCATTGTCGATATGGGCTCGAAATTGGCCATCGATTTTTTCTAATAGTAACTCAACTAGGTCTCTGTCAACGTTATTTGGACTATATATATTTGGTTTATTTTCGTCAAGTTCGTATATCTCGTTTATTTCATACTTAGATTTTAAAAATACATCTAGAAGTTCTCTAAGATTTCTAACCTTTATAATTCTGCAGAAGTTGAAAATCTCTGCATAAGATTTGGTTGGCCGGAACTGTTGTTTTAGATTCTTTTTAACATCTTCCCATGATGGATTGTTTCCTAGTTGTCTTATGCAACTGCCTGCCTCTCAGAGTAACTTCTCGTTGATAACAATTTGAATTCCATTCGTATAGTTGCTGGTTGGTGCCGCATAGGTTTATTACTTGTTCCACACATTTTATAAATGCTGTCAAATGGTGTCCCGTTCCAAAAGGTTTTAGCTGCCTGAATTGTTCGATGATGTATTTTGGGCTCCATGTAAATATTCCTTGCTGTTGTTGATTTTGCTGGCTTTGTTGATTTTGTAACTGAATATTTTGCAGCTCTATTTGTTGATTTTATAGCTGCACCTTTGCTTCCTGCTGCTCCGTACTGAAGCATGTTCTAAATGTTCTATCCTTTGCCTAAATTGTTCTTCGGCTGCCATTTCTTCGTAATTAATGTTTCTGTTTGCGTCGTACTTATCGCGTTTTTTACTCATAAATGTTATTTTTGAATTTATTGGATTACTATTTAGATTTATTAACGATAGTCTCTTTAGAGCCAGATTTAAGTTATTTTTAAAGTTCACTTTTTTTTCTTTGAAAGAAATTGTGTGTTTTCAATTCGATCTCTTCTCTGTCTTTATTACACCACTTCGATCTTAAGACTAACTTAAAATATGTTCTCTACTCTATTTTACTATTCAAATTCGGTTGGCCTTGAAGTGCAAATCATGCCACCAAGCATACTTTGCGTTTGGAGCCTTAACTGCACTTGAGACCACCCGCTATGCAATAACAAAAACTAAGCGATAAAGTTATTGCATAGAATGTGAATATTTTAACTAACGCAACTTGTTTACACACACATATATTTGTTGCTGTTTTCTACATTAAATAAAATAATATTATTTTATGATCGCAGTTCGGTGCATGCAAAAATGCGCCGAATCAGCGTCTTTACTTATTTTAATAAATGTGAGGGATCGGGTTGCGTTGGGGACGTAACTCGCGCCTTCTCCAATCAGTTACACCAAGCGTGGTCACTGCTTCATCAGCTTGGTCCATCCATCTGCTTACAAGAAACATTAAAAAGGTCAACTGGGACCTCTATAGGAAGACCGTAGCTAGGCTACTACCTCAGAAACCTTCAAGCACAAAATCGTGGGGGGATATTGATAGGATCGTGGATGTTCTTACGAGTGCTCTCAATACAGGTCTATCGGTATCTTGCCGCCTTAGCAGACCCAGGAGGAAACAAAAAGCGATCTGATGGGGGAACGAAATAAGGAACCTCAGGAAAAACTGTAGGACACTTTTTAACAATGCAAAAAATTCTAGAGGCAGTGTTTCTTCGGATTTTAGTTTATAAAAATTGAAACGAACGGCCCTTCTAGTACACTTAAAATGTTTACTTTATTCTTCACCTCATTTAAGTGAACTTTTTAAGAAACACGTCCGCCTTTGTCCAATATTCAGACAAAATCGCCCTACCGTTTGTATTCCCCGTTTTGACCGCTTATTTTCTTTACTTTAAATGCATATTACATATTACATTTTTAATGCAGAAGATATATAATGGTGTTAAGTTGGTGGAAGTTTTGTCATAATTTATTGTTATAATTTCGGCGGTAACATTTCTCCCCCCGTAAGAGGAGTCCACGATGCTTACATCACTTTTTGTCGACGTAAAGGAGTGCGATCTTTATTGCTGGCCGTTGGTATATTCCTTGTGGTGTTTGTATAGTTGCTCGGCGTACCTGTCCATCTTTTGCAGTAACCACGACAATTATTCTTCCCTTAGGCAGTGGGTTACGGGCAAATTCTCGTCTGCTATAAGGACGATATCCCCTATTGCTATTGGAGATCTTTTTACTTCCCACTTGTTTCTTTTTGTAAGCGTTGGGATGTACTCTTTCATCCACCGTCTCCAGAATTGGTCAGCGAATGCTTGAGCTTGTGTCCAACGTTGTCGTAGATCAACCATGTCCGACCTAATGGGTTTGTAGCCGCTTGAAGATCCCAGCAGTAAATGATTGGGTGTAAGAGCTTCGTCATCTCCGTGTTCCACCGACACGAACGTTAATGGTCGTGAGTTAATAATAAACTCAACCTCGTGCATAGAGCTTATTAAGGCTTCATCAGTAAACTTCTTGTGTGGGCTTATCTTGCTGATTTTATGGAGCGCATTAATCTTTCCCATGCGCCTCCCATATGGGGTGCTGCGAGGGGATTAGAATGCCACTTGATGTTGTTGAATTCTCTTTTGATATCAGCATACTTAACCTCAGTTTTTTCTCCAAAAATCGTTGAGGCTGCTTTAAAATTGGTACCGTTGTCGCTGAAAATCTCCCTGGATGTGCCTCTTCTTGCTATGAAGTTGTTTATGCACATAACGCAGGAGCTAACGTCCAAGCTGTAAGCAACTTCGATGTGTATTGCCCTTATAGTGAGACAGGTAAATATAACACCCCAGCGTTTTTCGTTCCTTCTTCCCACTGTTGTGATGAGTGGGCCGAAGAAGTCTATTCCCACGAATGTGAATGGGCGTTCGAAGCAGGCCAATCTAGCAAGTGGTAGAGGGGCCATTTGTGGTGCATGTGGTTGTGCGTAATTTGGGTATATGATAGCGTCCTCTAATTGCATTAATACTTGTCTCGTGAGCCATATGGAGGAATGTCTCGTGGTAGTGTCTGACCAACAAAAATGTTACGTGGTGACTGCGTGGCTAGATAATAGCATCAAAATTGTTTATATACGTCTCTACCTTTAGTTCGTAGCAGACTATCTTCATCCATGTATATATTGAAAGGTAACAGACTGCTGCCCCTGTGAATCGGTTTATTGTTTTGCAGACTGTATAGTTCCTCACGATAGAATGCCAATTGAGCTTGTTGTAGTAGGACATCCTTTGCACACTGCATGAAGTTTGAACTTGACATTTCCTTGGCGTCATGGGTACTGGTTTTCTGTTTTAGCTTGGTTACATATCGCATGAAATTAGCCACGGCTTTGTATAGTCAATGCCAACTTGAAAAACACTCGTAACGAATATTTAAGGTATCCTTAATTTGCTTCTGAATGTGGAGTACTTGATGCTTCAGTTCGGCACCATCAACAGGACCAAGATCGTTGCATTCCGGCCAATCACTTTGATCATCAACTAGGAATTGTGGCCCGGTAAACCATTGATGTAACGATGCTAGAGTAGTGGTATTCGTCGTCAAGTCAGCCGAATTAAGTTTTGATGGGACCTGTTATGACTAATGTACAACGTCATTGATGCACATACTATCGCCAGTATCAATCTGGCAAGGCCGTGTATAACACATGTTTTTGACATATGTTATTATTACATTTCATCCCGCTAACTTCATTATTTTAGTTCATTCTACATTCTCCATTGTTAGCTACTACCTTGTTGTAATTATCAGAATTAAAAATTTGATAATTGAAATAAAAATAAATATAAATAGTTAGCTTAAAAGTCGTGCCTTCATCATTAATTTATACGGTCATCGTACAAAAGACAGAACAGGACCCATCTCCATTGTGTTATTCTAGAATGCTCCAATATTTCACCAACACGATGCAAGACGTATTGGTGGAAGTTACGAGAATCCATTCGTAGCCATTTAAGAACCATCTTGGAGCCTGACCAGAAAATTTGCTTCTTTATGTGAATACTGGATACTTGCGCAATTGTTTTTGATAACCGCGCGCCATAACAGCAGCTTGCAGTTCCAGCCGTGGAATTGAAATCGGTTTTAGTGGTGTGACTTCAGCTTTATCCGCAACCAGATTGAGTGTAATTTCACCACTGCATTGTACACGCAGGTAGTTTACGGCAGCAAACGCATATTCGCCGGCGTCCACAAATGTATGAAGCTGGATATCATCGGTGTCCTTTAGCATGTGAGAGTAACAGCGGGCAATGGTCCCATGGGATATTTGCGGAATACTGTTTTTCCATTGTAGCCATTTTGGTGTTAGTGCTTCAGGAATAGTGTCATCCCATCCGATCCCAGAACGCCAGATATTCTGGATTATCATTTTTAATCCTATGGTGGAGCACGCAGGTATCCTAAAGGATCGAATACTAACATTAGGACTTGCAGAACCTCTCTCTTAGTTGGGGTATGAATGATAATACGTGACAGTCTGGCGAATCTAAAAACAAACTTAAACATGTCGTTATTGGGGTCCCAATACATACCCAATACCTTCGAAAGAGGGCTCCGTTCTTTGGAATGTAATTCTGTGGTTGCAGTTTTGTTTAATAAGTTTACAACTTTAGCAGAGTTAGACATTCAACTTCAAATCTGGAAGCCTCCAGCTGCGTGTATATTTTTCACCTGTGTGGCGAGCTCGAATGCTTCGTCTTCCTTGTTGACACTATCGATGAAGTCATCAACATAGTGGAATTGTTGAATCGCTTCGACTGCTCGCGGAAAGTCACTTCGGAAATATTCAGCATTTCTGTTGCGCACGCAATGTGCAATGCAGGGTGCACAATTTATTCCGAACGTTAGCGCCTTCATCACATAAACATCTGGTGGTTGTTTCTCATTAGAGTTCCACAGAGACCGTTGAGCGTTCGTGTCTATTTCCCTTACGCGTATTTGGTGAAACATTTCAGCTATGTCCGCGCATATGCCCACTTGGCCCACTCTAATTGCGAGCAATATATTGTACAGTGGCTGAAGGAGGTCTGGTCCGCTCATAATGAAATCGTTAAGTGATGCTCCATTAGACTTTGCCGCAGCATCCCAAACTAGACGGACTTTTCCAGGTTTGTTCAGGTTTAAGGTTGTAAACGTTGGTAAGTACCATACCCGTTCTACTGGAATTTGTCAGTAGAGTTTGAACGCATAGTTTTTTGCAAGTAAATTATCTATTTATTTTTGGAACAATATTTTCAAGTTTGGATGCTTTTTAAATTTAGCATGAAGGCAGTTTAAACGCTTCCTCGCTGTTGAATAACTATCGGGTAGTTGCAGGTTTTCGTTACGCCACATAAGTCCGACTTCATATCTATTTTTAATTTTCTTGCATGTCATGTCTAGAATTTCCAAAGCTTTGGTATCTTGTGCCGAAAGCATTTTCCGCTCCTTACTTGCCTCTAGGCTAAAGTAGTCTCTTACCATCTCGTGAAGATCGTTAAACTTTTGCTCGCACTCGCAGTCCCCAGGTTCCTTCTTTTATCTTCAATGGAATTGCTAGCCGGCAGTTAGCCGAACCGATTAATACCTTGCTTTATAATATGATGAAATTGGTAGATTATTCAAATGCGGGTAGGCATTTCGTAATTTACTCATATCAAGTGATTGTATCGGAAGCTCCAAAATGGACACTGAGTGCACATTTTTTACAGCGTATCTTACCCCGTTTGGTGAACTGGAAATCTGGAATGAGTTCTCATGGAGGAATCTTCAGTTCGTGTCACATCACTTGTCCATTTTAAGCACAGAGGATCTTTTTCGCCTTTCAGATCAAATTCTTCAAACAGGTCCTGATCTATGAGAGTAACTAAAAATCAAGCAGAAAAATCTAATTCTGAAAATTTTCACAGGCAACGAGAGCTGAAATTAGCGTTGTTGGAAGAAGAAATGCAGCTTCAGCAAAATGATCTTTAAAGGAAATACGAGTTGCTAAATATGTCCGAGGGATTTGATTCTAATCACTGTTTACGAACAAATATGCCCCCACTAAACGCGGGACTTTCAACTTTGAAATCAGCGCAATTAGGCTACTCGTAAGGTGCTGCCACGAGAGCTGCCAAAAGTTTCCGGTGACCCCGAAGAGTGGCCTCTATTTATAAGCAGCTACGAAAATAGCACAGCTATAGCGGGATACACTGATGCGGAAAACCTCATCCGTCTACAAAGTAGTCTAAGAGGAAAAGCTAGAGAAATGGTGTGTAACAAATTGCTTCTACCAACACTGGTACCCGATATAATCAGAACACTGAGAATGTGTTTCGGTCGACCGGAACACATTTTGGAAAGTGCAATTGAAAAGGTCCGGAGAATGCCACCTCTAAAAGATAAATTAGAAGCAATAGTTGAATTCTCACTGGGTGTACAAAATATTTGCGCCACCATGGAAACCTGCCAATTGGGATCACATCTCGATAATCCATTGCTAGTCAAGGAATTTATAGAGAAACTTCCCAACACTTACAAGATAAGTTGGGCAATGCTAGCGAAAGATAATAAAACACCTGCCGAAGCGGCTAGTACAATAATATAACGGATATGTAATAAGGAAAAATTTGTTATGAACACTCATACCGAAGCTAATACAGCACCAATGACACAGCGTATTGTGTGCAAGGGCCACAGGCATAGACTATCACAGTGTTCTACTTACGCCAATTTATCAACAGAGCAAAGATGGGAAGTAGTCAAGAACAATCAGCTGTGCTGACAATGTCTCAACCCACATCACCGAAAGTGTTTTCTCAAAAGGAAATGTGGAGTCAACAATTGTCAGCTACAAGACAATTAGCTGTTACATCGAGAGATGCCAATCCATAGACCGGAACATCGTGAAAATCGAATAAGAAGAGAAGAAATTAATGCACATGACGATAATCAAATGTATGCGAAACCATTATTTAGAATTCTGCCTATACGGATGCATACGCCACCATCGTCTACCGACACATTCGCTTTCCTAGATGACGGTTCATCAGTTACTCTCATAGATCAGGACCTGTTTGAAGAATTTGATCTGAAAGGCGAAAAAGATCCTCTGTGCTTAAAATGGGCAAGTGATGTGACACGAACTGAAGATTCCTCCATGAGAACTCATTCCAGATTTCCAGTTCACCAAACGGGGTAAGATACGCTGTAAAAAATGTGCACTCAGTGTCCATTTTGGAGCTTCCGATACAATCACTTGATATGAGTAAATTACGAAATGCCTACCCGCATTTGAATAATCTACCAATTTCATCATATTATAAAGCAAGGTATTAATCGGTTCGGCTAACTGCCGGCTAGCAATTCCATTGAAGATAAAAGAAGGAACCTGGGGACTGCGAGTGCGAGCAAAAGTTTAACGATCTTCACGAGATGGTAAGAGACTACTTTAGCCTAGAGGCAAGTAAGGAGCGGAAAATGCTTTCCGCACAAGATACCAAAGCTTTGGCGAATTAATCGAGGTTAACTCAAATATAATCACGAATGACCCGTTCATAGCTTCAAACCATACAAAGCATATCAAAGTCTGAAAATTCTGGAAAGATTAATACATACTCACTTAGGATCAATATATATAGAGAAAAACTGTAAACTTCTCAGCATGCCTATTTTAAACGTAAATCGGAAGAAATCGCACTACATTCCTTGGTTGCCTTTCCTTACATTGAGGGAGCATTTAACAATATCATTCCAGAAACAATGACCAGTGCGCTGCGAGACTTTGGAGGTAGGCACCCCATTAGCAGGTGGATTCAAAAAAAGGTTATGGGCAGTTCACGGCTGGGGCTGCGTCGGCCAAAAAGTCCGTGTGCAGAGGTACACCTCAAGGTAGAGTTTGTTCACCTCTGTTCTGGAATATTGCGGTAAATACGTTACTTGTGCAACTGGAGAGGGGGGGTGCAAGGTTTTTGCATATACGGACAATATGAATATTAGCATCTCGGGCAAGTAATTCTCTTCCAGGAAATTTTAGTCAGCAACAAGAACAGCTCTCAGGAGCATTTAGGAGAATCCACAGAATATCAAACATGGTTGCAGAGATGTGTGCCACGGGGAAGAAATGGGAAGCCGCTTGCTTGTTTGCAGCGCGTGTCATTATTAAGCTCCGCGATATTGAGGATATACGGAAGAGCGAGCAACGGCAACAACGAATACAGCAACAAGCCGAATAAAGTGAAGTAGACACTGCGTTCGCTGCATTGACAGAATGGGCACAATTAGCAAACAACACCACTGACTATAACCACTGAGCAAACAATACATATAGAGAGCTCAAACAGCGAAAATAGTGGTTTGATAAATTGCTCAGCGCTAGATCCCAATACACAGCGTGTTCCCTAAGCGTAGATCCCATACAACAACAATTACCAGTGTTGGGGTCCGTGCTTGTCGTCGCTAGTGGTGGTGGCGTCCTTTTGCTGCCGGTAATAGGTGCGCAAGGGAAACACCGTGTTGTTCTGTTGTTTAAAAGACAAGAGCTAAGAGGCTTTTATTCTTAAAATCATAAGTCCTATATACTATTTACAATGAATACTTACAGTCTAGGTAAGCACTTTTCTGGTGTTCTAGTTACGCATCTGTTGATTGGTGTCAGTTGGTTAAGCCAACTGACCTACTCAATATAAAAATTTCGATGGTGCATTCTAAATTCCAATGCCCTTCGTCAACTTGATTGTGGAACTATAACCCCTATAAATTCATATAATGATTAATAAATAAATTGTGAGGAACCAAAATGCTGAACATCCTCGTATTTTGGTCTCACAACGTGGGCACGCACGCCCGCATGTGAGTTGCCCATACCTAAAAACTATCACCGCCATCTAGCGGCCACTAGGACTACACAATTGCAACATCGAACGTAGCACACTTGGTGACCATATGGAAACGCGCCCCAAAACCTTACACCACAAACAGCTGAGACCGGATTATAAAAACGCGTACAGAGCGTAACTCAGCCCTTCTTCTTCGGCGAGCCAGCAGAGTGACAACACACAGGTAACTATCCTAGGATACTGACACATAGTTACACTGAGAAATTCGGGATTCGTCTGCTTTTCTCAGTGCTAACCTAGACATAGGATACTCGCTTGAGATCCTGACTTTTGCAAGACTGAGAATTTCGGGATTCGTCTGCCTTTCTCAGCTCTTGTCCAAAGCAGCACCTAGCGAGTATTCACTGAACACTGACGCTTTCGTTACACCGAGAATTCCGGGATACGTCTGCCTTTCTCGGTGCTAACCCATACGCTCGTGACCTAATACACAGGAAATAGGTCAACACCACGGACTATTTCGCCGGAACGTGGGATTCCGCGCCACAGCACGTAAGTATATTGAAATATTATATAATTGTAAAAGCTACGGTCTGGTAATATATTGTAAACCACGGCCGTACTTCAGGAAAACACTCTGTATTAGAATTAAGTATATATCGATGTTAGATAGGTTAAGTTTTTTTTTCCAATAATAAATAATAGTTATAATCAACCCTGCAAATAAATAAATTTTGTATGGACCCTGGACAACGGCGAGCGTCACCTCAGCATAAGCGTAGGCAGGAAGGTTCCTTACAAAATACTATTTATTTATAGTATTTGCAACCTAAAAATATGTGCTTTCTTAATTAGTTTAATTGTAATACTTCTAAATGCTAACTACACCAAATGTGTAGTGTCTATCAGGAGTTGGTGCTGTGAGTCAACTATGCGCAGGTAGCTTCATCATTCTTCGGGAATCGACCACACCGGCGGCGCAGCACAAAACCAGTGATTTCATTAAACCATTATTTTCGCGATTTGAGCTCTCTATATGTATTGTTTGCTCAGTGTTATAACAGACGCTTGCGGCGGCAACGCTAATAACAGGCTCCTGACATATTTACCAATCGGTATCCCGGGAGGATTAACCGTTCGATCTTAAGGTGGGTTTAGTCTCACACTGACATGAGGCTTTTGATGCTTTCCACCACAATAATAATAGGAAGTCTCACGGCTAGATCTACCCGCTGAGCAGGTTACTCTCAAATCCTAAGGACATAGCTCTATAGGAATGAGTCTCACAACAGACACTGACTATGCTATACATCTACTGAGTGCAGGACACAATGGCATAGAGGGAATGAGACAGCAGACAGGATTACAAAAAGCGAAATTTATTTACCAGAGGGACGGAGGATCAGCTGCGTATTGATGCCCTTACAAGAAATTTACAGAGGTTTAGGGGAAAGCATGTTTAGAAAGACCATTCCCTACCGGTAGTAGACCCGAAAAAGATGCGGCAATGATGGGGGTTGGAAAGGCGAGGAAACAGATTTCAAGGAAACTTTGGAACCTCTTCTATGCTTCTGTCCATCAATCGCTAGAGCACACGTAAAATACTTGTGGCTCCCTGATTTCTGGGCTAGAAGGGGTTTTCATTCTGGGAATAAGGATGAAAACCTTCTCCATTAATAAGGCTAGGAAAAAACTGCTCCCTATTAAATGATATCCACTTCCGCGAATCCTAAACGGACACTAATCTGGTATCGCTAAGGACATAACGGGTCTATGCGTGGCCTTTCGACCAGCCAGCCTAACCTAACCTGCCATGCCAGATGTGCACAGCATGTTTAGTAAGGGTCGCAGGACCAAGGTCCCTGCTGCATGGATCACATGGGTTCACGTAAATCCTAATTTCCGGTGTGGCAAATCCAAATAAAATTTTATACGCTTCCAGAAACTTGTTTTTGAAGTTTAACAGTCCTACGTTTCCTGATTTCCTCATAATCGTGACAATGCGAAGGACTTTTGGATCGTTCTAAGTTCCTTTCTTAGGCCAAACTTAAGTTGGGGGATTATTTGCAAGTACTTTTTAAATTATTTGCGAATCAGAGGAGAAGGCTAATTGCCCTGTAAAACGACCTTAAAAAAGATTATAATTGAATATGTGTACTGAAATTATTTTTATTGTGGGTTTCTCAAGCTATGCACTAAAAACTGTTTTTACACGATGGATGTTTTAGAATAGGGATATGTAATATAAATACGTTATTTGATACAGTTAACTTCCAGGGAGGCTGATCAGGAATAAATTGTGCTTTGTCCTCTGAGCAAACTCCAGCTGAAATGATTCAAAAATCTTCACAATATATTTCTGATCTTCCCAACAATAATCTATGTAATTTATTTTCAACTCCAATTAATTACTTTTAATTTTGCTGCGTCGTCAAAGTAGGCAAACATGTGCATGTTGGCAAATCAAAAAACTCTTGGACTTCCTATATTGACAGTGTGTTGTGTTTTTTTTATCTACATTTTCTTCAAAAAATTTTTTTAATATTAATGATATTGTATTTAATGATATTATATTAACGATATTGTATTTAATGATGATTGGTTTCGGCCTACTCAAAAGCGTAAGTAAGTAAGCCAAGGACAGGGCTTCACGGTTAAAAAATTTTCTTTGGGTCTTAAAACTACTGAACTGGAAACTACCAAAACTGGAAAAATAATCCACAAAGGACCATAAAAAAAAATATGTATCATTCCTTCTGATACGTGTTTATTAATAGATATATAAATAAAAAATTGCATTTTATGAACTTACTTTGCATCTTCCAATGTTGCAATGGCTACGTCAATACAACCCTCATCCGCATGGATAAGCCCAGTTTCCACACAGGCATATGCTACAAGATATGTGTCCTCTCTGATATTATTTTGTAAAGCCATGCACGCTTCGAGATCCCTTTAAAAAGAGGAAAGCAATTTTATAACTTTACACATGTTGATTTAAAATTACTTACTGCAAAGCTAAAAAGGATTTCTTCATTTGCCTAAAACAAGCTCCACGAAGTAATAAGCATAAGGCCAGATTATCAAAATAATAATTGTCATGAGATTCAATTTTATTTTTCGTTTCGAGTTCATGGAGTTGTCGATCAATAATCTTATAAATGCCGTCCGCTATAATATACTTTTTACCCAATACTTTAAAGGTATTCCACACATACATTAACTCAATAGCAGGTAGATATAATTTACGATTTTGCGCAAAATAACGATTAGCTTTTTTACAGATGAATTTCTCCATGGGCAACGACTTCCCAGAGATACGTTGTTTGTATGTTGGAGCATCTATTAACAATTGGTCAATAGTTTCCTGTTCTGCCTGTGTAATGCTATGCTTATCCAACATAAGCAAAACTGCAGCCTTTTGGTATGAGTAAACGGTGCGTGACCATTTGCTATGTTCTACAAGATATGTAGCATAGAGACTGGATTCTTTCCAATTTAATTTCAAACTATTGACAAATGCAGTAATATGAAAAAAATATTCAATTTGGCTGGTGAGCAAGATATAAAATCGGCTGAAAAACGTACCAATTCACCCATAGTAGTTCCCAGAAACTCAAATGATGAAACTGTGTCCAAACATCTTGCGACCTCCATGATTTTGTATACCAATAATGTGCCTCATCGAGATTTCCTTTCATAAATTCCAAACGCCCTTTGAAGAATAAAAACCAAACGCCATTCGGATACTTCTGCAATTGATGTTCCAATATTTCTTCGCACAGCTCCAAATCACCCTCTTCATGGCTAAGTACATAACACACGATAAGATGATAACAAAGCAGAGTCATTGCACAAAGTACTTGTCGCAATCCAGGCAGTTTATAGCCGGCCTTAAGATCATCCAAACCAGAAATCTTATTCAAATAAAGAAAAATAATTGATAGAACATACTCGTATTTCTTCAATACTAACTTTATTTCCAGAAAATCCAATGAATTCCAAAATTTTTACCACACGCGAAGGGAGTAATGATATCATCAAATTAAATGTACCCATACCCATACGGACGCCACTTTCAAAATGGATTTTTGAACTTTTTGACTCCCATTGACGTTGTTTCAAAATCTGAGCGCATTCTCTGAAATAATGTAATTTATTACAATTTTAAATTTCCCAAAGAAAGCAAGAAATTGCAATCATTTTCTCAACTGATCTCTCAATACTAAGCAACAGTAAGGAAAAGTGCAAAATTGGAACTAACAGGGAGGTCCTGGAATACCCGTCCACCGACGGAAACGGGCCCATTATATTAAATGGCTTTTGTAAATCCAATAGATATAAAAATCAGTTGAAAAATATGGATACGTTAATAAAACAATTGCTCGAAACTTAAAACTTACTTATAGCTATTATAGCAATGCCTGATTTTAATTCCACCACGTATAAGACTAGATAGCGTTTCATCTTCGATAAATGTGAGCAGTGCTTTAAGCAGTAATGCCTCTGCAGAGCAAAGTTCGGCATGGGATTCCAAATCAGTTAATTGACTATAGTTGGCCTAAAGTTAAATTAGATACAGATATATTTAACAAATATGTATAGTATAAATATTCAACAAATTTCAATGTTCGTCCTACAAAAAGATATTTTGCTAATGCAATTTAATGAGCAGCTGGTACTGCTTATAACGTGATTTGGCGGAGACCAGTATGATTGGATATTACACACGAGTTATGTCATAACAATAAAACAATTTAAGCAGATTCTTATATTTTATTATTAAATAACGGATTTTATTGCATTACTTTGATCTTAAAACTAAATTTGATGATATTTGTATCTTGCAACTCAACTGCGTTAAAGCGAACAAAGGTGGAGCACAAAGTGCTTGTCAGCGCCCAGTGGCGCATGCCTTATAATTGCAAACAAAAAGTTTTTTTATTTTATTTTCTATACTAAATTGCTACAAATCTCGTGGTGCTTTGCGCTTCATTCTTGTGAATGATGTGGTTGGTTTTATACCTTGCACTTTGTACGTTGACTACGTCTTTTATAAATGGCACGAGGCATCGAGGCTTTCTTGCAATTTTTTAGCAGCAGTAAAGGCATTTTTGTGTGAGGACAGAATATCCGTATCATCTGCAAAGTGCCTGCAACGACGTTACTGGGTGCAGGCAGGTCTGTGGTAAATAAAAAATACAAAACTGGTCCAAGGACACTGCACTGAGGAATCCCGACATTGATTTTTTGTAAAGTAGAGACTTCGTCACCATGTTTGATGTAAAAATGTATATGTGTGGATTTCTTCTGAAATCAAAATTGATATTTCAGTATGATTTTTTCCGCTTAAACGATGGGCAATAATTTAATAATAATAACACTTTTGAAATCATTGACAATAAGCTAATGGGACGGTAAGATGTCGGGTCGACACCCTTTTGCCAGGCTTTAGGATTATCTTTATTTCTGCCACTTTCCATTATGCTGGGAACTAAATTCTTGCAGTGCAGCATTGTGTCTGTTTCTTAAAATTGATATACGAAAGAGCTTACTCTTTGAGTATTTTGTTAATGATTAAGTCGTATCTTGGAGCCTTTCTTTCATTAAAGTTTGCTAGAACACTTATTAGCTCGGTTCTTGAGAGGTTTTCATAGGCAATTCCAATATTGAGTCAATCTGTCTCTCTTATTTGGTCTGAACACAGAAATAAAGTGGGCTGCGATTAAAAACGCTTTTTCGGTGTCTAATTTCGCCCAATTTTTATCAGCTCTTAGTAAAAAGGGGTGATGATGTATTATATTATTAGATGTCCTTCTGCAAACTTTCCATAACGAATAGTCCGTTTGGATTGTTGCGTTTAAGTTCCTGAGTGTGTCCTGCAATGCTGGAATCTTTCTCCGTCTTCATCAAATGCTTGAGTTATCTGATAATCCTGATTATTTCGGGTTGGTCTACGGATGTCTTGAAATTTTCGATTGGCTGCGGGCTCGTTTTTCACCGGTATTTTGTCAATCACTGCAAGGGAGTATTTCGGAGCAGACGAATTAAAAGTATTTTTCTTGTATGGAGTAGCACGACAAGTAGATTCTGGAATAATGCTCGTAATATAATTGATTGCAGCCTCAATTCCTTCATATTATTTGAGTGGTAAATGGACGTCTATATTTCTCATAAGAAAGTATCGAAAGTAGTCCCAATCTGTAGATTTTGTGTGCCTTTTCCGGTATATTTTCAAAATTGTTGGCTATAACCACAACTACCGCCGAGTGGTCGGACAAAAGATCGCAGTCTATAGTGCAGTTTGTTTGGCAAAATCTGTATACCTTTGGATATACAAAAATCAATACCATCAGGAGACTTAGTAATACCAGTGGGCCAATTGGCAGGCTGACCGACCGACATAATTGAGAGTCCCAGGGAATGTATGGTGCTTAGTAATTCGCGCCCTTTGGTTGTTGTACGCCTTGAGCCCCACGATAGATTCTTAGCATTAAAATCACCTCACACCATAAACCGATTGCCTAGCGTTTTAAAAAAATAAAGTCATCCCGATCTATATTATATTTGGGTGGGCTATATAAGGCTGATACTGTAATTCCATTGCCTTTATAGTAGGTAATCACATTTGTGGCTTGAATGGCATTCTGAATGTTTTAAGTGTGTTTTTATTATTATTATCGCTGTTCCACCATGTATATATATATATATATTGAAACGTGATAGCTCAGTGAAAAGGGATTGCATACTTTTAGGATCCCATCTGGAGAATGAGTGCCCCCTGTGAGTCAAGATGCGAACTATTCGAATAAAAGCTTATTCAAGAACCATCTGTCGGTAATATCAAAAAGAATATTCTCGACTTCCGTCGAAGAGGATAGAAGCTTCTAGATAATACGAGAATAGCGTGGAAGTTTCTACACCAACCATTCGAAAACTATAAAAGCGACAAGACTGTTCAAACTCAAGGACATTCGAACAGAGATCGTGGCAGTGTGTACATCGAGCATTATATTCGAAGCAGCAGTATTTGTAATTGTGCAAAGTGATGAAATTCATTGTGAAATAAAGTACAAATTATAAAGAAGTAAACTTTAAGCCTAATATTAAATGTGTAAATAGCAATAATTAAATAAAGCTAATTATTTTAATTTAACCAGCGATTGTTTGATTACTACACAATCCAGTGGTACGAGTCCGAGTACAGAGAGTTAGAGAAATTGTCAGGAGGGCAATATTGTAACAGAGTAAATTGTCAAGAAGGCAATTTCGTAACAATTGGTGTCAGAAGTGGGATTGTGTATCTGTAATAAACAATGGTTAAATTTGAAAAACTGAGATTGGAGCAGCTCAAGAAGGAGCTTGAGCGTTTAAATTTGCAAACACAAGGGCTTAAAGCGGAGCTGTAGGTGAGACTAAGAAGCGCTTTAGAGGAGCAGGGTATATATGTCGATGAGCATGAATTCCAATGTGAAGAGCCAACGACATCTCGACACGAAGAAACACCGCAAGAAACTAACACGGGTAACTTTGACATGAGTGCACTTATCGGGCTAATACAGATGCAGTTACAACAAAATTCTCAAGCAGCTGAAGAGAGGATCCAACAGCAGTTACAACAAAACGCTCTGGCAGCCGAAGAGAGGATGCAGCAGCGAGATGAAAAGATGCAGCAGAGAGATGAAAAGATGCAGCAGCGAGATGAAAAGATGCAGCAACAATTACAACAAAATGCTCAAACCGTCGAAAAGAGTGTTGCATCCGTCAAAGAGGACGTAGAAAAGAGTGCTGAATCGCTCAAACAAGCAGTCAAAGAGGATGTCAAAGAACAGTTACAGCAGAGTGAAATACGACTTACTCAACTAGTGGAAAAAAACTCACAGCAGATGAAAGAAATGTCCGAGATGGTAGACAGGAAGGTTTGTGAAATTGAGACACGGCAAGAATCGTTCGAAAAATCTTTAGTACAAAGGCAGAATGAATTTAAGCAACAAATAGAACAAAGAATTAATCTACTACAGGAAGGTGCATTGCCTGTGCCAGCTTTATCCTCAATAAAACTGAAGCCTCCTACCTATGATGGAACCACGACATTTAGTGTCTTCAGAATGCAGTTTGAGACTACCGCTAGCACAAATGGTTGGAGTGCTCGCGAAAAAGTGGCTGCATTAACCGTTTCATTGAAAGGTGCTGCCGCTGATGTGCTTCAAACTATCTCAGAAAGTGAGCGAGACTGCTATGAAAGCTTAATGAATGCCGTTCAGCGCAAGTATGGTAGTGAACACCGGAAGCAGATGTACCAAGTAGAGCTACGAACACGTGTACAGAAGAGTGGTGAGTCTCTACAACAGTTTGCGGCGGAAGTGGAACGGTTGGCTCATCTTGCCTACCCAGGAGAGATCACTGAGAGGTGTATGATGGACACCTTTGTATATGGCATTCGCGATGCGGAGATAAAGCGTTCTGCAATAACTAATCCGAAAGCTACATATATGGAGACAGTAGCTAGCGCTTTGTTATCAGAGACAGCAGCATTGGTGTGTCGGTCAGAATGCACAGCCCGTCAGATAAGAGTCGAGAACAGACAAAGTTTCACGGGCAAATGCTTTACCTGCGGTGATGTGGGGCACATGGCTCGTGATTGTCAGTTGAGATGGAAACATTATGCAACACACGCTCCGGTAAGATTGCCAAAGCAAGACAAAGTCCGAATTAGGGAATCGGAAAAGATTGTCAAGCCGGGAAATGACCGGACTCCCACAACTGATGGCCCAAGAATCTTCGTTTCTCAGATGGCGCGGAAAAATAACAGCCTAACTGTCAACAGTGTAATAAGCGGAAGAAAAGTTGTGGTAACATTGGATACGGGGGCATCACATTCCATAATCAGAAGGGATCTCGTTCGGGGAATCGAGCCGCTTCAGGGAATAAGTTTGCGTACGGCAACTGGAGATGATGCACCGGTACTTGGAAAACTTACACGGAAAATCACTATCGGCACCACAACAGTGAAGCACGAGTTTATAGTTGCGGATATTGTGGATGAAGTAATCTTAGGTGTGGATTTCATGATTCGGAATGGATTCACACTAGATTTTAAAAGCCGAGTACTGAAATATGCGAACACCGAAATACCGTTATTTATAGGTGATGATAAGTATGGAGCTGTTAAACAAGCCATTGTATCGCGACGGACAAAAATCGCACCCAAGTCAGTTATACGGGCCAAAATGGGCGGAGATGTTGGGAAGCATAAGAGCCGAATCGTACCAGAAAAAGTAGTGAATATTTCAAATACCGCTGAAACCATAGCGAAAAAGAAGGTAAGGTGCCACAGAATTTCAGCAATTGTAAACTGTGAGAGGCAACCGCGAGTCACGAAAAGCAAGATACGAGCTAATACAAAGGTACCCGACGATCTAGCGAAAGAATGGTCTAAAGAGTCATATACAGTACTTCCATGCAGCAATTGTATACCTAAAAAACGAGGACAGTTGAATGAAATTCATGGAAACAGCAGAAATCGTACGCAACTGATGAGTGATAAAAGGAAAGCGAGATATGATGTACGAGTAAACTCTAAGGGATTTCAGGAAGGGCAACTAGTTATGCTTCATAATCCGCAAAGGAAAAGTGGATTATCGCCAAAACTGCAAACACACTGGGAAGGACCTTATAAGGTGATAAAACGGATCAACGATGTTAGATACCGCATCCAGTGGACGAGAAATGTCAGGAGCAAAATGAAAGTCGTTCATTTAGAGAGAGTACCTCCTTATAAACGTTGCAGTACTATCCTTGTTCGGGACGAACAAGTTTAAACGGAGGGCAGTGAAACGTGATAGCTCAGTGAAAAGGGATTGCATACTTTTAGGATCCCATCTGGAGAATGAGTGCCCCTGTGAGTCAAGATGCGAACTATTCGAATAAAAGCTTATTCAAGAACCATCTGTCGGTAATATCAAAAAGAATATTCTCGACTTCCGTCGAAGAGGATAGAAGCTTCTAGAAAATACGAGAATAGCGTGGAAGTTTCTACCTCAACCATTCGAAAACTATAAAAGCGACAAGACTGTTCAAAGTCGAATACAGTAGAGCAGAGACCGTAACAGTGTGTGCATCTAGCATTATAATCAAAGCAGCAGTATTTGTAATTGTGTAAAGTGATGAAATTCATTAGTAAATAAAGTGCAAGTAATAACTAAGTCAACTTTAAGCCTAATATTAAATGTGTAAATAGCAATAGTTAAATAAAGTTAGTTATTTTAATTTAACCAGCGATTGTTTGATTACTACACAATCCAGTGGTACGAGTCCGAGTACAGAGAGTTAGAGAAATTGTCAGGAGGGCAATTTTGTAACAGAGTAAATTGTCAAGAGGGCAATTTCGTAACAATTGGTGTCAGAAGTGGGATTGTGTATCTGTAATAAACAATGGTTAAATTTGAAAAACTGAGATTGGAGCAGCTCAAGAAGGAGCTTGAGCGTTTAAATTTGCAAACACAAGGGCTTAAAGCGGAGCTGCAGGCGAGACTAAGAAGCGCTTTAGAGTAGCAGGGTATAGATGTCGATGAGCATGAATTTCTATGTGAAGAGCCAACGACATCTCGACACGAAGAAACACCCCCAGAAGCTAACACGGGTAACTTTGACATGAGTGTACTCATCGGGATAATACAATCCTTTAAACAGGATATGCAGCAGCAGTCACAACAAAATTCTCAAGCTGCCGAATAGAGGATGCAGCAGCAGTTGCAACAAAATGCTGAATCCGTCGAAAAGAGTGTTGCTTCCGTCAAACAAGCAGTCAAAGAGGATGTCAAAGAACAGTTGGAACAGCAGCTACAGAGAAGCGAGGACAAGTTGCAGCAGCGGTTAGAGCAGAGTGAAACACAACTGGCTCTACTAGCGGAACAAAACTCACAGCAGATGAAAGAAATGTCCGAGATGGTAGACAGGAAGGTTTGTGAAATTGAGACACGGCAGGAATCGTTCGAAAAATCTTTAGTACAAAGGCAGAATGAATTTACGCAACAAATAGAACAAAGAATTAATCTACTACAGGAAGGTGCATTGCCTGTGCCAGCTTTATCCTCAATAAAACTGAAGCCTCCTACCTATGATGGAACCACGACATTTAGTGTCTTCAGAATGCAGTTTGAGACTACCGCTAGCACAAATGGGTGGAGTGCTCGCGAAAAAGTGGCTGCATTAACCGTTTCGTTAAAAGGGGCTGCCGCTGATGTGCTTCAAACAATCTCAGAAAGTGAGCGAGACTGTTATGAAAGGTTGATGAATGCCGTTCAGCGCAAGTATGGCAGTGGACACCGGAAGCAGATGTACCAAGTAGAGCTACGAGCACGTGTACAGAAGAGTGGTGAGTCTCTACAATAGTTTGCGGCGGAAGTGGAACGGTTGGCTCATCTTGCCTACCCAGGAGAGATTACTGAGAGGTGTTTGATGGACACCTTCGTATAGGGCATTCGCGATGCGGAGATAAAACGTTCAGTGATAACAAATCCTAAAGCTACATATATAGAGACAGTAGCTAGCGCTTTAACTTCAGAGACAGCAGCCTTGGTGTGCCAGCCAGTATACAGAGCCCGTCAGGAACAAGTTGAAAGCGGACAAAGTTTCACGGGCAAATGCTTTACCTGCGGAGAGGTCGGACACATGGCTCGTAATTGTCAGTCGAGACGGAAACGTTCTAGATCACGCTCACCGGTAAGACCACCAAAGCAAGTCAGATTCCAAAATAGGGAATCAGAAAATGTTGAAATGCCGTCGACAAACTAGATGGAGTCAGTCTCGAGGGGCTTGATCTGACTCCCACAACATGTAGCCCCAGAATCTTCGTTTCTCAGATAGCACGAAAAATCAACGGCCTAACTGTCGACAGCGTAATAAACGGAAGAAAAATCGTGGTAACATTGGATACGGGTGCATCACACTCCATAATTAGAAGGGATCTCGTTCGGGGAATCGAGCCGCTTCTGGGAATAAGATTGCGTACAGCAACTGGAGCTGATGCACCGGTACTTGGAAAAGTTACACGGAAAATCACTATCGGCACCACAACAGTGACGCACGAGTTTGTAGTTGCGGATATTGTGGACGAATTAATCTTAGGTGTGGATTTTATGATTCGGAATGGATTCACCCTAGATTTGAAAAGCCGTATGTTGAAATTTGCGAACACCGAAATACTGTTATCCGTTGGTGAGGATAAGTATGGAGGTATCCGACAAGCCATTGTATCGCGGTGGACAAAAATCCCAGCAAAGTCAGAGGCAGTTATATGGGCCGAAATGGACGGAGATGTTGAGAAGAACAAGTTGTGGGTTGTAGAGACCGATGAAAAATTTGCACTGGATGACATCATAATTGGAAAAACCATCGTAGAAGAACAGCAGAACACAATAGTGCCAGTAAGAGTGGTCAATCTTGCAAATTGCGGTAGAACCATAGAGAAAGAACAGATAATTGGAAATTGCCAGGCAATTTAGGCAATTGTAAACTGTGAAAGCCAGCCGCGAGACACAAAAATTAAGATACCAGCTGATAAAAAGGTACTCGACGATCTCACGAAAGAATGGAGCAAAGACTTATCCACAGAGCAGAGGAAGACTGCCAGCCAACTTTTGGCAAGACATTGGTCAGTATTTGCTGAAAAGGGTAAAAACGAAGGCAGAACAAAGATGGTGAAACACACAATCAACACTGGTGATGCCAAACCCATTCGTCAAGCGTCAAGAAGAGTACCTCTGGCAAAGAGAGAAGAGGTGAATGTATTGCTGAAGGAAATGCATCAGAACAACGTCATAGAGCCATCAGCGAGCCCCTGGAGTTCTCCAGTGGTATTAGTCAAGAAGAAGGATGGCTCCACACGTTTCTGTGTAGATTATCGTAAACTAAATGAGGTAACGAAGAAAGATAGTTATCCATTACCTCGAATCGACGATACGTTGGACACACTTTCTGGTTCAAATTGGTTCTCAGCGCTGGATTTACAAAGCGGATATTGGCAAGTGGCAGTTGACGAACAAGACAAGGAAAATACAGCATTCAGTGCCGGTGATGGACTATGGCAATTTTTGGTGATGCCATTCGGTCTGTGTAATGCTCCAGATACATTTGAACGCCTAATGGAACATGTGCTAAAGGGTCTCCACTGGAAAACGTGTCTGGTGTACTTAGATGACATCATCGTTATGGGAAAGGACTTCGAGGACCACTTGAAGAATTTGGAAGAAGTACTGATGCGATTAGGAGCTTCAGGGTTGAAGCTGAGCGCAAAGAAATGCTCGTTCTTCAAGAAAGAAGTCAAGTACCTTGGACATAAAGTCACACCTGAAGGAGTAGACACAGATCCAGATAAGATAGACTCAGTAAGGGAGTGGCCAAGACCAACTAGTTTGCATGAGCTACGCAGCTTCTTGGGTCTTTGCACCTATTACAGACGCTTTGTTCCAGGCTTTGCATACGTGGCTGGTAGTCTGCATGCATTAACGAGGAAAAATTGTCCTTTTGAGTGGAAAAGCGAACAGGAGAAGGCATTCAACAGATTGAAAGAGCTATTGTGTACAGCTCCGATACTTGCGAATCCAATTCCTGGCGAAAAATTTATTTTGGATACAGATGCAAGTGGCTTCGGGATTGGAGGTATCCTGCAAGTTATTGACGGACATGAAAGAGTAATAGCCTACTTCAGCAAAATCTTATCAAAGCCAGAGCGAAATTACTGTGTAACACGGAGAGAACTTTTGGCGGTTATGCAGTGCGTGAAGCACTTTAACAAGTACTTGTATGGACAAAAGTTCTTGTTGAGAACGGATCACGCTGCTCTGCGCTGCCTATGACAGTTCAATTCCGAAGGTCAGGTTGCGAGATGGATTGAGAGACTCCAAAGCTACGATTTCACAATAGAACATCGCAGAGGCGGAAACCACGGGAATGCTGATGCACTATCACGACGTCCTTGCAGTATGGAATGTAAGCACTGTTCTAAAGCTGAAGGGAAAGAAGGAGTAGTCGATGTGCGCTTAATAGCTGTTTTAACAGACGATGAATGGACAACGGAAAAGATAAAAGAAGAACAACGAAATGACCCAGATTTGGCAAAAATCGTATCAAGTAAGAATAAAGGAAAACGACCTGATTGGAACGAAATCTCGACTGAAAGTCCCATAACTAAAGCATATTGGGCTCAATGGAATAGCTTAAAGCTGCAAGATGGATGCCTATTCCGCCTGTGGGAGAGCGAAGATGGAAAAACCACGAAGAACTTGATTGTGGTACCCAAGGCAAGAATAAGCGAAATTCTCAAGGAATATCATAGTGGGCCAAGCGGAGGACATTTGGGAATAACAAAAACAGTCGAGAAAATTAAAACACGATTTTATTGGGTTGGCTGCCAGCAATCGGTAGTTGACTGGATTAGTGCTTGTGAAAAGTGTACAGCTGCCAAGGGACCGAGCCGTCGCAGTCAGGGGAAGATGCATTTATACAACGTGGGAACGCCATTTGAGCGTATTGCAATGGACATAGCAGGTCCGTTTCCAATTAGTGATTCCGGCAACAAATATGTTCTCGTCGTAATCGACTATTTTAGTAAATGGCCAGAAGTATATCCCATCCCCGATCAAGAAGCTAAGACTGTTGCAGATGCATTTATCAATAATTGGGTCTGCAGATTCGGAGCTCCCCTCGAGTTGCACTCGGATCAAGGCAGAAATTTCGAGTCAACAATATTCAGGGAAATGAGTGAATTGATGAACTCGTACAACCCCTTTGCACCCGCAATCCGATGGAATGGTTAAAAGATTTAATCGTACGCTTGAGGAACACCTAAGGAAAGTCGTGGACAGAAACCAGAAAGATTGGGACCAACACATACCCCTCTTCTTAATGGCATACCGATCGGCAACTCACGATACAACATCTACAACACCAGCTAAGGCTATTTTCGGTTGTGACATAAGATTGCCTGCAGATCTGAAATTCGGTGCCTACTCATCTACGGAAGTTTCATGTAGCAGTTATGTAGCTGACAAACGAAGACAGCTGAATGAAATTCATGGAACCATCAGAAAGCGCACACAACTGATGAGTGATAAAATGAAAGCCAGATATGATCTACGAGCAAACTCCAAGGGATTTCAGGAAGGCCAGCTAGTTATGCTTCATAATCCACAAAGGAAAAAGGGATTATCGCCAAAACTGCAAACACACTGGGAAGGGCCTTATAAAGTGATAAAGCGGCTCAACGATGTAGTATACCGCATCCAGTTGGCGAGAAATGACAGAAGCGAAATGAAAGTCGTTCATTTAGAGAGGCTATCTCCTTATAAAGGTTGCAGTACTATCCTTGTTCGGGACGAACAAGATTAAGCGCAGGGCAGTGAAACGTGATAGCACAGTGAATGTGATTGCATACTTTCAGGATCCCATCTGAGTTTGGGAATGAGTGCCCCCTGTGAGTCAAGATGCGAACTATTCGAATAAAAGCTTATTGAAGAACCATCTGTCGGTAATGTCAAAAATAATATTATCGACTTCTGTCGAAGTGGATAGAAAATTCTAGAAAATACGAGAATGGCGTGGAATTTTCTACTCCAACCATTCGAAAACTATAAAAGCGACAAGACTGTTCAAAGTCGAATGCCGTAGATCAGAGACCGCAACAGTGTGTACATCAGTATTTGTAATTGTGTAAAGTGATGAAATTAATTAGTAAATAAAGTGACTATTGGTTTGTGAAATAAAGTACTAAGTAAACTTTAAGCCTAATATTAAATGTGTAAATAACAATAGTTAAATAAAGCTAATTATTTTAATTTAACCAGCGATTGTTTGATTACTACACAATCCAGTGGTACGAGTCCGAGTACAGAGAGTTAGAGAAATTGTCAGGAGGGCAATTTCGTAACAATATATATATATATATATATATATATATATATATATATATATATATATATATATATATATATATATATATATATATATATATATATATATATATATATATATATATATATATATATATATATATATATATATATATATATATATATATATATATATATATATATATATATATATATATATATATATATATATATATATATATATATATATATATATATATATATATATATATATATATATATATATATATATATATATATATATTTATATATATATATATTTATATATATATATTTATATATATATATTTATATATATATATTTATATATATATATTTATATATATATATTTATATATATATATTTATATATATATATTTATATATATATATTTATATATATATATATATTTATATATATATATTTATATATATATATATATTTATATATATATATTTATATATATATATTTATATATATATATTTATATATATATATTTATATATATATATATTTATATATATATATATATTTATATATATATATATTTATATATATATATTTATATATATATATTTATATATATATATATTTATATATATATATTTATATATATATATTTATATATATATATTTATATATATATATTTATATATATATATATTTATATATATATATTTATATATATATATTTATATATATATATTTATATATGTATATTTATATATATATATTTATATATATATATTTATATATATATATTTATATATATATATTTATATATATATATTTATATATATATATTTATATATATATATTTATATATATATATTTATATATATATATTTATATATATATATTTATATATATATATTTATATATATATATATTTATATATATATATATATTTATATATAATAAATTTTAAAGTAATCCTGCGAAATATGCATTCTTCGGTAGACACAACCGACCTAAAGGCTTCGCTTGAAGAGTTGGGACACAAAGTGACAAATGTAGACATGAAGTAGACACAGACCAGAAGCCCTTGTGGTAAAGGTTGAACAGAAGTTAAACAATAAAGAAATATATATATATATATATATATATATATATATATATATATATATATATATATATATATATATATATATATATATATATATATATATATATATATATATATATATATATATATATATATATATTTCTTTATTGTTTAACTTCTGTTCAACCTTTACCACAAGGGCTTCTGGTCTGTGTCTACTTCATGTCTACATTTGTCACTTTGTGTCCCAACTCTTCAAGCGAAGCCTTTAGGTCGGTTGTGTCTACCGAAGAATGCATATTTCGCAGGATTACTTTAAAATTTATTTCGTGTTTAGGCTTGTACGTATAAAATTCTGTATTTTCGATTCTAACGGTTTTACAATTTTTTATAGGATTCAGAGGTTTGCATTTTAACTTTATCTGGACTATTGACTTTGATTTAAAACTCACTCTCTGTTTCATTTAGCAAAGTGATTAACGACTTAGTATCGCTGACTCGGCTTATATGTAAACAAGGGTTCGGTTTCCTCATTATCAAGAAACGCGTACTGATTAGCAAAAGTTTCCTTGCCACTCAACCAGTAAGCTTCTAAGGTTTTTTGCGTTAGTTTTTTCCGGACTTTCGCGAAGCCGCTTTTGGTTTTTTACAAGTGTTAACTTTTCGCATTTTTTATGGCCTTTCCCGTCCATGGGTAAACTACTTGGCGGTGATATATCACTCCACGTTAGCCACGAGGGTAGTCACACTGTTCAGGTTTAGATGTAGATCCTGCATTTACAAACAGTGTTTCGGTTGAGATTGTAGTGGGGCTGCTGCATATGTCATTGTGAATAGTGAATCTGACATGATGTCTGTTGTTGAAATTGTTCTTGTTGTAGTAGTATTAGTGGTGGTTTTTACAAAAGAAGAAGGTATGTTCTTTGTGTTGATTGCTGTTGGGTCTACACCTTTGCAGACCTTTAGTACGCACAAGTATTAACGTTTTAACAACTAGTAACTTTTACACTTTTTAGTAAACTTTCACGGAGCAAACCGACACACGTCTAAATCACTCGCGTATTTTACAATATATGTAGGTTAGGTTAAGTTGGGAAGGCGTGAAACCTAACCCTAAGCGTGGGAAGGCGAGTGAAAGTGCGGATACTTCGTATCCGCACTTTCACTCGGAGACATCTAAGTCCATTGTGACCGCCTTCAAAAATGCCAGGAGGAGGCATACTCGTCCTTGATTTCCGTAAACATTGGAAGTACCAACCCTATTAAACCATTTGATTTTCCAGATGAAAGTGAGAAGATCCGATAAATCCACCTTCGTTATCTCTGTCAAGCTTGTGAAGAAGCGCGACCCCAAACATTGAAGTCGTTTCAACTGTTGTCTTGGACATTGACATAAAAAGTGATGAATCGACTCTGTCTCTTCTTCATCATGGCAACTTCTACATAGTCCGCTCAATGGCATACGCCAATGTTGAAGCATTGGTGCGATAGCACAATGCCCCGTAATGACCCCCGTAAGCACCATTACTGCAGGTTTGTTGAGCCCTAAGAGAACCTTCGTTCTCTTCATGTCTAGCCTAGGCCATAAGGCCCTTGAAACTTCACAGTCGTCCCGATTAGTCCATAAGTTATTTGTCACTGCAATAGTGAATTCATCTATATTCCTAAACAGTTCACATATCGGGATTAGTATTGAGGTATCTGCTTCGTTAATGTCCATTTCAGAGACGCTTCTGGTCATCTCGTCCGCTAATTCATTCCCTTCTATATTGTTATTTCCAGGAACCCAGCAAAGTGAGACCTTGTGGGTCCAATGTTCAGTAGTGAGGTACGACATTTCATTACCAACTTCGATTTAACTGTCTTGGATTCTATTGCCTTCAGCGCCGCCTGATTATCCACACAGATAGTGATATTCGAGGGTCCAATTCTACTTCTTTGTATCAGCCTGGCCGCTTTCCTAATTGCATAGATTTCGGCCTGAAACACGTTGCATGCGTCAATGCTACGTGTTTCAGGCAGATTAAGTTTTCTACTCTTTTGTATATGTAAAGTTCAGCTGTGATTAAAATAGTAGGTAAATACACTCGAAACAACAACAACGCTGACTCTAACTCGAAAAACTCATTTGCAAATATAAACATAGAAAGTTGTTTGATATTAAATAATATTAACTTATGTTGGCAGTACTGCCATATAAATACAGTACGTTGGCAACGCTGGCACATAGGCCAGCATCAAAATACATTTAACAGGTATTATTAATTGAGAGAGTGAGAGGAAAACGGTCAACATATGTGTCAAATCAGCTCTCTTAACGAATGTTGTATATGGAAACAAACTAAAAAAGGGCAATAGTAAATTATTGTAATTGGAAACAAGTAAAAATTCCAAAGTGTAGTGAAATCACTTAAAAATATATAGTTAAACAATAATAAATAGAACGAGTAAACAAGTCTGAAGTCGGGTTAGACCGACTACGAAATACCCTTTACCTTTTCTTGTGCGTGCGAGTTCAACAATGGGGATGTTTTCTTCATAAATCATCATTAGGAGAAGCATTTACGGTAATTTTTGGTAGGGTACCTTGACATGATTATATCGACCCCAATTCTTGTATATGGCTTTATAGGCTCCATATACGTACTAATATATAATTTCGTCCAAAAATATTATATAGGTCGTAAGTTATAATAATATGTGAATAGTGGGCGTGGCTTTAGAAATTACACGCCCATTTTTTGTGTGGTGTTTAATGTTAGTATCCGCAACATTCCTGTGCAATTTCGTTGATAAATCTTTAATAGGAACAGAGTAATGATTTTTGGCTAATTGTGGGCGTGGCAGTAGTTATAATCTGCCCATATTTGGAATGCATGCTAGTACTGACCCAGTGTATACATCTACCAATTTGTTGTCATATATCATCACTAGAAGCATAGATAGGGTAATTGTCTTTCAGTGGGGTCCCCAAAGTTCATTATATGGGAGCGAGGCGTATCTTTTCTCTGATCGACCCCGAATCTTGTATATGGCTTTGTAGGGTCCATATACGTACTAATATAAAATTTCGTCCAAAAATATTATATAGGTCGTAAGTTATAATAATATGGGAATAATGGGCGTGGCTGTAGAAATAACACGCCCATTTTTTGTGTGGTGTTTAAAGTTAGTACCCGCAACCTTCATGTGAAACTTTGTGGATAAATATATAATAGGAACACAGTAATGATTTTTGGCTAATTGTGGGCGTGGCAGTTCTAGTATGATCTCCATATTCTGCACACACTAGTGTGTCGGGATAGACCGACTACGAAATACCCTTTACCTTTTCTGGTGCGTGCGAGTTCAACAATTGGGATGTTCTTCATAAATCATCATGAGGAGCATATTCACGGTAATTTTTGGTAGGGTACCTTGAAATGACTATTTCGACCCCAATTCTTGTATATGGCTTTATAGAGTCCATATACGAGTACGTACTAATATATAATTTCGTCCAAAAATATTGTATAGGTCGTAAGTTATAATAATATGTGAATATGCGTGGCTTTAGAAATTACACGCCCATTTTTTGTGTGCTGTTTAATGTTAGTACCCGCAACATTCCTGTGCAATTTCGTTGATAAATCTTTAATAGGAACACAGTAATGATTTTTGGCAAATTGTGGGGGTGGCAGATCTAGTATGATCTCCATATTCTGCACACACACTATTATGGACCCCATGTATATTTCTGCAAATTTTTATTCCGTTGGCATCAATACGAGCATAGGTAGGCAAATTTTAATTTTAGACCGAAAGTTCCTTATATCAAAAGTGGGCGTGTCTTTTCTCTGATCAGCCCCATTTGTTGCAGATAGCTTTGTAATGTCCATATGTTCCTTCCCGCAAAATTTGTCCGTAAATCTCTACCAGATCTTAAGTTATTAATATTTGTTAATAGTGGGCGTGGTAGCTAATATATACCGCCCACTTTTTGCACAGTCTTTAGTAGGACCCACATCTCCATATCTGGCAAACATCACGTTTCCGTCAATTCGACCGAAGTTGTAGTCATTTTAAAAAAGGTGAAAAAAGTTCCTTATATGGGAGGTAGGCGTGGTCTTTGTCCAAATCGGCCCATATAGTAATCTGGTTCTGTATCTTTGTCCAGACTATACTTTTGCAAAATTTCATTCAGATAGATCTAACAAGTGGCCACAGACGGACAGACGGACGGACAGACGGACGGACAAAATAAAAATTGCTTAGAAAGTGATTCTGATCATATCTGTATATATATATGTCCATAGCTACCACGCCTCCTTCTTGAAATTGCAACCCCTCTCAAAAGAACAAAGTTAGTATACGCTATTTACCTTTTTTAAAGGTAAAGGGTATAAAAATTGTGCATTATCGTTGCGTTATTTGCAATAATACATGGAGAAATTAAAAAGTTCGATTTTTCAGCGTTCCTAAAGACGCAATAAAGCGAAATCGGTGGATCGTGGCTTGTGGCGTTGATTTAAAAGAAAAATCAAAAGTGTGTGAGAAACATTTTGTAAATAGTGACTTTATAAATAATCAGGAAGCCGCCACAACTAAAAAAGTGCTACTCTTTCCAAATTCAGTGACATCAGTTTTTTGTGTGCAATATTGAGCAAGGTCTGACTAAAATACCAGTGACTAAAATACCAAGACTCTCACAGTGTACAGTTCCGTCAAATTGCTGCACTCAAACCGAGTAAGTACATTTTGTATTTAAATTGCTGTACACATAAAAATATTAAAGTGACAACTATAATCCTCTTTTTCTTATGTGTAGCAATGATTTTTTGAAGAGTCGTGAAATTCTGCAAATCAGGGATCTGAAAAAGCAAGTAAAGAAACTGGAATTGGAAGTTTTCAAACTAAAGCAGCAACAGGAAGAAACCAACAATATAACCGAAGCTTTGAACAAAATCTACACAGATGGTCAAATTCGAAAATTGAGGTATATAGCAATGATTTTAAAAATTTAAGGAATCCTAATAATATGATTCATTGGCATTGGAATGACATCTCCAATGCAAGTACCACATGCTGCCGGGCCTAGAGCATATAGGCACATGTATAAGAAAGGTTTTCCGCTGCCAATAGTAAATTATTAAAAATATTATTTTAAGTTGTATTAGTTGTTGTATTAGTTGTTTGTAAATAATAAAAATGAAAAAACCAAAAAAAGGGCACTTGAGTTTTTACTTATTACGCCAAAAATTGCAAAACCCGAAAATAGTGGCCAAAATTTACAGAAGAAGCAACACTGTTTATTCATTTTGACAATAATTATGACTGTGAGAGAACGACATTTGGAGAGCGGTCTTCTATTAATAATACCTGGTAAATGTATTTTGGGCCAGCATAAATCCCAGAGAAATAATAAAAAATCCCGATCGGCATTTTTTCTTTCTTTTTCCGGCTGCTTGACAAGAGAGGAGGAATTGGCGCAAAAACAAACTGGAAAAAAATACAAAGTAATCAACACTAAAGTACGAAAATAAGTATAATAAAGAAATATATAAGTAATAAATTATTTTGTAGAAATTTTGTAGTAATTATATCTACACGTTTCCTCTACGTTGCGGTGTAGTGGCTTACTGTGTGCTGGAACATGGCACATGAAAGACGGTGACATGGTCCAGTTACACAAACTAAGAACTACCTTCAACACACAGGTTGAAAGTAGTTTTCTACGATTCCTGCTCAGTCGTTAAGGCTAGTTAGTAGTCCTATTGGCCCATATCGAACGTCCCATTGAGACCGCCGGATCGCCTAGACACTAACGAATTGGTCAGCCCTTCGGGGAAGTGCGGCATTCTTTTCAGACCAATGGCCCACTTTCAGTACGGTCATGTCTCTGCTGGATTTGGGTCGCTGATTGCCGGGCGGGGGAGAAAGAAACTCCCTGGGGCAGGGTTCATCAGACCTATTGACCCAAAAAAAAACACGCTAAACTCACGGTGGAACAGCTATGCCAATGAGCTTGCTTGACGGGGTAGAGTCAAGCTTAATAGCGAACTCCCTACGAGGTCCGGCGAACCTACGGTTTCAATTAGCCTTACCAGGAGGGCGCACGTGGGTGACCAAAACGCAAAAAATTATTTTAAAAAACTATATGGAAAAACTTAATAAATATGAAAAGATGGACTGCACACCTTCAAATGTGCAAAATGTGGCTACAAAGCCATCATTGGTCGAGGGGGTATCTGGTCCCATCGACAATGAAAGTATGGAGCACGACCTGTTGGGGGGAATACCCGGTCCCTGTCCGACAGGCCGGATGAGAAGGATATCCCACTTAGCCAGGAGTCGGCTGGGATGTCTATCTCCTCGGAACAGGAGAGAAATCTTCTTGAGCCTGCTCCAGAGAAGATTCCAAAACTTAGGGTGAAGCTGTCCGGCGCTGGACGTACACGATTTAAGGCTTTGCTTGCCAGGGGCATATCGCTGGAATTAGCTCGGTCCTTGGCGGCAAATCCTGCCAACGTGTCTGCGCGATCGACCCCCCTAAAAGATCCCGATTGGATGGCTCCACGCCGACATCGAACTCCAGGCCGACAAAACGGTTTGCACAAGAGGGCAACAAAAACATTGATAAATTGTCAATAGTGCCCCCAGCTGACCCGCCGGTTTGTGGTGAGATGAGGAGGTGGACACCTTACTTGGAAGCAAACCTGTCTCTGAAAGACATGGCGTGCAGGGCGCCTCCTTGGGGGTTCCCTGTTCAAAGCCTACTCTAGCGGAGACAGTCTGCTCCAAAAATATAGGGGTTATACCCAGCAATTTCCCGTAGGGCACATGGTCCACTGAAGAAATTAGGAAGGTACAACGATGTATTCTCGACAAGATGTTCGCGACTCGTGGGGGCCCAGTGAAGCCTCACTTTGCTGGCTGTAGTTTCAAGCCTGGCTGGTTGACGATCAGCTGTCTGGACGACAAAACCGTAGCCTGGGCTGAAGGGATGATACCAGCCATGAAGCCATGGGTTCTGATTTGAGGGTTGTGGACGAGGCAGAAGTGCCAAAGGCCAAAATCTTCGTTGGCTACTTTCCCGGCTCGGTGCCTTGGCAGAATGACCGAATTTTGGGGCAAGTGAAGTCGCAGAATTCGGGCATTAGTGTCAGTGAGTGGCGGGTGCTCCATCGTCTACAAAAAGGCGACCAGGTCGAGCTGGTAATTGCTCTGGACCCCATCTCGTCTGAAAGGGTCGAGAGACTGGGTAACAAGGTCTACTATGGCTTTGGCAGTGCCCAGCTCAGACCTAGACTGAAGGAGAACAGGGCAAAACCTGCTGTTGGTTGTGAGGAGCAACCAACATCTGTTGCAGCGCGGGCAAAGCAAAGTAGCCAGAAGCCGAAAACGGGGCCCAATTTCATAAAGCCAGTACCGAGAGCGGAGAGAGGCAACAGTCGTGCCCAAAGTCCAAAACCATCTGCTCTCTCTGGTAGGCTCAGAAAATGGGAGAGAAAAGACTCGGAGGCTGCGGAAACTTGGCGGAGCACAAAGGGTGGTAAGATCCGCAAGGATCGGTCTGGAAAATAATGTCCCAGGCCCCATCACGAACGCAATACTCTTCTTGGAAGCAGCTTCACTGTCTCCAAATAAATCTCCATAGGGCTATAGCAGCCTCTTACAGGCTTAGTGCCTTGGTGGAACACCAGTCTCTGGACTTCGTAGCCATTCAAGAACCATGGGCCACAAATGGGCGCATAAATGGTCTGTAGACAAAAACATGTAAGTTGATCTATGATGTCAACAGACCGACCGAGGGCAGTGGGAATTGGAGGCACCTTCGAAATAAGAAATGTTAGGAAGACTAACTTGTCGATATTTAACTTTTACTTAGAGCAAAATATTGCGTGCCTTAGTGAAAAAATAAGTAACTCTCAGGAACTAGATCTTGAAGTTAACAAATTAAATAATATAATAATTGAGGCTTTTGAAATTAGTTGCAATTTAGTTGTGAAGAAACGTTCTAGGAACGTACCCTGGTGGAGTGGGGAGCTAAATATTTTGCGTAAAAGAGCCCGGCAACTCCTTAATAGAGCCAAGTCTAATGGTGACTGGGCATCCTATAGAAGTGCCTTAACGGCCTATAATAATGAGTTGAGAAAATCTAAGAGAGACTCATGGAACGAGTACTTTGAGGAGATTGAAACTCTCCCAGCAGCTACCCGACTCCAGAAATCACTCAATAAAGATCACTCAAATGGCCTTTCTACACTCAAGAAGCCTGACGGAAATTTTACGGAGAGCCTGGAAGAGACGGGACAGCTTTTGTTGGACACTCATTTTCCAGGCTGTGCCACTAGTGGAGAGGATAGTGAAATCATCGAGAATATTCGTTTCTTGATGCCTACACGGAGGGAACTCTCACTGGCTCGCAGAATCTTAACCGTCAACAAAACGAAATGGGCTATCTCCACTTTTAGACCATTCAAATCCCCAGGTGTCGATAATATACAACCGTGCCTACTTCGGCAAGGTGTTGATGTATTGGCACCTGTGCTAACAAACATTTTCAGTTTAAGCCTGGAACTAGGCAGAGTGCCTGTTCGCGCCGGAGCCCTCCTGACGATGGCTGCCGCCTGCTCACAGTCACCATGAGACTCTGAGCGGGACTCAGTGCGGAGAGAATTCCCCTCATTTGGGTCCCGCCAAAGTCGTACGACAGGCCGCAGCCATCTTTTTTGCTCAACCGGCTCTCCTGCGCTGCCGACTCAGGCAGCGCAGGAGAGCCGGTTGAGCGGAGAGTTCAGTCGGCAATACTGCGTGACCACTAGTAGTTCGTTATTAACTCGCAACCTAGAAGGTTTGACTGATACCCACATATTTCAAGTTGTAATCAAGAAGAAAATTGAGAAAAGAATTATAGTTGATAATAAAAATATAGTGTTACTTTAAATCAAGTGTGTTATTTTAAAGCAATAAGAACATAAATTGTTTGTGTGTTCCTGCTCAGTACAATAAATCTGGCTGCACGACACAATTACGACGTGCTCGTATAATTTGCAAAACGATGGAATCACAAAGTTACTTGGCTCCCCTTCATAACAGTGCCTAAACCTTGGACGAAGGCTAGGGTGGCTTTCATATCGAAAGCAGGCAAAAAGGCGGACCACACCCCAAAAGCCTATCGGCCCATTAGCCTAACGTCATTCCTGCTAAAAGTTATGGAAAAAATTCTGGAACAATATATCAGGGAAACTTATCTTGAAGATTCGCCTCTTCATATTGAACAATATGCTTACCAATCAGGCAAATCGACTTAATCGCTTAACGAGCAAAATTGAAAAGGCGTTTGAGGATAAAGAAATGGCTCTTTGTACATCGGTTGACATTACGGAGGCTTTTGACAATGCTACTTTCAGATCAATTGAGGAGGGCATGAACAGGAAAGGTATACAAAGACTGATCATAACATGGGTTCTCAATATGCTGAAAAACAGATCAACAATATTTCAAACAGGGACAGCAAAGCTAATTGTCAGGTCAACCAAAGGATGTCCCCAGGGGGGGCGTCCTATCGCCACTCCTATGGTTATTGGTTATCGACGAGCTCTTACAAACTCTCAATGACCTCGGATACGAAGTTCAGGGCTTTGCGGATGATTTGGTAATTATGGTCAGAGGCAAGTTTGACTCTACCATAACAGATCGCATGCAACTAGCTCTTGACATCACTCAAAACTGGTGTCAGGAGAAAGGACTATCGATAAATCCGAATAAAACAAACGTGGTACCCTTCACCAAAAGAAGGAAACTGAATCTGGGGACCTTAAGTTTAGGGACCACGAACTTAACAATGTCCAATGAAATGAAATATCTGGGAGTAATCCTAGACAAAACTCTAACTTGGAAAAACCACTTATCATACATAACTAGTAAAGCCTTAAGAGCAACCTACGCTTGCCAGAGGTTGTACGGTAAAACATGGGGACTATGGCCAAAAATGATGGCGTGGTCATATAAAACAATAATAGTACCAATGATTACATACGCGTCGTTGGTATGGTGGCCAAAAGTAAACCAAACAAAAGCTCAGATGACTCTTAACAAGATTAACCTGTTTAGCCTGTTTGAGTGTGACGGGAGCAATGAGAACGTGCCCCACACTAGCTTTGGGAATGATCACTGGACTGACTCCTCTACACCTTGTAGTTAAAAGGATGTCGGCCAGCGCGGCCCTAAGACTACCTAATCTAGCCCATCTTAAAGAAGGCAACCTATCGGGGTACGCAAAGATTCTGGACACTGTCTGGAATTCTCCGTGCCTCATGGTCTTCGACAAAATGGACAGAAAATTAGACTTCTACAAGCAATTCAAAGAGGTCATCAGTGACCGTTCAGATTGGAGAAACAATGAAATAATAATAACCGGACTCACAGTTGTGGTATACAGATGGGTCCAAAATGGAAGATGGCATTGTAGGGCCAAATTTCCAAAAAGTAATTGCAATGGGAAAAATAGCTTCCTTTTTTCAGGCAGAGGTCCACGCTTTAGAGTTATGTGCTAGAGAATGTCTACGCAGGGGTACACGCAACACCAAAATAGGCATACTCTCAGATAGCCAGGCAGCTCTGAAATCATTAATAAACTTCTCATTCCAATCAAAGCTGGTCTGGGAATGCTGTAAACTTCTCAATACCCTAGCAGCGAGAAACTCTGTTACGCTAATGTGGGTACCGGGACACGAGGGACATGAGGGCAACGAAATGGCAGATTCTTTAGCAAAAAGGGGTGCATACACTGCCTTTATAGGTGGGGTAAACAGTAGCTTCACAAATAACTTGTTGTGCGAACAGGAAAAATGAGGTCTGCTAAACTACTGGAGAGCCCAAAAAGGCATGCGGCAGTCGAGACTACGCGTTGATCCTGAACACAGGGTAGATGCTTCTTTAAACCTCAGCAGAAATGACATCAAACTCTACACTGAACTTTTAACAGGACACTGTAGACTAAATTACCATCTGAAAAAAATAGGCGTGGTAGAAGACGCTTTCGCGACAGTTGCCTATTTCAGAGCAACAAATTGAAATGAAGTGGAGTGTGCTATAATCGACGCAAAGACAAGAGTGGCGCCGCTCAGAATGGCGTCAATCCCACGTTTGGAACTGGAGGCAGCAAGATTAGGAGCCCATCTAGCGAGTAGCATAACAGAAGGACATTCTATAAAATTTGCCCGCCAGTTCTTTTGGTCTGATTCAAAAACTGTTCTGAGCTGGATACAGTCAGATCATCGTAGATACCGCCAATTCGTTGCCTTTCGAGTTAGTGAAATTCTAGAATTGACTGACATGTAACAGCGGAGATAGTGCCAACAAAATTAAATGTCGCGGATGATGCAACCAAATGGTCTGTTCCATTTGAATTTAAAGCGTCCGGTCGCTGGTTGAATGCTCCACCCTTTCTCAAACAATCCATAGAGATGTGGCTACCAAATACTTTTCAAAAGGAAATCGCTACAGAAGAACTTAGAACTCACATATTGCATTCAGCTCAAGCAGAATGCAGTATAATCCAATAGGACCGCTTTTCCAGTTATGTAAATGTAGTTCGCTTTATATGGAATACAACGGCCGATAAAAAGAGGAAACCAAGGAAAATTGGATACATCAACAAAGAAGAATACATGGAAGCATAACACAATATGTATCGACAAGCTCAAGCGGATTATTACGGCGATCAAGATATGTAGTCTAAACATCAACAAGGACCTAGCTATTAAAGACAGAAAACCTTTCGAGAAACCCCCTCTACAAGTTATCACCATATTTAGACGAGCATCATGTTTTACGCATCCAAGGAAGAATCGATGCAGCAATAGACGTAGCCAGTTTTACAAAACGACCAATAATATTACCGAAGGGGCATCACATAGCTCGATTGGTAATTCGCGAATATTATTAACGTTACCACCATCATAACGATGAAACAGTAGTTAATGAACTTCGACAACGATATTCAATACCACGGTTACGTGTCGCGCTAAAAATGGAAAAAGGTAATTGTCAAAGATGCAAAAATGAGCGTGCCACACCGAGAGCTCCACAAATGGCGGATTTACCGTATGCGACACTTGCGTCATATAATACACCATTCTCATACATAGGTCTTGACTATTTTGGACCTATGAACATAGTCATTGGTCGTCACACAGAAAAAAGATGGGGCTGACAACTAGGGGCATTCACAATAGAGGGGGCGAAATCATTGACATCCGATTTATGTATTATTGCCATAAAAAGGTTTATAGCTAGACGTGATATACCAATCGAAATAAGGAGCGACAATGGTACTAATTTTCAGGGCGCCGAACGAGAGTTACGAGAGTCAATACAACAACAGTATCACAAACTAGCAATGGAATTCTCCAGCTCTACCACAAAATGGGTCTTTAACCCTCCAGCAACGCCTCATAAGGGTGGAAGTTTGGAGAAGCTTGTACAGTCAGTAAAAAGAACCCAATATCAGATATTACCCACGCGTAATCCTACGGAGGAACCGGTACATAGTATGCTGATAGAGCCAGAGAGGACTATTAACTCTCGACCTTTGACGAACTTACCGCTCAATGATGAAACGTCTGAAGCCTTAACACCTAATCATTTTTTACTTGGCTCGTCCAGTGAAGAGAACCCTGATAGAATTTTATGTGACGACAGCAAACTAATGAAAAGAAACTGGCTAAAGACCCAGCAATTCGCAAATTGCTTCTGGAAGAGATGGGCACATGAGTACCTGCCATCGCTAACCCGACGAACAAAGTGGTACCAGCCCGTCAATGCAATTGAGAGAGATATAGTGATCGTAATAGACGAAACGAATCCGCGAAATACCTGTCCTAAAGGTCCAAGTGACAACTGGGAAAGACGGGCAAGTACGAAAAGCGATTGTTCAAACCGATTCAGGAATTTACGAAAGGCCAGCAGTGCGGTTAGCTGTCCTCGATATACAAAAAGGTGATCGGTCAGGTAATGAACCTACCATACCAGGGGGGAGTGTTGGCAGTACTGCCATATAAATACAGTACGTTGGCAACGCTGGCACATGTGCCAGCATAAATCCCAGAGAAATAATAAAAAATCCCCATCGGCATTTTTTCTGTCTTTTTCCGGCTGCTTGACAAGAGAGGAGGAATTGGCGCAAAACCAAACTGGAAAAAAATACAAAGTAATCAACACTAAAAGTACGAAAATAAGTATAATAAAGAAATATATAAGTAATAAATTATTTTGTAGGAATTTTGTATTAATTATATCTACACGTTTGACACAATTCAACAAAATCTGAATAAATTTCTTAATATTAAAAAAAAGTTGTTTTAATCAACAACTTACATAAGGTGAAAGCGTACAAAAGACAATCGAGAGATTACTAATTATGTTTGGAAAAAATATAATTCAGAATTGAACACAGTACGAAAATAAATTGAATCACTCACCCGTTTAAATTTGTTGCCAATTGATTGAGTAATTGTATTTTTTTTTTTATGTCTCTGACAAACATCCAAACATTTTTTTAGTTCTTCGCTTGCAATAGCAATATCCTTTTGTTCAAACGTTAGTATTGCTTCCAGGAATAAAAATACGGCCTGCCCCATGGAATGATACATACTGTTCTCTGCATACGGTTTCATTAAATTACGCGCATCATCAAATTTGTTATTAAAAAAGTAACAAATGGCCAGTTTAGCCTCCTCCAAAGCACCCTCTAAATCCATTTGTAAAGCTCTACGTGCGACAAATTTATATCATAAGAATATATTTTATTGATATGTATAAAGGAATTATTGATTTTACCTAAAATCTTCCGGGTCACTATTCGCATCATAAAACTATATCAAATAAAAAAATTTATGAAATAAGTATATTAAATATAAAAATCGAAATAAACCTCATTTTCGTCATCGTTTTCCTCGTCGTCAACATTATTGAAATTACTAGACAAATTCTGGTGCGGGGCTTCAATTCTTTGCAAATAATGTTGAGAGCTTGATATCATTTTACTGGGTTTTAGAAAATGGTTCAGATGTTAATATTTATGCATCTGCAATAGTCATGGTATAATATTTATAATAAAATGTTATTTGAAGAACTATGAAAAAATATATTAAAAATAAAATGACATAATAACCATTTAGAACTCTTTACTAGAGTGTAATAAACGTTCCAATATATACATGTATATAGACAACAAATAAATATGAGAATTAATATTTCAACTTCCATGTCCATCCTCATTTATAATTCTGCAATATGAAAACCGTTCATACAAAGATTAATATTTACTATTGATCCAATATGGTCATCGTTTAATCCGCACCACTACCGCGTCTCTATGAGTGGCTTGACTTCATTGTTTATATCAATTAAACCTTAAAAAGAGTGCCGTTGCAACTCCTGCTGTTTTGCAACTTCGTGGCAGGTAAAAGTTTAGACTCCACTGTGACGCCAAAACGACTCTATCTCGTCATCTGCATATATCGTAAAGCACTGGCTCAAGCACACTACTCTGTGGAACTCATGATTGGTATAGAGGATATCTCGGAAGTCGGTTTAGCCCGATTCTTCTATCCTGGCTTTTCTTGTGTCGTTCTCTTATTGTTCCGTGATAATTCAAAAGTTCATACTGCACTCACATAAATAATTGGTGATCCCAGATTGAAAATACTTGGATCAATTTCGAAGGAAATTGTCCGGGGCCATAGATACAAAGAAGAATTGTTGGGTGGCAATTCAAAAGAAAATATATTGCGTTTTTTATTAATAATAACGATAAGTCCATTCGATTGTTTACAATAAAACATAAATAGTCTCATAATGGGCCTTTGAGGCCTCTGAATGGAAATGATGCATGTCATCACTTAATTTGGGGAAAAATTCATTAAGTATACTGTCTGCTAAGTGTCGTGGCTACGAATAATAAGTAGTAGTCTTTATTATTTTTATATATATTATATTTTCTATAATGTACATTAAATTCTTTCACAGACACCATCTTAAAGACAAAACAAAAAAAACCACAAACTAAAATTGCACTAAAATATTATTAAACTAGTTTTACCAATGATAAATACATATGTTATTTAAGCTGTTTTTCTTCCCGATCCAACTTTTTCTTCATATTTGAATAATAACTTACATAGCTGAACCTGCATAACCACACATGAAACACCAACCAACTTTTTGCATATATGAGAAAAATAACTGTAAATATTCAGATTCATAACAAACGAGTAAAGAAGTCTGAAGTCGGGTTAGACCGACTACGAAATACCCTTTACCTTTTCTGGTGCGTGCGAGTCCAACAATTGGGATGTTTTCTTCATAAAACATCATTGGGAGCATATTCACGGTAATTTTTGGTAGGGTACCTTGACATGATTATATCGACCCCAATTCTTGTATATGGCTTTATAGGCTCCATATAAGTACTAATATATAATTTCGTCCAAAAATATTGTATAGGTCGTAAGTTATAATAATATGTGAATAGTGGGCGTGGCTTTAAAAATTACACGCCCATTTTTTGTGTGCTGTTTAATGTTAGTACACGCAACATTCCTGTGCAATTTCGTTGATAAATCTTTAATAGGAACACAGTAATGATTTTTGGCTAATTGTGGGCGTGGCAGTTCTATTATGATCTCCATATTCTGCACACACACTATTATGGACCCCATGTATATTTCTGCAAATTTTTATTCCGCTGGCATCAATACGAGCATAGGTAGGCTAGTTTAATTTTAGACCCTAAAGTTCCCATATCAAAAGTGGGCGTGTCTTTTCTCTGATCAGCCCCATTTGTCGCAGATAGCTTTGTAATGTCCATATGGTCCTTCCCGTAAAATTTTGTCCGTAAATCTCTACCAGATCTTAAGTTATTAACATTTGTTAATAGTGGGCGTGGTCGTTAATATATACCGCCCACTTTTTGTACAGTATTTAGTAGGACCCACATCTTTATATCTGGCAAATAACATCACGTTTCCGTCAATTCGACCGAAGTTGTAGTCATTTTAAAAAAGATGAAAAAAGTTCCTTATATGGGAGGTAGGCGTGGTCTTTGTCCAAATCGGCCCATATAGTAATCTGGTTCTGTATCTTTGTCCAGACTATACTTTTGCAAAATTTCAATAAGATAGCTCTAACGGTGTAGAAAAAAGTGGCCACAGACGGACAGACGCACGGACAAAATAAAAATTGCTTAGAAAGTGATTCCGATCATATCTGTATATACAAGTCCATACCTACCACGCCTCCTTCTTGAAATTGCAACCCCTCTCAAAAGCACAAAGTTAGTATACCCTATTTACCTTTTTTAAAGGTAAAGGGTATAAAAATGGTGTTGTCTAAATAGTGGTAATCCATTCTAGTTTACATATGTATATGTATATTGACTTTTCAATTTTTGCCCGAGTAGCACAAAGGTTTCACAGAAAAAACAAAACTTTGCAATCTTTCACTTCTCCCATTTTAATAACTGTTCACATCGGGTAACGGCAGTGCGAAAATTAATTATAAAATATTTTAGCAATTTTTTTTTAATATTTGGGCACATACAATGTACAAAGTATAAATTTGTGCTGTGTTTATGTTTTTTTAAACAAATGTGTTTTACCTTATTGTCATCTATCAATTATACAATATCGTCAATAGCAAAACTTGTTCCGCATTATAAATGTTACGAAAATATAATCCAAAGTACCGGCTTTTCTGCTTACGTTTGACACTTTAAATTTTTAATAAAGATTACTGAAAACACCAAAATCAGCGAACAACTGCGAAGTTTAGAGCAGAGAATATAATGACATAGATTACCAATAGATACGCAACTTGCCGAATCCAACAACAAAATCCATGCAAAATGGATTGCAATAGTATGCGAGAATTTCATTTTTCACCGAGGTCTGTTAGCACAAGTGGCCTCGGTGAATAAACTACTTATACACCATTTTTACTCCTATTACAAAAGAGTGTTACCGAAGTACATAATTTTTTTAATCTATGATAATGAAACGACTGTTGTTTTGCGCACACCTTGATGCAACGACACAGGTGGTGCAGATAAATTTTGAGAGAATTCAGATCTCGCTTCTGTCAAAATAGTCAGCAGGCGGGTTCCGGAGGCATGAGAATATTTGTAGTAACGGGCGAAAAACTTCTTTGACGGCTGAAATTTTAGTTTTATAACAGCTGAGGTAATCTCGTCACTTGGAACTTTGAAGTACTTCACATTTTTTTGCCCCAACTTTTGCGGCATATTACAGAAAATTTGCCCATTTTATTATTTTCACTATATAATACATAAATAAAATTTATAAACAGCAAAATTTTACGTTTCGATAATTTCAATAAAGCGCGGCAAATTTTTTGGCGGCACCGGTTTTCATACTGTGACAGAACCGAGACCGAAAGAGAACAACAAAACAGAATAGGCTAGGAAACGTCACTTATCTGCACCACCTGTGTCGTTGCATCAAGGCGCACACTAAATATGTGCAAAACTGTAGTAGTGTGGCTGATTTTTTTTATAATTCTGGTCAGTGTTGCACGAGAGGAAAATAAAAAAGTACTCTTGTTTAAAAAAAAAAAGATGAGAAGCAGAAAAACTCCCAACTAAAAATTTTTAGAAAATTTTCTTTTTAAAACTTTGCATTTTTAGAACCTACCTTGTTGTAGAAAATGTACTCTTTAGAACTTACCTTGTTATGGAATTTTTTGACTTTAGAACTTATCTTGTCGTAACATTTTTTAACTTTAGAAATTTCCTTTTGGTAAATTATTTTTCTTTACTTTAGAACTATCCTTTTTGTAATAAATGTAGACCTACTTTCCTTTTTGTTTTTATTTTACTTCCCAAAAAAAAAGCCACCAAAAATTTTTAACAAGCAAAACCCAAACCAAAAAATTTTTAAAATAATATACTTTTTATATATATACTACATACTGAATGTGAATTTGTTTTTGGGTTTCTTACATCCATACATTTGTATGTAAATATGTCAGCTTATTGAAATTTGTATTCTTGAAAATATTTGGGTTACGCTCGGGTGTAGCATATCCAATAATATAAGAGAAAGAAATAAAATTAAATTCTTATTTTAATTTATTAAATTTAAAATATACTATGACGTATTTGTTGTATCGTATACATAATATAAAATTCGTTTCTGCAAATTTCTAGGAATTTTGTTAAGTCCAGTATTTAATATAAATTTTAATTTCACAAAACGCTCCACACTAGCTTCGGCACAGAAATGAGAACGTGTGCACGGCTCCGGCGCCGCGAACGGAAAGAAAGAATGGAAAAGCCGGAAACACGAAGTGTGTTGCTCAGCAGCCAACACAGGCTAGTTCCGGTTTACCTATAAACACGCTGTGCGACAGCGACAGCGTGTTAATAGATGGCGCGTGGAACTAACGCCTGCTTGCGTCGACGTACCCGACAACTAGGTGGGGGTAGTGGTGTCGCCACAAATACACATACACACTTTTTATATGCAACGATAGAGTTTGTGTATGAGTATTTTGAAAAGAAGACAATCAAAACAGTTATTCTACACGATTATGAATGTAGGTCAGCAAATTTCATAGAATTTTAAGTCATCTTTTAGAATTTCACATAAAATGAATACTTTGATTATGGCAAGAACAACTTTGCATACACGAAAAGTTGAAAAAAAGGCATGTAAAATACATCAACTCTAATTGGACTTTGTGCTGAATCCAAATTATTCCATATTCGAATTCATTATTCCGTATCTCTCACTCATCGTGTGCCAGGCGGCTTCTTCGATTCTTTGGAAAGCCTCCCATATTCCTCTGACATTAATGAATATAAATACCTAGAATACACAAATATGAATCAATCTCATTTTACATTACAAATTCAATTCAATCCTACATCATGAAAATGTAATTGTCAATATTCATCTTGGGCATTATAGTCCTGTTAGAATACCTAAAGTACAGAAATATTAATAAGTATAATTTTTATAAAAATTTGAAATCAAACCAAGTTACTAACTTACATGACTGTCAATATCTACGATATTTTTATATCGTATCTTATTAACTCTGCGTCAGGAGACCACTCATGGCAAGAAACTTTTAGCGAACGCAAATAATCTTTGAACACAAGTAAACTGGACACTGTATCAATGTGAAGACGGTTCCGTGCCTTTGTTTACGTCGCTACCATTTATGAAAAGATCCTCTCTGCACCAGCCGTGGAGTGCTGTATACACATAACAGCATGTATTAATTGCCTTAAATTTGGAAAGACGCACTGATCTAAACCATCCTTCAGACTTTGCAGTTTAGTCCAAAATTAATCAAATGTTTTGGCAAATAGTCGAAGTTCCTCATAATCTGGCAACGACCGCCATTCGCTGTTGACAAGTTCGGCGTCAACTTCAATGAATTCGGTAAGCTCCAAGAGTGATCTGACTTCTCCCGAAAGCGCCTTCAATGGACTCAAATTACTCACTGCCTCGAAACTGCATCATTGAGTGGCATTCTTTTGAGTAATTGAGATGCGAACTCCTTCCAAAATTCAAATGCCCCAGTTAAGAATCTCCTATGGCAGAAATCTTTTTTGTCATGAAGGAATTTTACACCTGAACCCCGCAGTAAACATCTTCAAGTGACACATAGTTCTCTTCTTCTCGTAGGTCCCTTCGACCGGACTGGAGTGCGGTGTTTGTAAATATATTCCGCAACACCAGTTTTTGTAGTTGACGGATACGAGGAATTAGTAAGTGAATCATTGTCTTACTGCTTTGAAATTCTTTATTCACTTTATTAATTTGGCCAAGTGCAAAGCTTAAAAATATGCAGTTTGCCCGAAGTTCTGAGTTTGACAAGTGTGCCGTAATGTCCAATTCTTCTTCCTCAAACTCATTCAGGAGAAAATAATGCTGAAGGGCATCCTATTGCTCCAGTAGCCTATTTACTGCTTCTTCCATAGAAAGAGATTGTGTTGTTGCGATTGACAAAAGATTATGCAACGGAGCTCCAAAATACTCTTGGAATTTTTCAAATTCTCTTCGTCTGTTGCTGCTGTTGCTGAAATGCTTATTTATGGCTATTGCAGCTATACTTTGTACAAAGTGCAAGCAAGTGGCAAATACATCCACTAACAATGAGGTTTGGGCATTGTCTCTTTAAAATAGCAAACATCCATTGAATTGAATCATCATTGTTGGACAATTATCAGCAGCGAAAGCCACCATATTGTTTGTTTCTACCTTACACTGGCTAGATATTCCATTAATAAATTTAATTAATTAATTAATTTGCCAAGGTAGCTGCATCTGAAGTATAATAAATTTCTAAAATACCCAAGAGAACATCTTGGACGCCATGTATAGGACTATTCGGATCATAATAGCTAAACATTTGCTAGAGGAAATATCAGTTGACTCGTCCATCATAACGGAATACTTTGTTGTAGTAATTAATTCCGCAATTTTTTTGATAGCATATGGAGATTTCCTTAATTTTGGCCGTGGCTTGATTTCTATGAATATAAATTAATTTGAGAATGGAATCAGTGGCAATAGACTTGAATAGAGGAATCATATGGTCGATATTGCAAAAAGATTCATAATGTTCCGCCATATATGCACATATTTTATATATTCTTACTTTTTGAGGCGCTTTTAATACACTTTCAACAGTAGGTTTTACAATTGTCTGGATACTAGGGAAGGATGCAGCAATCAAGTTTTTCTTGTGCTTCTCAGTTTTTGCATGCCTACTGAAGTGAGTCGCATTCCCCGAAATTTGGATTCTGCAGACTTTGCATGTGTGTGTTTGATTGTCTTTAATTAACCACGAGCTATATGCTTCCTTCACTGGATATACAAATTATTTGATATTACTAGGGCAATAAATAATATATACAATACATATACATATTATTTATTATGTATTTATGCATATAAATATATAGGAGTATAGTTTACATAATTTCAAATTTAATCTTTTTTTGTTTACAATTTTTCATTAAGTAATACGCATATATAAAGAAATTAATAAACAAAGCCGAATTATTCTCTGAAATTCTATTCACATTTCGTAAACATAATTTTCTTTCTTTCATTTGGTATTCGTAAACAAACAATAGTACCAGCAAAGAACATACACGAATAGACAGTTGATATGAATGAATTTGTGCGAGTTCTGCTACTGAGAGGAGTTTTTAAAATTGATGTATGTAGTGGTAAAAATACAGTGCACCCCCCTTAACTCTAACTATCGTCATTCCTCAATTCACTTAACTTCTCAAAATAACTGAAAACATACAATTTCTTTGATAATTTCTCATTGTCAATGAACCCTCAAGATCCACAAGTCGAAATATTCCAGTTGCATTTAAGTAAAAAAATTAATTCTACAAAATAAAAAATTGTTTTCTTCATTATTAAAGAAAGAAACACTACCTCTGTTGAATTAAAAGCATAAAGCCGTTAACTTAATTCGTTTAGGTGCATTTTTGACCTATTTTGAAGATTTTTCTGAGATTATTGAAACTGTTGTTATTTGTGAGAATACTGTAAAAACGTTGAATTCTCTTTTGACCGGCAGTTTCTTAATCTTCGTTTCACTATGCTCCTAATTCTTCTAAGTTTGGTGTCCCCTGTGCACTTTCATTCGATCATGGCCATGTATATTTAAACACGCTTGGGATATTACTGGGGCAGTCGGACCCCATTTTAATATAAATGAATTTTTATTAATTTTTTTAGTTATTAGTAGTATAATATTATGGCAAAAAACCAAATAACTATTATTCTATATCTTATGATTACTATGGTGCGTTTACAGTGAACAGAAGTGTAAATAGAAAGCAATTGGATCAGATTTTACATTAAAAATAGTTAGAGTTTATGAAAAGAACTTTTTAACATTTGAGTTTTCAATTCCAAATTAAATAATACATTTTTTTTTATTTATTATAACCTTTTCCTTTTAGAAGTATCGCAGTTCTTTTTAAAATACAAATGAAGTGACACCCTAAAAGTTTAATTTAAACGTAGCCCTGATTTCTTCTGATTTTTTTCTCGGAATATTCGCTATTTCAAACAACATCCCAGCAGTGAAACCAACTAGTTAAAGTACTAGTAAAACTCATATTATATGTAAAATTCATATAAATTAAAGTAGTACCTTTTCCTGCTGCTGGCGAGGCCAAACGCGTCAGTCCTGCGAACGCTAAGGCGTGCGGTCTGACGGCGAAGGAAGAAAATGTGCTACAGCGGTGGTCGACGATTTAACCAGTTCATGAATACGTTATTACCATTTCATGAATAGGTTATTACCATTTAGTTTCACAACCACAATTTTATTTTAGCTTTATAATTAGTTTATTCGAATAATTCTCAACTTCATTCAGTTTTACAATCGGTTTAATTCACAATTTCAATTAGTTTTTTAATCTCTTAACCGCACAACCTTATTTTTATATGACCGTATTCTTAGGTCTCCCCATTGAACTGACTTATCCCTAATTCGGAGTTCGTCACGAAGCCTCGGTCCGGAAGCCTACGTGACCCAAAGTGCCGCGACAGCAAACCTCAACGCTCCCACAGTTTGGGTTCCCACCACTTTCGCTTTCCGGTACATCGACCGATCGCATTCGATTTGACAGAATGCACTTGATCGATGCAGAATCAACAAAATGCAGGTAACCGAACTGTAGCACCGTCGTTCGGGTGCTATGGGGCGGAAGTCTAACCGAAGCAAACATTTTAGAGCGAGGTGCATTGAGCGGACGGATGTCCCTAACGCGCATGGTGGACGGACAGACGGACAGCTTGCACGCGCGAGATGGACGGACGGCTTGCACGCGCAAGCAAAAGCTGACGCTGATGGATCGTCAACGTGTACGCGCACATGCCGTGCCGGCGGAAAGTCACAATGCACCGTACTAACTCCTCCCCCTCTTAAGCGCGGCCGTCCTCGGTGGGCGTGCCGGTAGACCTGTTGGAGCACCAATTCCTAATCAATTGGAGCACCCTTAGGTTATTCTGAGCCTCCTTGTTCGTCTTTCTAGATTTGCAGGCCCAAAGGATTATGACTAGTGCCAGCAAGGCCACGGTTATAGCCCCTGCTATGATCAGGTTCTGCAGTGACATAGCCACGACCTCGTTGCGTACCGTGTTTATTTGGTCGAGATTAACTTCATTGAGCTCGTGCAAATAAGGGAGGGATAACACCGACGTGAAATCAGTAAGGTTCTCTGTATGGAAAGAAGGAATACCCGCCCTCATTGAAGGTGTCCTTTTGGGATTTATGTAAGAGGTGCCGTTAATAAGAACTTCCGAATCGAATGTTATTAGCACAGTGCCATTCACCTTTACGGGCGCCCTCCTTGATACCTCGACTATGGTGGGTTGGCTTCTTAAAAGTATGACTCCGTCGTCGATAGTCTGAAGAGCTGGCGTGTCGTGGGCTGGAACCGAATTGCAGGATGAAGAAAAGTTGTTCGTTAAGCGACTAACGCAGGTGCCGGATGGGTTGCGCTCGCAAAACCACATCGTCTTGTCGGATGGTTAGCAGGTTAAAGTGGGCAGGAAAGTTCTGTCACAGTTGGCTAAAACAGACGAGCCCAAGGACAGGACAAATTTATTTTCCCTAACGACAGGAAAGACTAACGTACGCTCGCAGACTCGATCCACAATTGGGTATTTGACCAGGAAGTACAGCTCTGTTGCACTCTGGTACAGTGAAATATTCGAGACGGCTATAATGCTCATTACTGTCACATTTCCTGAATGCTCCTCCCTTACTAGCTCTTCTACCTCACGGGCGTCCAATAACGTGGGATTTACGACATTTAACCTAGTCATCGCGATGGAATTCAGGAGGTTGTTTAATTCCATCATGATCACCCTATTGCGGCTGGTCATCAAAGAGAATAGGCTGGCTGAGTCAAGCCTATCCCGTTTGGTGGCTCTCATGAGCTCGTTCACGGTGTGGCTTAGGTGCCGAATTTGTTCCTGCATTACAGTATTGACGTGTATTTGCTGCCCGTGTGATGCGTTTAACCGGTCCGGAGTGCGCGTAAGAGCTTGGAGGTCATCGGCGTCGGGAGTGCCGACAATGAATTTTAAAGCCGAACCCAATATGTCAATGCCGCGGGCATGCCTAGGATGAACTTGAATCAGCTGCAGTAAGTGGTTGATCTGCTCTATGTCAGCTTCAATTAGTTTCCTCATGTGGGATTCCGGGAAGTATTGAAGGATATTTTCCGATTGTTCAACCGTTCCCCAATACTCCGACAAGTTGGTGGCATGACGCAAATACCCGTGGTCCGTAAACAAGGCTACCTTCCTCCGGTGACAGGCACATAATAGGAATGGATGCTGCATCGCATGTCATGCAGACCCAATAGTAAGCTGCAATGATGTGGATGAAAGTGGCGAGGATGGTTATAAATGGATTATGGGGTAGTTAAGCTAGATTCTTGTTTCATTCGTGCAGCCTGCCTAACGCAGATTGTCCTTATGAACCACCCTTCCCTTAATTATGATCTTGGATCCAAGGTTCCTTTCGAACGTGGCCTGCGAAGAAATCCTCGTAAGTTTGTTACCTAGCCTCCTATTCGATTTTATGAAGACCTTGTCCCCTGGTTGGAATAGCCGCGTTCGCTTTCCCCTATTGAGGTTTCTCAATTCCGATTCCTGTGCGGTCTTCAACCTTCCAATCACCGCGGCGTCCTTTAGCTCGTCCGGAATGGAGCGAAGTATATCCACTGGCTTCTGGCCTGTGACCGAATGAATCGTTCGGTTGTATCTAGATACAGCAAAAAGCACTAACTCCACCGTATTGGATGAGTGATCCGCCAGTTTTAGACATCTTGCAATGTCCGTCAACGTACTGTGGAAGCGCTCGACTTGCCCGTTCGAGGTGCTATGCAAGGGAGGAACCGCATGGATTTTCGCTCCGAATTGATCCAGCAGTAATGATTTGATGGTCAGGGAGTTCAGAGACTTTTCGTTGTCGCATACGACCGTGCGGGTACCTTCAAAGAGATTCAAGGTTTCTAGCAAGGGCCCTTTGAGATAGACTATGGCTCGAGATCTAATCTGTTTAACGAAGGCAAACTTCGAGAACTTATCCATGCATGTTAGGAAATGACTCCCTGCTGTCGAATAGATATCGATGTGAAGTATTTCTCCTGGATAGGTGGGTATAGGTGTAAGTCCAATTTTTGCTTTCCTGGGTCGGCGGTTGTATTTCGCTTCTAAGCACACCCTACAGTTCGTCACCATCTCCTTCAAACGTCGCCGAATGCTTGGGAAGTAACCGATTCTGAGGATCTGCAAGGTGTTTTCTTGAACTGAACGGTGTGCGCGGTTGTGCTCCTTTGTTAGGGCTTCGACTTGCTCACTAGGGTCCACTATATTCTTGGCTTCGTTTTTGCAGTACCGGAATTTTACCATGGGGAACATGTCTGGCAGGATATCGCGGAGACGCTCTATAACCCTTTCATTGCAGAAGATCCCGTTCGTCACCCCGACGTGGACGGCTTCGGTCATTAGCTTGGGGAGATCCTCCATTGATGTTATGGTAAGCTTGTGCCTTGATTGTTTCCGGAACAGGATTGACTTCACTCTTCCGGTTTTTGCACCCTCCATGATCACAGTCTGGTTTCTGAATCAGTTCACCGGGTTAATCACCTCTGGTATGAAGCTAGATTCGCATGACTCGTCCACGTTGTCCTCCATACCTTCGCTTATCAGGGCGTGCATGTACTGGCGAGACAAGGCATCTGCTACCACATTAAGCCTACCGGGTTTATAATGAAACTTCGGCGCATACTCCTCAATGAACGCCCTCCATCTTTTCATCTTGGAGTTGACGTTTCTATCCGACATCGCAAACGTTAGTGGCTGGTGGTCGGTATAGATGTTCAAGCTTCTTACACCATAGAGGTAATTGCGGAGTTTTTGCAAAGCCCAAACTATTGCCAGCATTTCCCTCTCGTTCGTCGCATAGTTTTCCTCAGCGGAATTCAGCGTTCGGGATATCATGGTTATGGGGCGGCTTCCCTGCGATAGCACAGCCCCCAGCGCGTGTGAAGAGGCATCGGTGGTCAAGTCAAAAGGTTTACTAAAGTCGGGGTATAGAAGTAGGACGTCTTCGGAGGCCAGTATCGCTTTTACCTTGTTGAACGCTTCGATCGCTTCCCCGTCGAGTTCCACGGGCGTGTTTTTGGAGCGGGAGGCGCTTACATGCCCCTTCTCCCCTGGTAGATATCGCGTCAGAGGCTTAGTGATACTTGCGTAATCTCTGATAAAGCGTTCATAGTATCCGGCAAGGCCCAGGAAAGAACTGAGGCTCCTTAGGCTCTTGGGTAGCTCAAATTGTACGATGCCGTTCACCTTTTGTGGGCAGGTCTTTATACCCTCCTTTGACACTACAAAACCCAAGAATTCCATCTCGGTCATGAAGAATTTCGATTTCTCCCGAGATGCCTTCATATTCGCTTCGTATAGCTAGCCTAAGACGAGGCGAACATCTCTGAAGTGACTATCCCTGTTGGCAGAAAATATCAAAACGTCATCCATGTAGACGTAACAATATTTGCCGATTTCGTCGTGCAGAACATCGTCAATCGCTCGCTGGAAGATGCTGGGCGCATTCTTCAATCCCATGGGCAGGCGGCAGTACTCGTACTTGCCGTTGTTTACGGAGAATGCTGTTTTTTCCCTATCTTCTTCTGCGAGCGCAATCTGGTAAAATCCATTCCTCAGGTCTACAGTGAAAAAGTACTCGGATTTGCCCAGGCTGGACAAAATCACAGATGGGTCAGGTATGGGATACTTGTCGCTTTTAGTGACATCATTGAGTCTCTTGAAATCAAGGACGATCCGTAGTTTTCGGACGCCTTGCTCGTCTACGCCCTTTTTAGGGACCACCCACAGTGGATTATTGTACGGCGAGTAAGACTTCCGAATAATTCCCTCCCTGAGCATGGTCTCGATTTCGTTGTTCACGAAGTCGATAGCGGCGATGGGATATGGGTAAAACTTGGCGTACACTGGCTGCCTACCTTCGGTTTCGATGGTTGCTACAACTCTTGTGTTAAAAGGGAGGCCTTCCTCCGGGTCGGCGAACATCCTGTCCAACTCGGTTAAAAGCTGTTCCCGATCGTCCCTTTCTGTCGGAGTCCCTAAGACGTCCTCATGCACGGCATTTACTTCCTGGCATGGGAACTCCTTAATGAATTCGATGCCCTTACGGTGGAGGAAGAGTCCCTTATTGAAATCTAGAGTAGCTTCAATTTCCATAAGGAAGCGTCGAATGTGGCAAGGCCGGGAAGAACAAAAAATGTGGATTTCTCGTGTAGCACCTCTATCTCAAACTTTGATCTGACTAAACTAACTCTTCCTGCAGACTTTACCCTGATTGGGCGGTTTACCGGCTTCACCCCCTGAAGAAAATCAAGGTCCTTAATATAATTCTTGGCAGACCCGGTGTCAATCAAGAACTTAAGGGGGCGGTCGTACAGTGTCATTGAGAGGTATGGTAGGGAGGATCGCCCAAGCCTAAAAAACTAACCTCGTCGATAACTTCTCCTAATCTAAAGTCATCCATTCTGGCTTGTGGTGGATGCGGCCCCTTTCGCCAATTGCGACGACGCGGGAGACCTTGCCTTACCGTCATCTCGGCCTCTGGGTCCTGTTCCTCTGGAACCATCACGTGATTCACCCTCTGGTATTTATTCGTCTGAGTTGCATCAGGGCTATTCAGGGATCTTTTGAATGTCCTGAACGCGTTATTTGACGCCGAGTGCCCTTCTTGCTGATGCTGACCGGATGAATTGAATGGATGGAAGGGTTCGAATGACCTCCTAGGGTTATTCGGCTGACCGCTGAAGGCGGGTCTACCGAAAGGTGGTCTCTGCTGTTACCCTGGTATGTTGGGTATGCTGCTCGAGAAATGGAAGGCCCCCTCTATCTCCAATGGCGCTCCATATCCGGGTAACACTTGCCTCTGGCTCGTCCATTCACGACCATCTCGTGGTGATCGCGGTTCCCGGATTGGTTGCGTATCATAATATGGTGAACGAAACGACCCCTCCTGCTGCCTTGGGTTTGACCACTGTGCAACTCTGTCAGTCTGTGCGCGAGCTTGGTTCTCTTCTAGCTCTAATGCCAAGGCCAGGGCGTCGGACATATCGGTGGGCCCGGCACAAAGCACTGCTGTGGGCTGGTTCAGTCCGGTGACAAACACGCTCCGAGCGTTTTGATTCGTGAGCAACGTAAGGCGTTTCTGAATCTCATCATAATACTGTGAGACCGTCAAACGCCTCTGTCGCAGCGCCAACAACTCGTGCTGGATCGAGTAGGATGATCGTTTGTCCGCGTACGTGAAGTCTAGCCTAGCTATAATGGCCCTGAAGTTGCTAGGCGTGTTAAAGGAGGTCAATAGTGTATCTGCTTCCCCCACTATTTTTCCACGAATTAAGTGCACCGCCTGGTAATGCTTGGTGGTACCTTCCAAGCGGTCAAACGATTCATACGCGCTTTGAGCAGCCCGTCGCCAGGAGGCGTAATGCGCCCGGCTACCCCCGAACTCCCTCAGAGCCTATATCAGGACGAAGGATTCGTCAGACCCCGAGTCGGTGTTGAACACCACGTCTCTGTACGGCTCAATAATCAGGGCAGTCTACTTCAAGGAATGGATCTCCAAGCGGAGTTCCTCAATGAGCTTCAAGCTCTCGCCTCACCATCCTTGGCCGCAGCAGTAAGGGCGGTGTTCAACAGTGCCTGATAGAGGAAGACCCCCTGGGAAGTACCCCCAAACTCTGGTGCTCCTGCCTCAACAAACGGTCCATCCCCACTATGCATTTTTTCTAAATTGGATTCTATAGTCACGGGTTGTGCGATTATTACAGGAAAAATATAAATTGCAAAAAAAAAATGTAAAAGTTATAAATATATTATCAATATCTTACAGGACTAGTACAGGAGCTGATGTCTTCATTGGACTGCTGTAACTGCTGCTGTATCGCGTAGGATTGCTCCGAATTATTACTGTGAAGATTTTAGCGAGAGCTACCTAGACAATGGTAGTTTGGGCTGCACGTCGACTATTCCGACGGCGTATTCGCTTATCTTTAATTTAGTTTATACGCAGTCTTACTGACCTGGAGGGTCCCGTAGGAATCGCAGATTTCAGACTCTTTTTTATGTTTTAATATCTTTCAACCTGGAGGGTCCCGTAGGAGTCGCAGATTTCAGATTTTTTTTTTTACGGTAGGATCTACTAACCTGGAGGGTCCCGTAGGAGTCGCAGATTTCCGATCACTTACCTCAAAGGCAAACCTGGGAGTCTATTCGGTTTGGTATACTGATGTACCAGGAACCGAATGCTACGACCAGATTACCCTGATATTGTTCACCCTGGTCTGATGGTTTTTGATGGCCCTACCTGTCAAGGTAGTCCGTGCACCGCTTTTATTTGGCCGCACTAAAACCTCTCCAAGGGTTGGTTCCTTGAGACCACGACTTTTTCGCGGTCCCTGCTCGGGCGCCAATTAAAGTAGTACGTTTTCCTGCTGCTGGCTAGGCCAGACGCGTCAGTCCTGCGAACGCTAAGGCGTGCGGTCTGACGGCGAAGGAAGGTAGTACTGTGACCGCGGCGAAAGATTTTCGCTCAATCTTGCTGTTGGAATTAATACCTTACCTATTCCTGCTGCTGACTAGGCCAGGCGCGTCAGTCCTGCGAATGCTAAGGCGTGCGGTCTGACGGCGAAGGAAGAAAATGTGCTACAGCGGCGGTCGACGATTTAACCAGTTCATGAATACGTTATTACCATTTCATGAATAGGTTATTACCATTTAGTTTCACAACCACAATTTTATTTTAGCTTTATAATTAGTTTATTCGAATAATTCTCAACTTCATTTAGTTTTATAATCAGTTTAGTTTACAATTTTATTCAATTTTACAATCAGTTTAATTGAAAATTTCATTCAGTTTTACGATCGTTTTAATTCACAATTTCAATAAGTTTAGTTCACAATTTCATTCAATTTTACAATCAGTTTAGTTGACAACTTCATTCAGTTTTACAATCGGTTTAATTCACAATTTCAATTAGTTTTTTAATCTCTTAACCGCACAACCTTATTTTTATATGACCGTATTCTTAGGTCTCCCCATTGAACTGACTTATCCCTAATTCGGAGTTCGTCACGAAGCCTCGGTCCGGAAGCCTACGTGACCCAAAGTGCCGCGACAGCAAACCTCAACGCTCCCACAGTTTGGGTTCCCACCACTTTCGCTTTCCGGTACATCGACCGATCGCATTCGATCGATGCAGAATCAACGAAATGCAGGTAACCGAACTGCAGCACCGTCGTTTGGGTGCTTTGGGGCGGAAGTCTAACTGAAGCAAACATTTTAGAGCGAGGTGCATTGAGCGGACGGATGTCCCTAACACGCATGGTGGACGGACAGACGGACAGCTTGCACGCGCGAGATGGACGGACGGCTTGCACGCGCGAGATGGACGGACGGCTTGCACGCGCAAGCAAAAGCTGACGCTGATGGATCGTCAACGTGTACGTGCACATGCCGTGCCGGCGGAATGTCACAATGCACCCTACTAACTTATATATGTATGTACATAATATAATAATGTGTACTCGACATGTAAAATAATTTTTGTGCATAAATGAGGAGTGTATTAATTAAGCATGTTAATTCACGAGGAGTGATTTAATTCATAGTATCGCATTTCCACTCTTCTTTGCGAACACTTTGCGGATATTTTATAACACGCATTAACTTGAAGATTTATCTTTAAAATGAGAAATTACAAAAAGTGGTTGAAATTATAAAAATAACTGTTTTTCTTCAAATTCCAATGTTTGTCTTTACTTCCTTTTTTATGACAAGAAAGGATGAATTTATTATACACGGCAATGGTCAGCAACTGGTTAACTTATAGATAAGTTTTGAACTAGTAAATTCACCACTTGATTTTTTACTATTAAATTTAGTAATACATTTTGAAGACTGCATATAATTTTCACTACAGGGATATGGAATATTGTTACAACAAACACAATAAATTCACATACACTGTCGTCTGACCAAAAAATATGGTCGGAACGGTAAATAATTATGGAGGGAATAGGATGTCTTTTCTTAATCTTCTTTGGTACCAGTACTAATTCAAAAACGTACTTCGTACTGATTGTTTCCTTAGCCTCGTTTCACACTCCGGGCAATGGAGAATTGGGCATTGTCGCATATTCTCTATTTACTGTATTTGCAATCACCCCTGCAGTACTAAAACGTGTTGCAGGAATCTCATGTTGCAAGAAATTAACCACTTTTGAAAAATATTTAGAAACATTGTTCTTGTGGACCGAAAGTGTGGTAGACAAATTAAAGGAACTTGAGTATTTTCTTTTTTAGTCTCTTCGTGTATTTCGATTTTGAAGAATTCAATAATGAAAAAGTATAAAATACATTTTCTATAAAAAATACAATTAATTGCCTTTATGATATGGACCATCCCCATATTAGCGAAGTACTAGGAGTGCATATTTTTAAAGCATACACAAAATCACAGACCTCCCGATTGGCTGAGGGAATTTAGTGTATCAGCTTCTTTCTTTACACGCACCAATATACGAAAACGGTGGAATTTCATGCATTCGATTGTGTTTGTGTATGTTGAAAATAATACAATTTAAACAGTTATTCTTCATGACTATGAATGTAGGTCAACATGTAGGCGATTCATACGAGGATAACAGAAAATGAAACAGTTCGATACTGTCGCAATTTACAATTTCAACTAAATTTTTAGAAAATGGATAATTTGATTTTTGAATTTTGTATTATCACGAAAAGTTGACAATTTTCGTGAAATTGCATTATTTCATTTCAAAAATACATTCTATTTATAGAAATTTTTATAAAAATGGATACATATTTTATTGATTTTGTAACTGTTCTTGCATTATAATAATATTAAATACAATTAGGTCTTCTTCTATTAAGTGTGTTCAGGATTCATATAAGGAGAACATAAAACGTAATCAGCATCAAACTTCATGTTTTATAAAATTCAATTGGAAATTGTTGAAATTATTCTTTCATTTCAAATTGTCTACACGCCTACAGACACAATTGCTTAGAGCATGTATATGATTTTTTTAAGTTGCTGCTTGTATGTGTATTTTGTTAATACAAGGTTGCATTTTGGCTAAAAAATCTCAAGCAGTTGTGTATGTACCGCACTGTAGTTCGATAGTCCACAAGCCATAATACTCATGCAATTTTAATTTGATATGGCATACACACAATTTCAATTATTCAATACCGTTATGAGCATGTAACTTCAATTATTTGATTGAAGTTTGTTCCTTGAATTCATGTGCTCCTGTGGTCTAAGAATAAGCTTGTTGGCCTTAGAAACCTCATGTATGTGGGATATTTCAAAACGTAAATTCTTAATAAATACATTATATTCAAAAATATATAAATATAAGAAAAAAATCAATTTCAATTAAAATTGTTATATGTTAACTTCTATGATTCCCTATTAATATACGAGAGCATCAATGAAAACACAGAAGCGCATACAAATTTACGAAAGAAATAGCAAAATAATTATGAAAATAAAAATCAAAGTAACAAGGCAAATAAAATCCACATAGAAAGAAATCCAATATTATAAACATCTAAAATATTGTGCCTGCAACATCTGTTATTCCTCGAGAACGAAGCAACATTTTAAGATTTTGTACTACAGCGGGGAGTGTCGCATATTCTCTATTTACTGTATTTGGTTACAATCTTTCAAAAATCGATTGATTGTAGACTTGTAGTCGCCACAAATACGAATTTGACCATTCGATTTTAAAATTGGTACTAACGGAGCACCCCATTCCGAATTATCAACAGGCACTAACATACCAGATTGGAGCAAATCTTTCAACTGTTTTTCAATATCATTGCGCCAAGCAAACGGGATTGGTCTCGGCTTACAAAAATCAGGTGTGGCATTTTCAATAACTGGGAGATTGACTTTACTCAATGTATAGCAGCCTAAGTCACTTCTGAAAAGATAATTTCACTTTACGAATCGTACGAAATAACAAAAACATCTTTCTTTAAATCTTTGGTTTCTCTTTGCACTAACTCAAAACCAAAACTGTGTAGAAAATCTCTACCTAACAAAGTTGGCCTGTCAACATCAGTGACAATAATCGTACACTTTATAACTTGTTCACGAAACCTCACTTGCGACTCAAACTCACCCAAAACCTTCAACAGCTCACCTCCATATCCAGTGAATGGTGTTTTACAAGGTTGCAAAATATTTCTATTGAAATTTTTTTTTTTTTTTAATATTTATCAAAAACTTTAACCGACATCAAACAACACGGAGCACCCGTATCACACACCGCAGCAATAGACTTCTCATTGATTGTTACCGACAGTTCATAACAATTGTTCATCTTATTTTCAGTGATGGTCCCCGAAAGCTCAGAATTACATTTTGAACTTATACTATAAATAGAAAAATTATCAGAAGAAATTTCTTTTTCAATGAACTCAACCTAACTTTCGATATACTTAACCTCACTGTCTCTCTTACTTTTACATACACTCGCCAAGTGACCCTTTTTACGGCATGAATGGCACGTCGCTGACCGAAATTTACACTTCTCTGATGCGTGGTTTTTCCAACCACAGTGATCACACGCACTCCTCGACTTTAACTCCTTATACCCTTGACCTTTGGGTTTTCCTTTACCTTGCGTCCTGATGTACATAACCTCTTCGACTGCCGAGTGACTGCTGCACTTGGTCTCCAAAATTACAGCCTTTTTAAATGCTGATTTCAGTGTTAGCGTTTCGTCTTCCTCGCAAAACTTTTCAAAAATTCGGGACGGTAACCCCATAACAAATTTGTCCAAAACTATGCGTTCAAGGGAATCGCCAAACTTGCAGTTTATGGACTACTTCTTCACTCTCGCAAACCAGGCAGCCACTATCTCCGATGTTGTCATCGTTGCGCTGTAAAACATTTTACGCTCTCTAAACACAATCATTGGCTGCATATAATGAGAACATAAAATGTCCACTAACTCATCATACGATTTGCGACATGGAAGTTCCGGACTGCAAATACTGTGTAGGACTGCATATGCTTCAGAGCCTATACACTTCAGAAGAGTGGAAACTTTTCGACTCTCTGTCGAGCATGCAATTTCAATAAAGTGCATTTGAAGACGTTTATTCCATAACAGGAAATTCTCGCTCGGCACAAATTCTGGCATGGTGGTCGCATGCATAGTGGCATTTACAATTTGTGAATGTTATATGGAGGTATAAACAAAGACTTTTAGTAAACATTCTTTATCAAAAGTGTTCTGTATCTTTTCCTTAGCTTTGATTGAGGCAGTTCTGTATCTTTTCCCTAGCTTTGATTGAGGCATTTTGTAAGGAATCTCTAGCTGGGGTACGCTCAGTCTTCCCAGAGTCCTGTACAATATTTATTTTCTTGACCTTAACACAACACGTTTGATGGAGTTTGTTTTACTTTCTTTTATTATTCAGTAAACTATAACTTCATCTTAAACTAATTATAACTAAATTATGTATACTTTCCGCTTCGTCTAATTGCGGTGAAGTGGGGTAGACGTGGCAGACGATCAATAGCTGCTTTGAAATTCAACGCCGGTTAAAACCTCGCGTTTACTTCGTCTAGGGGGGAGCACTCTCTTACGTGGTAGTGATGTCGGTTAAAACCTCACACCACCAACCACGTAAGAAGTCTCAAAAGTCAGGAACTGTCTGCCGTGGTCGCCACTGTCCGCGAATACTATACCCACCTACTCGCCTGCTCGTCCGCTGTTGTCGCCGCCGCTGTTGGTTATCGCAAGAGAGCGCCTGCACGTCCACTGTTGTCGCCGCCGCTGTTGAAATCGCAAGAGCTCGTGCTCGTCCGCTGTTGTCGCCGCCGCTGTTGAAATCGCAAAAGATCGGTTCCTCTGTGCACCGGCCTTTTATATTTTTTTTCATGCGAGCATCGACAAGTCCCGTATTTCGGCACTGTGTCGTGTTCGCGCATACGGAATTCCCGTATTTCGGCGTCGTGTCATGTTCGAGCATAACCACGTGTGGCGTGGTTTGGCTACATGTGCTCGCATGGTGTTGGTATATGGTGAGGGCGGTATTTTGTGTGACCTAAAATTGTTACAAAATTTAGGTCTTCACAAGTTCTCTGTTGTGGTCTACTCTTACACATATTTTCATCACTTTCATTGACCATCACTGATTCGATCTGCTTTTGAATGTCTTTACCAGAATCCTTGGGAATATGCTCAGTGTGTATCAATTCTGCAACCTCTTCGCCTTTACTTGCATCATGACTTTCACCCTTTGCACTTGAGCGAATTTGATTGAGGTGGCGTTTTATTACATAATTATTGTGATTGAAACGACAAGTGTAATTTCGTGGACCAATTATTTTTTCACAACAGCTGGTGACCAACTTGCTTTGTTAGGATTGCTATAATTACGTATGTAAACATTCTGAACAACAGAAAATCTTTCATCACGCTTGCCACTAAAATTTCCAATAGCATCATCTTGCGATTTTTCAATAATTGTTTTTGTTACTGGTGGCTTTAAACAGCTAAAACGGGATTTGAGTTCCCTACCTAGTAAAATTTTTGCAGGAGATTCCTTTGTAATGCAATGTTGCGTAATGCGATAATTAAATAAGAATCTATTAAGTATTGTTTTAAAGTCTTCATTCGGATTTTTACTTAAGTTAGCATAAAGAGATTTCTTCAAAGTTTTAACAAAATTCTCTGCCTGCCCATTTGTAGCTGGATGTCCAGGGGCAGTAAGAATATGTGTAATTTTATTCTGATCCATAAAATTCTTAAACTCAGCAGAGGTAAATTGACGTCCGTTGTCGCTGACTAGTGTATTGATCAAACCGAATCGGCAGAATGTCTCACGAAGTTTACTTGTTTACTGATTTAGTTTTTCTTAAGACAGAAAATGGACAAAAGCTTCAAGATCCATTTAAAGGAACATATAATGTGATTGTTCTTTGATGCAAATGGAATTCATAAAGAACCCCATATATATCAAAGAGAGATGAGTCTATATATAGAGATAATGAGTCTACATATATATAATAAACTAAATATAAGAAATCAGCCTCAAAATTAACTTTGACTAAAATCAAAACAAAAATTAATTTTAAATACAAAGCAATTTTATAAATCAATTCTATTTAAGTCAGGAATCCTGCTGTTCCCATTATTTTTTTTTTAAGAGTGGTAGTGGTATAACAGTCACCAATACCACAAGCGGCTGCTACTTGAGTGGGCCAGTGCCGATCCCACGAAACGGGTAAAACAAAGTGCACTACAGATGCACACACTGTACTGAGTTGAAAGGGCACATGACACCCAGTGGAAGTAAGTTTATGTTACACTACAAGTGACAGAATTCGAATATTATTAGGCAATATCTAGAAGTAAATTGTTGTAAACACTCGGATCCCATAATTCCATTATTCCTCTTACAAACTCTCAATGACCTCGGATACGAAGTTCAGGGCTTGTCAGAGGCAAGTTTGACTCTACCATAACAGATCGCATGCAACTAGCTCTTGACATCACTCAAAACTGGTGTCAGGAGAAAGGACTATCGATAAATCCGAATAAAACAAACGTGGTACCCTTCACCAAAAGAAGGAAACTGAATCTGGGGACCTTAAGTTTAGGGACCACGAACTTAACAATGTCCAATGAAATGAAATATCTGGGAGTAATCCTAGACAAAACTCTAACTTGGAAAAACCACTTATCATACATAACTAGTAAAGCCTTAAGAGTAACCTACGCTTGCCAGAGGTTGTACGGTAAAACATGGGGACTATGGCCAAAAATGATGACGTGGTCATATAAAACAATAATTGTACCAATGATTACATACGCGTCGTTGGTATGGTGGCCAAAAGTAAACCAAACAAAAGCTCAGATGACTCTTAACAAGATTAACCGTATAGCCTGTTTGAGTGTGACGGGAGCAATGAGAACGTGCCCCACACTAGCTTTGGGAATGATCACTGGACTGACTCCTCTACACCTTGTAGTTAAAAGGATGTCGGCCAGCGCGGCCCTAAGACTACCTAATCTAGCCCATCTTAAAGAAGGCAACCTATCGGGGTACGCAAAGATTCTGGACACTGTCTGGAATTCTCCGTGCCTCATGGTCTTCGACAAAATGGACAGAAAATTAGACTTCTACAAGCAATTCAAAGAGGTCATCAGTGACCGTTCAGCTTGGAGAAACAATGAAATAATAATAACCGGACTCACAGTTGTGGTATACAGATGGGTCCAAAATGGAAGATGGCATTGTAGGGCCAAATTTCCAAAAAGTAATTGCAATGGGAAAAATAGCTTCCTTTTTTCAGGCAGAGGTCCACGCTTTAGAGTTATGTGCTAGAGAATGTCTACGCAGGGGTACACGCAACACCAAAATAGGCATACTCTCAGATAGCCAGGCAGCTCTGAAATCATTAATAAACTTCTCATTCCAATCAAAGCTGGTCTGGGAATGCTGTAAACTTCTCAATACCCTAGCAGCGAGAAACTCTGTTACGCTAATGTGGGTACCGGGACACGAGGGACATGAGGGCAACGAAATGGCAGATTCTTTAGCAAAAAGGGGTGCATACACTGCCTTTATAGGTGGGGTAAACAGTAGCTTCACAAATAACTTGTTGTGCGAACAGGAAAAATGAGGTCTGCTAAACTACTGGAGAGCCCAAAAAGGCATGCGGCAGTCGAGACTACGCGTTGATCCTGAACACAGGGTAGATGCTTCTTTAAACCTCAGCAGAAATGACATCAAACTCTACACTGAACTTTTAACAGGACACTGTAGACTAAATTACCATCTGAAAAAAATAGGCGTGGTAGAATACGATTCCTGTCGACTCTGTCAAAAGGAGCAGGAAACGGCAGAACACATTCTATGCACTTGCCCAGCGGTGGCAAGACGCAGACATAATTACCTAGGCAGTGGGTTCATATCTCCAAATCACCTAGTTAAAATTAAGCCCACAGCAGTTACGAGATTTATAAACAGTCTAGGACTGTTTTAGTTGGGTACGAGGCTGCACAATAGATCTTTTAGGTCGCGGTGTTCTTTTAGCCTGTTAATATTAATAAAATTGGAATTTTAACAAATAAAATCAGAATTGACATCACACGCAACTGTTCTTCTCTTTTCACCGCTGAGCCTGTGACGAGTTAGCGCTCAATTCAAAAAGCTTTGAGCACCGAGGGCACTCGTGCCGGTGCTGTTATACGCCCTACAGGCATTTATCAAAAATAAACATTTGACATCTCAAAATCTATGTTCCATTATTTCAAATAATTCTGTTTATTATTTATATATGTATGTAGTTCAAAATATATGTTACATTACCAAAAAAAGCAGTTTACATGTGTGTTTATCGTATGAATTATTGAATTGTTTATCTAACCAACAATTTTAATCATTGACACCCATTGCAAGCGACACGTAATCATCATTTAACATTTATATATATAATTACGCATGTACATGTAAAGTAAATTTTTATAAAACAAAATTTATTTTTCGATTTAATTAAGTTTTCAACTTATTTCAATTATAAATAAATATATATATATATATATATATATATATATATATATATATATATATATATATATATATATATATATATATATATATATATATATATATGTATATATATATATATATATATATATATATATATATATATATTATATATATATATATATATATATATATATATATATATATATAAATATATATATATATATATATATATATATATATATATTTATATATATATATATATATATATATATATATATATATATATACATATATATATATATATATTTATATATATATATATATATATATATATATATATATATATTTATATATATATATATATATATATATATATATATATACATATATATATATATATATATATATATATATATATATATATATATATATATATATATATATATATATATATATATATATATATATATATATATATATATATATATTATATATAAATCAGAAACCATATATTTTTGAAATAAATAAAAAAATTGTTAAAAGTAAAAACAATTTTAATGTGCACACTTAATCGTGCTTATGGGGTGTTGTAGATGCACTGTGCATATGGCTTCCCAACTTTTCATTACTGATATTATTTACGGAGCATCAACATAATCTCGATCTCCCACATTGATACGGCCTTCAGCAGCTGTAACAGAAAATCCTAAAATACGCGCATCCAACTTCGTCATTTTGCTTTTTTTTATTTTTTTCTGTTTACCCTGGAATAATTTTTTTACCGAAATAATAAAGCAATTTTCAAAAGGAAATGCTAAGGGTATTCGCACAGACCCTGGCTCTTGGACACTTTTAAAGAGTTCGTTAACTATTGCACATTGAAAATAGTATGCAATAATAACTTTCGTTTAATATTATAAAGTAAGTTTTATATCTTCAAACATGTATTTTAAAAATACCTACATATGTATATTTGAAAATTCTGCTAGCATTGCTACAAGAGCGACCCAATTGTTATTGTGGTAACACTGAATTAGAGTTTAAGAGCCTGAGTCATTGTAAATACCACTAGTATATTAAATACCTTATTATCAGAACTGTCATTTCCCGAAGGAGTGATGGCAGGTGCTGGTTTGCACATATCATCATTGTGTGCATTTTGTGCGCGTTGCAAGTTTTTGTATTTGCTGCGCCGTTCAAGGAATTGTTTTGCGAAATCAATAAATTCCTTACTTTCACCTATATTTTATTCAAATACATATATTTATGTTAATCTATCAGACAAATAATTTACTATACGTACCTAAATACATACGTATGTAATCTTTTACTTCGTAAGGCGACTCCAAATCTTGCAAAAAGGAAACAAATGTAGGCACTGTAAATGAGATTATAAACAAAATGTAAATGATATTATGTAACATATATAAAACGGCAAAGTCTTCATATTTTTACAGATAATGATAATGCTACATACCATCGACTTTTGTGTTCATATTATTCAAGCTCTTGGTACACCAACTAGTAAATTCATTTTCCAAATCATCTCTTTTGTTTATATTAATATTACTAACACTTGCTAAATTATTGTGTGGATTTTTAGCATTAATCTTCTTATCAGTATCTTTTAATTGTTGTACTTTAATGCTTTGTTTTAAACCGTGACCACTGTTTTGTTGTGGTTGATTATAACTTTTTGTGTTTTTCACTGCTGATATACCTGAATTCTGCATAATTGAAACTGTTTGACTTTTCTTAAGATTTCGGGAAGGAACCGAACCTTGTTGGACCGGCATTTTTTGTGTCAGAGTTGTTTGTGAGTTCTTCGCGGTAACATTCCCTACACTGGAAGCAACAACTGCCGCAGTAGTACCGGCAGTATTTGCTGTAACTGCAGCACTATATTTGATAGGCTCCTCCCAAAAACCGGCAGTACTAGTTGAACCCCACACTTTCGTTCCACTCCAAATAGGAGGCATATTTCCATTGGTACTTGTATTACCGCCACTAGTAGAAGAGGTCAATGCGACTTGCTGCTCCAGTTCTTTGCGCCGCTGAAATTCAACATGTTCGCTAGCTAATCGCTTTGCTTCTTCTGCCTGTATTTCCGCAAAACTTCTGACTGGAATTGGTGAAGCATTCCATTTAAGAATTGTGTCATTAGCCTCTGCAATAGCTGTATTAGAGCGCATTATCTTTTCTAACGTTTCCATTTGACGTTGTTGGTCTGCGCGACGTTCACGACGTTCTGCCTTCTGGATTTCAGCTAAACAAGGACTACCACTTCCAACAGCGGGTTGAGTTGACCATGGTGCAATTGACGATTGAATGCGATGTTGCTCTTTACTTACTTTGGATCCCGATGCAGGTAGAGTGCTTACTGCCGTTGAATTTATTGTAGCTGTAATAGCTGCGGAAGTTGCAGTTCCTAAAAGAGCCTTTCTTCGTTGTGCTTGAATTTGCTGTTGACGTTCTTTTTCTTCTTGAATTTGACGACGCTTTTCATCTTCAATCTGCTGCATTCGCCGCTTTTCTTCATCAACTTGTTGACGCTTTCTCTCCTCTTTTTGACGACGTTTCTCGTCGGCTTGTTCTCGGCGACGCTCTTCTTCATTTTTTTTATTATTCCCATTATCGTTCTTATTTTTAGTTGTGAAAGTTTGCGTTTTGTTGTTTTGTTTATTAAGGATTTGCAGCTTATCAGTTAGTTCATCTTTCCTTTCTTTAATCGAAGGAACACTGTATTGTGGCTTATAAATTTCCTCCATATCTATATTCTGATCACTCACTAAAGATATTGGAGATTGTAAGTCAATTGAAGCATTGCTTTCATTGCACTGACTATTATGTTGGGTTTCTTGCTGCTTTAATTCTAGATGCTCTAGTACCTGCTGTGGCTGTTGATCATCAAAACTAACTGTGTTAGGTTGTAATGTTTCATTTGGTACATTTTCCATTGAGGAGGACTCCCATACAGAAGTGGGTATTGATTTTGGTTGTCCTATATTACCACTTTTAAGCTGTCCACCCGAGATTACAACACTTGGTATACCAACTAGTGGCCCGTCAACCCATTGATTGCTTTGTGATTGTGGCTGCTGCTGTACAATAATCTGTGATGTATTTTCTGTGGTACCCATTTGAGGAATCCACATTTGCATCAACGGGCTTTGAGCGGTAGCAACAGCCAATAACTGTTGTTCTGTAATGTAGTCATTTGTTGTAGTTGCACCTATATAATCCGGTGTTTTCAACTGAGCGTTTAGATTTCCGCCACGAAGGAACATTCGCAAATTATATTCATTGATTACGTCACTTTCAGATAAATCGTCAGGACTGTGAACTATTTTTCCACCACAGTTATTTTCGGTGTTAGCTCCCATCACTGAACCATATGAACTGTTTGGATATTGAGGCAAAGATGGCTGTTGTTGATGGTGTGCATTCAGAATAAAGTCTTCTGGATCCAAGAATGTATTGATAACATTGGATTGTAGCTGAGCACCTGTAAAGAGGTTTTTAGAACATTCAGCTATAGCATCATACAAATGGGTTCCCGATGGATTTAAAGTTGCTAGTGAGTTACTAAATCCTGTCAGACTTGTTAAATACTCTGGAAGACCAAGCATTTGGACTTTTTGACGCACTAAAGCTTCCTTTTCAGGTGGTGGTAATCGCTGGAAGCACTCGTTCTTCGATAACTCTGCTACCATCATCATCTCCTGATGCTGAATATATTGATCTTTTAAGAGTTGATAATGTATAGTTAGCATATGTGAAACATCAACTGAACTAATGAGGTTTTTAACAGCTGAACTTAATGAATCTGGAGCAACTGTAACATTTCCCTTCAAATCTTTCGGTTGCTCATTTTGTTTTAAGCCGAAATTAGTTATAGCCTGTGGCTTGTCATGAATTTGGCCATGTGTTATATTCTCCAAATCCATGGGCATTAAGTGGCCGTGGGTGAAAGGCATGTTGCCCTGACATATCTTAATCAGATCTCCAAGTGCTCTAAACCGTGTATCGGAAACACGTCGCACATATAGATTTTCATTAAAATAACCTGCTCGGTACCATTCGGTCATTTCAACCGCAGTAAATGGGCCCTGTACTTTTGATTGGGGATCACGATAGTACCAAAAATCACTAGAAGCAACGGAATTCATAGTATGCGGCAAAGCAGCCGAAGAAGTAGTAGGAGAAGCCGCTAATTGTTGCTGTTGCAAATGATGTTGCTGCATTGTAGCATGATCAATTACGACACCACCTCCATATAATGGTATTGCTTTGTGACTCCCAGGTAAAGTAACAATAGGAGGTGAAACAGAAGTAGTATTTTGACCAACTGGTTGTTTAAGAATTGCTGCTACTACAGGTGACACAAATGAATTTTGTAAGGCCAGCCCACTTTGTGTTCCTGAAGATATGATAGTATTGGTATCTGTACATGTTAGACTATTATTTCCGTTGGTATCGGCGGTATCGTCATCCATAATTAATTTCTCAACCATATCATCAGCTACTTCTTTCATCCGATCTGAAAAGTAATTTTGCGAGGTATCACGAGTGGTAGTAAGTGCAGCTTTAGAATCATTGGAAATATTATTGTCTAAATAACTTGAATGGACATCTGATACAATGTTCGTTTCTAAACTAGATTCTTCAGAGGCGGCGGCACAGTCCAATTTTTCCACCTCGGAATCTCCTAAATGTTTTGAAAACTTTTGTGGTAGCGTCTCTAATTCCAAAATGGATGAATCATTTTCTATGTTTATATCATATTTATTTTCTTCGAGGTCTTTCATTTCATTTCTATCAGCAACTGATGGTAATGTAGGGTCCTTAGAGAACATACAATTATCATTATCTTTATCAACTGTATTTTTTCCCCGTTTCTTCACCCCTTCATTAGGAAGAACTATACTCTCATTACTTGATGTACTGTTTCTTCGCTTATGGTGCTTTTGATTTTTCTTTTCTCCAAATGAAACTTCATCTTCAACAGATCCATGAAAAGCTCCTGTAGCATCAAATGTACCACCTCCATTTGATGCATTCTCCATTGCCCACTCAGGCAAATTATCTTCTCCGTCTACAAGTATCTCTGTATTACTGGAACCATTTGACCATTGGTTGTTACGTGTACTCTGAGGACTGCTGCTGCCTGTTGAGAGTAGCGGGCGAGTGGAGGACTGTGAACTCTTCGATAAGCTTACAAAGTTGCCACGTTCACCCGCTGAAAGAGTAGAATATGACCGCTGCATGGTAACGCCATTACTCCCATAACTACCATCTGCATTTCCATGTGAGTTATCATCATCACGCCAGCTTGTTGAACGCGCTAAAAATATTTTTAATATAATATTAAATAACAATAATTTCTATATATAACCGTACCCCAACGATGGGTGCTGCCAAAACTGCTAACGCTAGGACCACGCCAGCCGTCTGTACTTGTTAAACCACCACCTGCTGCATCTCCTCCTGAACTATCTTCGTGTCGGTTTCTACGCCAATTTTCCAAATTTCTCGAATGGGTGGGGAATTCTTTCCTTGGGCTTGCTGCTAGAGTTCCATTCCAATCCGATCCAGGATTTACACCACTCACACTACTCCCCAAAGAATCGCCTGTACCATTTCTTTCGGACCACCCACGTTCAGGCTATTTCAAACTTTTTCTTTTAATTTGTTGTATGTAAACATACGTAAATAACATACCTTCAATGTCGAACGCATGTCGTCCTCAAAAACAGCCGTCGGCCGTTGATAAATCGGGTGATAAACAGATTTCCCACGAATTCGGCCTCTCTCTACCGATCCCCCACGACCAGAGCCTCGAGTTGAACTGCCAAATCCAACCGGCGACCGTTGTATCCATGCAGAACGTTGCTTTAAGTGTATACGTAAGATTATACACTGTAGAATTTTAACACTTCAAATTAATACATACAGTTGCTATAGGTTGGCCTTGTGTAAGCATTTCCTCGTCTGTGCTTGGGGTTAAGGCAAGAGGGCATTGTACCTTCCCTACAAATATCTTCTTATAGGAAGGTAATATCTCTGGTATATTGCAATTTTTATCAAATAGGGAAAGCATTTCCTCACGTCCGTATCGAAATTCGGGAAACATATTGCGAACCGCTGGCATGTGGGTGATTGTATTTAAATTATTCTGGTGACTTCCACTACCTGAAACGTTGTTTAGAGTAGAGGAATTATTGATAGAAGAGTTTCCTCCGCCAATACTATGTCCAAAATTTGTAGAATCCGCCGACATATTACGCAACCACTCAGGGCCAAATTTCATGGAGTCTGTCATTGTTTATTTTCAGTTGAAATAATTATATCCAAAATATGAGCTTACACCTCGTGATGTTGTTATTCCTAGTTGTTTAAAAAAAAAACATTAATAAAGATATTTTACATACTTCATTTTAACAACATCTAATATCTTGAAGTTGAGTTAAATCAGGTTTTACGCTGCGTATGAATGGAGTGCATTGTCAAAGTTTGGGAACATAATATTCGTTCTGATAATCAATTACTGTTTAATTTTTTAAAACGATTGTTTAAGCGCCACAAGTTAAGTATTTAATAAAAACTATCTACATACATGACAGACAAAACAATTTTTTTTTTATTTTTCACAGAACTCACCGAAAAAGTAGACAAATTTTTTCTAGGAATACATTTGAAGAGAATAAACAAGTATTTTAAATAAATATTTTTAATATAAGTTAATTTCCTCATTATGAATATAATCCTAATTTTTGTGTAGCAAGAATTGCGTAAGTTGTAGTAGTTAAATATTCAATATATACACTTTTAATAATTAATAGTAATACTTTAAATAAAGCGCCGATTTCATATCATCCATGGTGAGAGCCTTACAACATAATTAGGCAATTTGAATGGTTGGTCAAAAGCAATTTAGAATGCTAACTGAACTAATGGGTTAAATAAAAAAAGGTCAAACAAGTACCATGTAAGGTAAAAGAAAAAGGGATGATGAGGGATATTGAATTTTTCTTTCGCATTGTGCCCATTTCCGTGAAAATTGCAGTCCAAATCTCAGAAATACTATAATTACTTCGCTTCACAAATTCTATAAAAGTACATTATAAAATAATGTTGCTATGGAGCTATTTACGCAAGATTAAATGCAAGTTTAAAAAATACCTAACCTCAAATAGGTGCAATAGTGTGCACCGAACCCCACTCGAACTTCGCGATTCTTTTTATTTTAATTAACCTGACTTTAAATCAATTATATAAAATAATTTGTGTTGCTATTTTATAATATTCATTTTCCTCTCCAGATCCGTTCGTTCTTCATTCGCTGTTCGATTATCAGTTATAATCTGCCTATGCCACACATCGTGATTTATTTATGTTTTCTTTGAGTAAATTCATCTTCGTAACCGTCATCAAGTATATTGTTCATGTGTGCGTTATTTAGATTCGTTCAGTGATATGTCGTTTTGTCGTCGTCGTTTTGATTGCTGATTTCACAAATTTTTTCCTTTATTTAAATTTCTTCTCTCATCCTAATTCTAATTTAGTTTTCTCCAGCTCCTTTTTGTCTTGATTATAATTCTTAAAAACGTTAAATTGTACTTACACAATTTTTTATATTCCTTACTTTGAAGACAAATACCTGCACTTGCTGATATAGCCTACAACAAATGTAGATTATTCACTCAATTACTACAAAATGTCACAAACACTTAAATCGTGTAATGAAAATAGCTGCAAATTTAAATTATTCTGAGAATAAAACAGGATCAGCGTGCAAAATACGATTTAGCAAATTTTTATTGAAAATATCATGAAACGACTTACGACGTGTAGTATTGAATATTGTCCGACGGCGAACTAATGAGCTATATCGTTTAGACTGGGTAGCATAGTTGTATAAAAAATCTGTAATGTTGTGACTACTGGGTTGCAATTCAATATTATATATTAATTGTTTTGGCTGTATTATTTGACAAGTGATTTGGAATAGAAAGTACTCATATGCATTTTAACAAGAGTGAGGTAGGAAAATTAGAAAAAACATGTTTACTTCTATAAATGACTAAAAATGAATAGTCCACATTTTTTTTCAGTCTAAAGCAGACTTGAATAATAACATTACCCTCAATCAAGTTGAATTTACGTACATGGTAACTGCACGGTGAATTTCGTGCATCCGAAATTGTCAAGCATAAGCAATTTGCGATCAAAATAAACGAAATTCAGAGGAATGGAGAAATACATAAGATACATAAGAGCTGCTTAAAGTGTCACACAATTTATATAAAATATATTTAATAGTTAAATAGACTCATAATTTCTTTTTTCTTTTCAGTATGTGAGTGAGAAATTATACATATATAATATATGAAAGAGAAATTATATATATATATATATATATATATATATATATATATATATATATATATATATATATATATATATATATATATATATATATGGCAACCACTCATTTATTTAATTTTAGTACGAAAAATTGTGAATCACCACCTTTATATACATATGTATATAAAGTGGTGCCAGTGTATGAAAATTTAAAAGGAGAATATTTATGGAAAGTTACCTGAGACAGTTCCTGGTGCATTTGCTGGCTGTTGCTGTCGCACCCACTGAATGAAATATACCTTTTTGGAAACACGGAAAAATGAACCATTTCCTTTGCCCGAGTATTTACTACACATCACACATTTGCTTCGCATATTGTGTTTATTTTTTAAATTTTACAATGTTCAAACTTCACAAAAATTACAATTAAAAGGCTCTTATTCACTCATCGCATTTTTCTATACATTCAATTTTGACATCTACTGCGGGAAGATTGGTTAAAAAAAATATGTTTGCAGTCACAATCGGAGAACACAGAAGCGATACTTAAACGTCAAATAAAATGTCTTTGTTTATCATTAGTTGGCTATATGGATAGGTTTCTTTATCATTCGTTCTGAAGAAAATCAGCCACACTACTGCAGTTTTGCACGTGGGTAAGTGTGCCCAAATCAAGAGTAATTTCTCTGTATTCTCTGGTCACCATGTAAGTAAATTCACCTTGGCTAGTACAAGGTGAATTTTCTTACTGGTGGCTGCAAGAACAAACTTTTTTGAACCAATTTTCCCTCAGTAGCTGTCAAAATTGAAATTATAGAAAAATGCGATCAAAACAAAATGCACACAATTGCATTGATTTCAGTGAATAAGAGTTTTTAATAGTTTGAACATTATGAAGAAATGATTTATATTAAATATATTTTATATAAATTATATACCACTTTAAGCAGCTCTTATGTATTTCTCCATTCCTCTCAATTTCGTTTATTTTGATCCCACATTGCTTATGTTTGACAATTCCGGAGGTACGAAATTCACCTTGCAGCCACATGTAAGTAAATTCACCTTAGGCTAGTCCTCAAACCATTGCAGACATAATATATTACCTTGTAATGTCCATTTTTTTGATTGTTTGCTTATTTAGATATTAAGAATCAGGTCTCTAAAATGCAAAAAAAGGAACAAATTATATTAACAAATTAAATAACTTCCAATTATATTTTAATTATATATTTGTTTCAGATTAGAGGATTATAAATGGGAATTATTTGACAATGTTACGGACAATTTGTTTACTATCTCTCACTTAATAGTATCTAGTTGGATTATACCTTTTTACTCCTATTTATGTATGGTACCGTTCAAAATACATTTACATTTATATGTATTTTGGTACCGTTCAGTGTGCACTAAGTGCGCCGTTTTCGTTTGCTCAATTCTTGTAAATTAGCCGTCCGCAGTAATTTATATCAGCTTAGAATTTGGTTTTGGAGAGATTGTGGAGACACTTCAACACATGATATTTTTTCATTGTTGGTTAACATTAGTTAGGAAAAATTAAGGCTAAACTGGGTTGAACCGGCTTAAAATTTAAGTTAAAGCGTTCTAATTTTTAAGGTTAACGTTGGAAAGTATCTCGAACTCAAGGGCATTTGGTAAAAAAAGGATGGCTGGTTTATCAAATATGTCCAGCAACGAAAAAGGCGAACTGATGGAACAAGTTAAACAACAGATGGCTGTGGCTAACGTACAGGAGCTGTTAACGGTAGCGCTAAACTGAGATATTTAATCACTAAAGCAGCTAAAAGTTGTATTTCTTATTATTCCAGAAAATGACAGAGAAATGTTTCAAGAAATGCATTACCAGACCTGGCACAGCACTGGATTCTACTGAACAGGTTCGTTTATTAAAAATAATCACCTTTTCAATTTCTTTAAAATTTTTACTTCATTACAGAAATGTATTTCAATGTGCATGGACAGATTCATGGATTCATGGAACTTGGTGTCCCGTACATATGGAAATAGGTTAAAACGAGAACAAAACAAAATGTAAATTACTACCTATGCCCCAGATATTGAAGCAACTGTTTGTGTTTGTAGTAAAAAATTTGTACTTTTATCACCATGTGAATACAAAATAAATTGTTTTTAGTTTGCACATATTGAAATATATGCAATTGGTCATATATAGGCAAAGGTAAGTCCGAGGGGCAGTTCAAACTCCAAAATAAAGTATTTCGACAATTCGATAATCAAACTCAAGAACTTTCCAAGTGTAATTTTACAGGAGCCGGGAAAATAATGCAAGATGCAAGTAATTTGTCCTTAATAATAGTTATCGGGTCAGCGAAAAAGGATATATACATAATACATAAAGCCCATTAGGTTATTTGAATAAATGCACGGCTGTCTGGCGCAAGGCGTTACATTATTAATAATGGTGTAAGCTATTAGTATTAATAATAATAACAGTTGAAGAGAATAACTAGAAAACTTCAAAACACGAACGTTGCAAAATTAAAATTGGAGTTGCTTTCTGTTTTAACAGCCTCGTTTGACAGTAATTTTTTTTAGTTATTATTGTCTCTTATTTGTAAGTACCTGAACCAATATGAGACTAGGAACCATAAAGTTTATTGTTCAACCACTTGAACCTGAACAGTCCCACGTGAAAATAAAAGATTCGTTTTCTTGTTGTTTAAGAATGAAAGTGTGATGGGTTTATTGAAAATGACTGACTTAAATACTAAATTTTTGCTAACAAAAAATCGCGCATATGGATGCCGCATCCGCAATAGCAGGTATTCTAAAGAACAAATTGGAATCTTTGTGAGTATTTAATTAAAACTTCTTAAAAATGCGATCCTTTTAATAAAATGGAGTTCTAAATTAAGTTGATGAATTCAAATATATTTATCTGTGAATTTTTTTAGGAAATTCCAAAAATGTAAGTTTTCAATGAACAAGGTACTAAACCACAAAATGCTTCATTACAAAATCACAATACATCACAAGGAAAACTTTAATTTACATTTTTTATTTTTAAATTGGGCGGCATTAATTTTACCGCACCACTAGTATGATGCAGTGTGGTAGCCACGGCTAGCTCACAGCAATGGTCGTGGTTCTTAACCCGCCACACTGCATCGGGTGGAGCAACACTACAAAAAAAAAAAACTCCAACTCACCATTTTGCCGGTTCTCAGCTGGGCATCCTCCTCCTCGACGACAAGCGAGCCCGCCCCATAATTGCCGCCTTAGCCTATCATATTATACAAAAATTTAAACATGCTACTTTTCTACATATATAAAACGCTTACTTAATAATTTAAATAAATAACATATATACATATATACTTAGCTTACCCTTATTTCTAGGGGGCGGGCGGCAGCCTCCTTTCTCCTCCGGTATCAAAACTTTAATGTATCAGAACAAATAACAGGAACAACCCACGAGACGAGAGACTATCCACACAAAATCAGACCTGCACCAACGAATATCCGCACTAGATTGCTTTGGCCTTTCTATTACTTCCACTTTTTTGTATACACGCTGCACTTATTTACACTTTATTTTCTTATATTTTGCCTCCAGTATCTTTAAGTTTTGCTTTTGATTTCATACTTCCAAACAGCAAAAGCCGGACTTTGTGGTAATTTGAATATTTCTACTAAACGAATGTAAGTAAGATTATTTTTCTCTCAAATGAGCCTAATTGAAATATGTAGTTCGAATAAAACACTCAAATTCAATTTATATTATTTTTTTTTAACTTCCGTGCACAGTCACACAATCAACAAATAATCAGAAAACATCAAAAACGCAAATTTAAACGCGCGCGGCAACAAAAAATTGGAAACAACTTTACTCCCAAACACTTTAAACTGCACAGAGCCCGTTTTTCCCTACCACTGCCTTAAATGTTTTTTTCCTTTTCTCTTAAAACCGTATTTTCCATTTCCTCGGCCTCTTCCGCTATTCCATCATTGACCGGTCCAGCGGTCAAGTCGGTCGGTTACCTCTCTTTCGAATTTTTACTATTCTGAGGCAGCGCCATCTCCACCTCAGAATCGTCAGGTAGGTTTTCGACTAGCCGCATTCACTAGAAAAGCGGACAAGTGGAAGCAAGAAAAGAAGGAGAGAAGCAAAACAAACAAAACGAACATACAGACGATAGACGCCAAAAACCACGATCGCATTGGGAATTCTACACGTCCCATTTCTGTTATAAAACAGATGCTTGTTGTTTGAAGGGGCAATAATGCGGACATGTGTTCCATCGACACAGCCCATAACACTTGGAATTCTATGTTTGGAATAGAAATCGATCGCAACTTTTCTTTTATCGTTGATTGTTTTACCCATTGTATCTATTGTGGGCAAAGCTGACTTTTAAAAATATTAAAAACTTCCAAAAGTACCTTACTAAAACTGGATTAAGATATAGCTACTTCGTGGTCCTTTCCAATTCCAGTTTGATAGCCTCCTTCTGCAAAGAATCGGAAGCACACACTTAGCTTCACTATTGGAACAATCGCAAATTTCTTCCTCCTCTGTTGTAAAGCATCTGTTAATATTTGAAGCTTCCTTATCTGTAGTATTTCTGAAACTCCAAATTGCTGGAAAATTGTATAAATAACTACACAATTTACTCTTACTATTTTATAAATAAACAGAGAACTTACAATACTCAATTCTATTTACATTAATCTTCTACATAATTATAATAATTGCTTATATACTTAATCTAAACCACTTATCTCGACGCTGGTCTTCACCAGATGGGGCGAGAGGCACTCTCCTGCAGCTGCTCCCAGCTTTTTGTTTAAACTTATTAATTAACTTTCAACATTCACGTACATTTAAACACTATTTATGAATTTTGTGGAAATTCTGTAAATCTATGGAAATTTTTGAAATACCGACGCGCAAAGTTTAATCAATAACGAACCAAGCGCGTACGAACCCGTTCAATAATTTCCTGTTATCTTCCGACCCGTTTCAATTTCAAAATTTAAGTTCTCCCGTTTTTCTTTGCCATTTTTGTCTAAATCATTTTTTTATTCCCCGCTATATTTTCAAATCCCCGTCTCATCGGTCAATGCCGGCCACTTCACCTTTCCATCCCCTATATTTTCTCTTTTCGCTACGCCATCTATTCCTCAGCATTGTCTCTACTCTGCTATACCAGTATTCAGCTGTTCAGCGGCTCATATGATATCAGCAATTTTAATTAACTTTTGCTGCATTCTTTTCAGATATGGGACCGCAACCAAAATACATTTACCAGGTATTATCAAATACTCTCTATAAAGAATATGCGACATCCTCTCAGTTAGTACAAAATCTTGAAATGTTGTTTTAATTCGGGACTGTCGACTTTTGTTGACAGCTTTTATTAAGAGCTTTGTGTCTTGTGAACCGAATTTATAAAGTGGATTTTATTTCTTTCTTCCTTTTGATTATTATTATCTTATCTTATTATCCAGTGTGTGGAAAAAAACATTTACAATTGTACATACAAGCACAAACTTCTTGTTTGTTATTGTCAATTGTGCATATGCTTTTTTTCTACACGAATGTAGGTCAAATCATCTCAAATTTTTGAGATCATATGTTTTAGTATTACATACGAAATTTATGTATACATATAAATTTGTTATTGTTTTAATATAAATCAAAACTTACATAAATTGTCTGTTCTGTAGCATTGCCATTGTGTCTTCCTTTTTTTGGTGGCTTTTCTTGTAAAGGAGTTTCTTTATAGAGAGTATTTGGTCAGAGTACCTGATGGCTGTCAAAATATGAAGTGGGCAAATTATGTCAAGGCATTTCATTTTAACAATGGCTTTGAACAGTAAACAGCAGAGATGCGTTCTCGCATTGAATGCTTTAAGAGAGTTAAAATAACTGCAATCAGGAATTGAAGAGTTTGTAATTGCACAAACACTCAAATTCTTGATAAATAATTATTAAATTAATTATTTCCCTTCTATTAAATTTAATTTGTGCCATTTTTAAATAGACAAACGTTAAAATCTAGTGAAACTTCAATTTTATGTCAGGGTTTCTAGCAGAACTGCTGTCTTGACATAATGTTTAACTTTTTGGTAACATATGGAATCTCCACTCAACATTTTGATCTTAAGACATGAACATTGCCATGAATTATAGCTAGTCGAGACACTATGTAAAGTCGTGGTTTAAAAACTGCACGTTTCAAGCTAAAAATACACAAATAATTAATATCTGCATTTGATTATGGCCAGGGATACTAATCTCTGCAGTTTTGGCGAAATATACTCTTATAAACACCAGCTTTTTAATTGTTGTAAATTAATCAGCATCATAAATAAATACAACCTCTTTACAATATACTCAAGCTTTGAATCTATTTTTAAACATAAAAAAGTGACTGCTTTTATATATGAAGTTAATTTTATTTTATTTTAAAATTTGAAGTCATATTGACTAATATAGCAGACCAGACATACTTTATATATATTAGCACAGAAGTAGAAGGTTTTTCTGCTTCCACCGTGTAAATACCCCTGCGTTTTGTGGAATGCATTCCCGATATTTTAAATTAAAATTGAAAAAAAAAATTGTTTTACAGCTGTTAATTGTAAACAAACATTGAGTTTATGAATTCTGACTGCACTTTCCTGTTCGGGTTCCCTAAGCTGAACTGAAGCTGCAAGAAGTGAGTTGTTGTGACGTGAACAAAGAAACCTGTAATATTTATAAGTGCTATTTCCGATAAATTTGTCAGATGGCTAGGTTTCGAAACTGGTTAACTGTGACTGTGCCATTAACATCAGAAAAGAAAAATATATTTAGTTATTTTGTATGTAAAATAATTTTTTGTTTGCGCATGGGATGTTCATAAAAAGATATAAAATACTTGAGTAATGTATATTATATATATAAATATATATACTAAGGAATTGCAAAATTTTCAGGAACAGCCAAATTTGGGTCACATTTATAGAAAAAGAGCAATGTCACTGTAATTGTGCAACAAAGAAAGCTGCACTATGAAAGTTGCAAGTCAAGTCGATTGCCTTCCATAATGCAAAATAGTGTTTTCACCACAATGGGAAATTCTGGCAGTGCTCATAATATAAAATTTGATGGCGTTTCCGGTGAATTAAAATTGTATTATCAGCAACAACAGACCCTGAGAAATGTTGCAAAAAACACAATTTTCAAAAGGGTGTTGAAAAGGGAGAGATTCGCCCATCACTATTGCGCCATCAGCACGATGTGAATATCAACTGCCGAAAATATCGCCGAGCGTTGCTGTTCCAGAAACAACATTCAGAGCAGTTTAAAATCTTGCCTCATCCAAATGAGTTTTTCAAATTGCGTGCTATTATTAATGGCACCATATTATATTCTGGTGGCACAGTTAGTGGCCGCAAGGAATGCAAAATTGATAATAAATTTCCGTCTGTTATGAACGACTCTCCCACTGTTAGTGATGAGTCAGCAAACATATTTAGTGAGTGTCAACAGCAGCAGGATTGCACTTTGAAACGTGGACAAACAATGCTTCATCTGACTTACGGTGCTGCTCTTAATAATAAAATAGGAGAACTCGACACCATCTGCAGAGTAGCATGTATCGGTACATTTAATTTAAACAAATCCAAATATCCTTTTGCTACCAAATCACTTAGTACGCAGGATTTAGTTGGAACTAATGAAACAGTAATAACTCCTACTAAAAAAGAAAAATGTAATAAAAAACGTATGGCACCATTAGCCCCTATAAGACAGCAAATGGCAAAAAATGCTACAAAGTCGTACTTGGTGAAAAGTAAGACAGCATTAGCTGCAGTCGACGAAAAAGCATCGACAGATTTGTGTGAAAAAGTGCGACTACTACGCAATTCAGAACGCAGCACTCATTGTGAAACTAGGGCACAACAAAAGTACTTAAATTGTCGTGAGGAGAGTGCTGATTCGATACTTTTGGTCACTCACCATAAGTGTAAAATAGATCAAGACTACCAATTTATAGATGAAAGGGGGTATAAGGAAAATGTTACCGTCAATAAAGAACAGAATTGTTTAAGAGATGGCAGCAGGTCATGGAATGACCTCAAAAATTCCGAAGTTCAAAAAAACTTTTAATTTCGATATGAATTCTATTGAAAAACAAAGCGATATCGAATCTGGCGGCCCAGAATATAATAATTTGATAGTTCAGGTGGATTCGCCGGAAGTGAAGCTGGACAAAAAGGTTATTGCACCGATTTCAAATGAATCTAATTGTCAACAAAAAATTAATACTGAAATTCAAACAAATACTATGAAATCAGTCAATATTCATACATTAAACAAAAAAAAAGATAAATGTAATCGATTAATGGTGTATTTACGTCCTACGTTGCCACGACAACAGATACAACAAAAAAGTTTTAATCCCGATGCAGCATGGCGGAAACTAAATGATGAACATCCAAATTTGAAATACGAACGGAAATGCAAGACACTTTCTTACCAACCGGCAGAAACCTAAAAATTAAGTCATTTGTAAATAATTTCAGTTTAAACAAAAATCACATAGATGAGCCAGTACTTAGCACAAGTATGTTATACACTTTACTTCCATCAAAGCTAGCGCGTGAGAAGTCATTGATTCAGAGTACCAATGTAATATCATGGACACCTAAACGGGATTAATGATGAGGATGGTGACAATGAAACCAGCTCTGATGAATATCCTTTATAGGAGAAAATTGATCATCTTACTTTCTTCGAAGCCAAAAGTGTACAAAGTGATAACGCCACAACCGGTGCTTTGGAGCCAATGCATGTCTTCAGCTTAGCTGTGCAGCGTGATGGAAATCTTCACGTACATTCAAACAATTTCAGCAGTGTTTGCCATGAAAAGGAATTTTTTTAATATTTTTGCTTTTTTTCACTTACAAATAATTGAATATTTCTGAGTGCCAGGCATTGAGAATTTAAATTTACGCACCAAATACCGTATGTGGCTGCATGTATGGACGGTATACCATTTATATTATCATCATTTCGCCAATAATCGTTTTCTATTTTCATCTTATAATATCTATTAATGCCTTATTTTCTTCACCCATATTTTTTATCTCTTTGCCTTACAATTTTTCTTCATCTGAGACACAAGCTATTTTGACTTTACTATAATTGTTACAGCCGCAAGGTGAATTGTCTGGACAATTTGTTTGGGATACCTTGAATATCTGGCTGAAAATCATATCAGCTTGATACGTATATCAAATCTTAAAGCAAAGTTAATTTCAAAGAATGAATAGTCGACTTTTTTTTGTAAAGCTACATCAATTTTATTAGATTTTTCCTTTTTTGGAAAAGGACAATATGTGAACAATTCTTAAAATTAACATGCGAGAAATATTATTATTTCCTATATATATAAAACTATATTTTTTTAATATATAATATAACGAAAAAACAGCTTTCAATTACTTAGTTCAGAATACTCCAATATATCAGTTGTCTTTTTTTAACCTCTTGGTATATTTTCTCAGATCAATCCCAGTTCCCAGGCAATTAGGAAGGCTCAGGTAGCTCTGTACTCTTGCAAAAGAGTCATAGGCAAAAAATGGGGGTTACAGCCTAAGGTAGCCTATTGGATATATACAGCTGTGGTACGACCACTCCTTTTCTATGGGGTGCTTGCTTGGTGGACAGCCCTAAGTAAGTCCACATACAATAGGCTGATAACAAAGGTACAAAGAACGGCAGAGGTATTCATAAGTAGTGCCATTAGAACGACTCCAACGGCAACATTGGATATTATGCTCAATCTGCTGCCTGTTAGGCTTTTTGGCGAAAAAATGGCTGCACACTCAGCTATCAGACTAAAAGCTACGCATCAATGGGATGCCAGGAATATAGGTCATGCGTCCATTATAAGACATTTTGAGGGTATTCCTGACTCTTTCGACTACATCACACCAATTTATACCTTCAATGGTATGTGCAGGATCTCCATTCCCTCCAGGGACGAATGGAAGGATGGCATCCCCCCTCATGTAGAAGGGGTTCACATCTACACAGATGGATCCAAACTACAGAGTAGGGTGGGAGGTGGTGTATTCTCAGAAGATTTGGATATTAACATGTCCTTTAGGATGCCCGACCACTGCAGTGTTTTTCAGGCAGAGGTCGCGGCTATAGAGGCAGCACTGTCTTGGCTAAGGAAGAAGAAGATATCTGGACTTGATATTTGCATTCTGTCCGACAGCCAAGCTGCTTTGCGCTCCCTGGATTCGGTTATTATCACCTCAAAAGCCGTCAAGAGCTGCCGCAAATCTTTAGACGAGATAGCTGCAGACCCGTCTGCATCTGTGCTGGGTTCCCGGTCACAGAGATATTCCAGGGAACTGCAAGGCGGATGAACTTGCCCGTGAGGGTACTACCATACCGATGGAACCAGATAGGTCGCAATTCGGTATTCCTATTGCCACATGTAAGCTCTTAGTAAATACAATATCCTTAGGAACAGCGGGCAGGCGCTGGTCTGAACTTTCAGGATGTAAAATAGCTAGACAAACCTGGCCAGAGATAAATGTCAAGCGCTCTAAGGACCTACTGGCTCTAAATAGACAAAGCATAGGTCCCGTGATTAGCGTCTTAACGGGACACTGGACTCTAGGCACACACGGGTGTAGGCTGGGGATCGCCTCTAATGACTTCTGCAGGAGTTGCATGGACGAGGAGGAGGAAGAGTCTACTGCTCACCTGTTGTGCACGTGTCCAGCTTTGTCCAGAAGGAAGCGCACTTTCCTAGGCGACTACTTTTTGGACTCCTTGGGAGATATCTCAAAAAAAAAGATTAGCTCCATCAACAGCTTCATTGAAAGCTCCAAATGGCTGGACCTTTGAAAGGGATGGGACCAGCTGTCCCATGCGGTATCACAAAGGGTCAATGTTGGCCTAAGTGCGCCCTTTTCGGGTGGCCGCTTTACCTACCTACATACTAATCCCAGTTCTTGTAGTTGGCTCTATAATCGCTACGTGCATAAAATGTCATCCATAAATATCTAATAGATCTTAAACTATGAATATTTGTTAATGGTGGGCGTGGCAGTTAATTTATACCGCCCACATTTCATATAGTGTTTAGTAGGATGGATGCACATCTACATAAATACTAAATTGCGTCACTATTTTATTTATGCACCGAAATTATAGAGGAAATTAAAAAGGAAAAAAATAGTTCCACATATGGGGGTACGCGTGGTCTTTGTCCAAATGGGCTCTGGCTCTGTAACTTGGTCCAGACTATACTTTTCCGAACTTTCATAAATATATCTCTAACGGTCTACAAAAAAGTGGTATAAGACGGACGGACTAAAATCAAAGTGATTCTAAGGATGTACGTATATTTATTTCAATATTTACCACGACTCTTTCTTGTAGTTGGAACTCCTCTCAGCCGCACAAACTTACTATACCCTTTTTACATTTTTAAGGGTAAAGGGTATGTACCCACTCCCTATAAGGAACTTTCAGGAATAAACCTAAAATTAGCCTTGTTCTGCTAATATTGCTGATATATGAATAAAATTTGGCAGTAATGTATGTTGGGTCCATACTAGTGTGGGTGCAAAATATGGGTTTCATACTACTACTGCTACGCCCCCAAATAACCGAAAATTATTACTATACTATATCCTATACAGGATTCATCAAAGAAATTTTACAGAAAGGTTGAAGCAACTTACATTAAACACCACAGAAAAAATGAGCGGGCTATTTTAACAGCTCGGCCACTATTGACACATTTTTATAACTTACGATATATAAAATATTTTGGAGGCTACAAAGTCATACACAAGAAATGGGGTGGAACAGATAGAGGACACGCCTCCCTCCCATATAATAAACTTTGGGGACTCCACTTAGTAATAACTATTTGGAGGCTTTCAATATGTTTTTGGTTGGGTGATTATCTCATCTAAATAATTAAGGCATATTTTTATTACTAAGTTCTCGTAAAACGTTGACCATGACTCGTTGAAAAATTGATTTGAGGGCCACTGGAACATTGTTATGTATTCGAAGCGTCCACCTTCTATCGTATGCGGTAAATGAAGTCTTTGGAATGCATCTCAAATTGGTAAAACCCTCTTGCCAAATCGAGTATCGTAAAGTAATGCATCTTCCCAGTATTTCGAGTGTTTCACTGATGTCTAGAAGGTGATTGCTTCCCGCTGGGGTCTAGTTTTATCGGCACAATCCATACTGGAGCACTTTATGGGGAATAGCCTGCTATTTGATATTGCACTTCATATTTCTGTATGTGTGGCTGGTGGCAAGATTTTATATGTGTAGGAACAGGGTTAGGGTTTTCCCGAATGGGGATGAGATATTTATGTAGCCTAATTCAAATCAGTGTTATAAGCATCCCGTTGGTTGTTCGAGGCCAAGTTGTTAAATGGTTGGTTGTCCTCAATCTTTAAGTATTCGCTGGTGGGTCCAGGTCTAGCTGTTGTTGGTATCCTGCATTTGGTGGTGGTGCTTCTAAGGAGTTGGTTTGTTGGAAGTTTCTTCTCGTGTGTAGATGGGGTTCCTAGATGTATTGGTGCGCATTTTTTCATGGGCTATAGCGTCTCTGAGTAGAGGTAGGTGCCTTCGTTATTACGTATTCGGAACTCGTATCGTATACAGCAGCTTTCATAAACTAAACGAGTAAAGAAGTCTGAAGTCGGGTTAGACCGACTACGAAATACCCTTTACCTTTTCTGGTGCGTGCGAGTTCAACAATTGGGATGTTCTTCATAAATCATCATGAGGAGCATATTCACGGTAATTTTTGGTAGGGTACCTTGAAATGACTATTTCTACCCCAATTCTTGTATATGGCTTTATAGAGTCCATATACGAGTACGTACTAATATATAATTTCGTCCAATAATATTGTACAGGTCGTAAGTTATAATAATATGTCAATAGTGGGCGTGGCTGTAGAAATAAGACGCCCATTTTTTGTGTGGTGTTTAATGTTAGTACCTGCAACCTTCCTGTGAAATTTCATTGATAAATCTTTAATGGGAACACAGTAATGATTTGTAGCTAATTGTGGGCGTGGCAGTTCTATTATGATCTCCATATTCTGCACACACACTATTATGGACCCCATGTATATTTCTGCAAATTTTTATTCCGCTGGAATCAATACGAGCATAGGTAGGCTAGTTTTAATCTTAGACCCGAAAGTTCCCTATATCAAAAGTGGGCGTGTCTTTTCTCTGATCAGCCCCATTTGTTACAGATAGCTTTGTAATGTCCACATGTTCCTTCCCGTAAAATTTCGTCCGTAAATCTCAACCAGATCTCAAGTTATTAATATTTGTTAATAGTGGGCGTGGCAGTTTAGGGGAACCCACATCTCCATAACTGCCAAATAACGTCACGATTCCGTCAATTGGACAGAAGTTATAGACATTTTAAAAAAGGTGAAAAAAGTTCCTTATATGGGAGGTAGGCGTGGTCTTTGTCCAAATCGGCCCATATATCAATCTGGTTCTGTATCTTTGTCCAGACTATACTTTTGCAAGGTTTCATAAAGATGCTCTAACGGTGTAGAAAAAAAGTGGCCAGAGACGGACAGACGGACGGACAAAATAAAAATTGTTTAGAAAGTGATTCTGATCATATCTGTATATATAGGGTTTTTGAATAAGAGCGCTACAAAAGTTTTTTTAAAATAAAACAAAACCGGTTTTAGATATCAATGAAATTCTTTATTCCTGTGAAAGTACGTTCGATGCCATTATGTATGGAACTCGATTTCTTTTGCGTGGCCACCACGGGCACGCTTGCAGAAGTCCAGACGCTGAACCCAATTTTCTACGGTTTTCAAGCATAAATCGGCCGATACTGCTGCAATTTCACGTTCGATATTCGTACGAAGTTCATCAATCGTCGCTGGCTTGTTGGCATAGACCATAGACTTGACGTAGCCCCACAGGAAATAATCTAACGGCGTCAAATCGCACGACCGAGGCGGCCAATCGACTGGGCCATTTCGTGAGATAACACGTTCACCAAACTTGGTTTGCAGTAAATTGATTGTGGCATTCACTGTGTAGCTTGTGGCGCCGTCCTGTTGGAACCACATGTCCTCCAAGTCCATATTATCCAATTGGGGCCAAAAATATTCGGTTATCATTGAACGGTAGCGATTCGCATTCACAGTAATGTGCCGGTCTTGATCATCACGGAAGAAGTACGGCCCAATGACGCCGCCGGCCCATAAACCGCACCAAACCGTAATTTTTTCGGGATGCAATGATGACTCATGGAGTACGTGTGGATTGCTGTCTAACCAATAACGCATATTTTGCTTATTGACTAAGCCATTCAGCCAGAAATGAGCCTCATCATAAATTGGACGTAGCGCTCTTAAAGTTGAGGCGACTGACTCCGAACTTCGGTAGTAAATTTTAATAATTTCGACTCGTTGTTGGCTCGTATATCTTTGCATGATGAAATGGCAAACCTTACTGAAGAGAAATGTCAAAAGAGCGGGAAAAATATGGCGTCGTTTGCTGTCACTATCGATTTACTTTTGTAGCGTTTCTTTTGAAAAACCCTTTATATGTCCATACCTACCACGCCTCCTTCTTGAAATTGCAACCCCTCTCAAAAGAACAAAGTTAGTATACCCTATTTACCTTTTTTAAAGGTAAAGGGTATAAAAATAGCATATCAGGCACAAACGTTAATTGTAACAATTATGACAACTTAAAATATCTGATACCAGAATGTGGTGCCAAATATCTAGTGCATGACCGTAATGATAATTGGGTTCTAAACAAATCTGGAGGAGACTTCACGGATACTATACGTCAGAAACCTTTCCCCGGATCCAAAAAACAATGCGATCTTTTGACATCATATTTATCAGGAGGACGACGTGTCATATATTTACCTGTTAACGATATAAAAGGAGGAGAAACTGCAGCCGAACACAAACGCACTTGTAAAGTTAAAGATAGTATAATGTTGAAAGAATTGTTTAGCTGGCGGGAACAGAAGATTGTACATGAGAATTTGCAAGATGTATACATTTTGTATCTGTGCATTTATATAGATAGGCAGGTCTTTCTTAATACAAAATACCTTACAAATTTTTTTTTTAAGATGAAGCAACCAAATAGTTGTTTTTCAAAAGCACCAGTAGCAAACAAAAAAAAAAATGCTATTCAACAATCAGTTATTTTCTGGTACTGACAAATCGCAATATTTCAGCTTCCAGAGAACAGAACGTCGCTTGGCGGAAAAGCACACCAAAACCGCAGCGATTAGAGAAACACAACATAAAAGCGAGTTAAAAGCTAATATTGCGAATATTTAAATAAAATTGTGAACTTTTAGGGTGGAAGATTTCCAACGAAATCGCGCATTAGAAAAGGCGAACGTAAGAGAACAGTTGCTTCTCTTCTTTACAGATTTCGAATCTAACGAGCGATTCGACAGTTTGCCAGCAAAAACTTGTGCATAAAAAATCAATCAATAATATATACTTTCATGCTGATTCCAAAGAGCATTTGACTTAAGAAAGTTTGTTTCGGGCACGCCTAATGAATAACAAATTAATATTGTATATATAAGTATGGTTAGTACAGTTAAAACAGTTACTCCGAACTCGAAACCATAGGATTTTATGCTAACGCTCTGACCACTGAACCAATGATTGTGTATTTTGAGTAAAGTGAACCATTTTTACTTACACGGCGAAAAACAAAACTTTATAAATAAGCAAGAATTATTCAAATTGGACAAAACAAACATTCGCTACTGGGATTTGCTATTTACAAATAACCGGATATTTATTCATGTCACAACACCCGAACTAATTTTGCAAATTCATACAAAATGTCGTTGTTACGTCCGAATTCATCGCTATAATTGCAGTCGTTACAAACTAAAGATTTTATGAGGTTTTTGTATGAGACACCAAACTAAGTTGTCATTACCACCGAGGTCATTAGACGTGAATGCGAATATATATAGAGGATTCTAGAAGACAATTTAACTAAATACATCCATACTATTAAAACACCAACTTCCGATAAGTTGAGCAAACCGACCTACTTTGCTGGAATACAAGTCGAGCTTGAATCATCAATGGGGCTAGTTAAATTTAGTGAAAATTTTACCACTAACAGATCCATATCAAGTACGCATATGAATCAGATTATCTTAAGAACCCGTTATTTTCATGACCTTATAATAGATATGCACAGTTTTGTGAAGATCGGATAACTAGCATCCATTATCTATAAACTTGTTTCATTCACATTTCTTTGCAGATCGGACCTTCATCTATAAACTTGGTTTGCTGAAAAGAAAGAACACTTAAGAAAGAAGGGAGCTAGAAACATCCAAGTAATTCCTTGTAGAGTACACTATCTAAACCTATTTTCTGGATAATACATGTTCATATACATTTTAATCTTTCAATTTCAAAAAATCCCTATTTGTTTTGAATTATTTTTAAATATAAATAAAAGTTTTCAGATTCTTGACTTAACAAAAATTATATATAAATATATATACATATATATATATATATATATATATATATATATATATATATATATATATATATATATATATATATATATATATACATATATATATATATATATATATATATATATATATATATATATATATATATATTTATGCTGAAAAAATTCATTCAGTCTATTCATCGATTATGAAAAGATTTTTGTTGAAATTAACATTGAGCTATCTCTAATATTAATAAGCTGTTCTGAAGTGTAAAATCTATAAATTGATTACAGAAGTCTGTTGCTAAATGATAATAATGAATATAATTTTAGTGTCTTCCAAAGATCCGTTTTCAAAAGTTTTCTTCTACACTATGACTTGTTTACCTTTGAAAAGGGTATACTAAGTTTGTGCGGTTGAGCGGGGTTTCAACTACTAGAAGGAGGGGTCGCAGGTTTGGACTTACATATATACACAGATATGATCAGAATCATTTTCTGAATAACTTTGATTTTGTTCGTCCGTCTGTCCTCTGTCTGTGGCCACTTTTTTTCTAGACCGTTAAAGATAGCTGCAAAAGTAGTCAGAAACCGATATGAGCCGATTTGGACATAGACCACGCCTACCTCCCATATAAAGAACTTTTTTCACCTTTTTTAAAATGACTAACTTCGGCCCAATTGATGGAATAGTGATGCAATTTCGTAGTTATGTATATGGGCGTAAATGTGGGCGGTATACATTAACTGACACGCCCACTATTAAGAAATATTCATTGTTTAAGATCTATTAGAGAATTTATGAGAGGCAACATGTGGACATTAAAAAGCCAACTGCGAGAAATGGGGTTGATCAGAGAAATGACATGCTTTCGATGATATATTCGGGAATATTGCTGCTTAGACACTGCTAGATCGATCTGGTCCTGTAGACCGGTTCCACTGAAAATGATATTGGTTAAACTTCAATAAACTTTCTAAGAAATTGTTTAGTCCACTTTTCTCTCAGTTTTAACTTCACAGAAATGGAGCGACACCCGACCAAAGTATCACCATAGCTGGATGATGACGATGACGATGTTGAACCATTTGAATAGCTATAAACGTATTTTCATTGTGCACGACATGCAACAATGTTGCATAGTGGTCCTTGCCACTGGATGGAAATGTATATACCCAGTAAAAAATTTCGGATCGCTCGCAAAAAGGAGGAATAACTGAGCGCTCCATTATTACTCCTTTTCGAACATAAATGGATCAAATTGTCAGCTCTCATTCACTTTCCTTTGTCACTTCTTTCTCTTGTTTGGTTCTTTGCTAATATCTCGCTTCTTCTGTGTTTTGTATTGCTTACCGTCATAAAGTAGTTGCACTTTCGTTGAGAGGCAAGCTATTGCGTAGTTTATGCTTTAGTACTGAAGAAACACACGATACAACAAATTGAAGAGTTCAAGAAGTGAAACAGTGAAATTAAAATTAAACTCGAAATAACCAGCAAGATGGGAAAGAATTTCGAATTTGTGCCTGTTTATTCAGGAAACATGGGTAAGATGTTTTATTTAATGGAAATTATTGCATTCGAAGTACATATATTACATACATACATTTTTAACTGTCCTAATTGCAGATTTAGTCGATACAACCGAAACGTTGGCGCATATTAAAAGTTAATTGGAACGGGTCGAAGGGAAAGATCACCCTAAAAAGTTACAGGCTTTTTAATTACTATTTGTTTCGTAAGATTTTAATTATTTTGAAATAATTTTTTGGTGTTTTAAGTACCAATTTTCCACTACTTTACAGAAGCCATGAAGAATACATATACCATCTATCCAGACTATGAGAAATCAATGCGAGAAGCGTTCCGCAAAATCAAAATGGCCTTCTACAGAAAGACATATGCCCAAAAGCAGCAGTAATTAAAATTAATTATTTTTTTTATATTCAAATATTAACTATATAATGCTTTTTCCCATTTTTGAATTGAATTATTTTTCTTATATATAAGACTAGAATTAGCTAGAATTATACCATTATGTTCTTTAAATTTTGTATACAAATATTTAATATACAGAATAAGCAATAATCGTTTCTCATTTTACTCGCGTGCTATGAATAAAAGATCGTTCCAATACTGCTCGCATAGGAACTCTAATCGAGCGCTCCAATACTGCTCGCATAGGAACTCTAATCGAGCGCTCCAATACTGCTCGCATAGGAACTCTAATCGAGCGCTTGCTTCCAATGACACGCTATGTTAAAAAGGAGCGCAAAATACATGAGCTCTAGAACAATAGGGAGCGATCAATCACTCGCATTGGATCGATCTATGATTGCTCCGAGAGCGATCAATTTTTTACTGGGTATGTACGAGTAATGTTAATATGACCTACTGGTAGTGAGATTCATACGCATGTATGAATTCTCAATACATACATGCGTATTACATATATGTATGTATATGACGAAAGTGCCTGCGTTGAATAGAAGTAACCAGCGAAGCACTGAGTAAATTTGCTCCTTAATAAATTAGTGGATATGCTGGTATGGTATTAGTGAAACTCTCACTATACGAAATGGTGCAACTTAATTACCTGTCCTCTAAACTTTTATTCAACTCTCGCAGTTGTCAAACTCAGGGAGTCCTTTGAAAATAAAGCAGAACACACTTACAAGGATTGTTTGCGATTATTTGACAGTACAGATATCAAGTGTGTCGCTCTCCCTATTTGCATCCCCTATTTAAGTTATCTAACTGCGGGTGTGTTGCAGTTGTAGCTGTTATGTAAGAAAAAGAGGTGAACAGTTATACAGCTAAATAAATATTGTGTAGTGTTATACATTGAGCAAAGAAAAGATTGTGTTCATGGCGACAATGAAGTTAAACAGTTTAAAATATTCACTAATTATAACTATAATTGTATTACTTTCACTGCATGTTGGAGCTTTAGTACTTAAAGTAGACGCCGTTAATCCTTTCAATATGGCCTACCATTATGGTAAGTATTTCGGTAATGCACTTGTGGAGTTAGTAATGTGTTGATGACCGTCGGGCAAAGCATTTAAAACGTTTACAGTATTACAGCAAAGATTGACGCAATACTTGGTTATTTTAGCAGATAACTTTTATGAACACAATTGTTGTCAGCTCTATTTGCTAAATCGAGTGACTACTGAGTAAAATAACGAAGTAATTCATATTTATTTTCAAAAGTTATTTTATTGAAACGTAATTGTTTTAAACTAAAAAGGAACAAATCACACTGGTCATTCAATTCTATTAATTTTAGTCCGGCAGTTGTTTAATGGAAAATGGGCGTATTTTTATCTGATTAACTATCAGGTTAATGTTCACAATCTTCTTCACATAAAATCTCCTGTAGATCTTAAGTTACGTGTTCAAAGTGGGCGTGGCTGTAAATATATATCAACCATATTTGCATAGTGTCTAGTAGTACCCACACCTACATATCTGCCAAATTGCGTCACCATCCGCTACCATCAGTTGGCCCGAAATTATAGTCATTTTGAAAAAGGTGCCTGCAGTTGCATATTTAGGAGGTAGGCGTGGGCTTTGTACAAATAGGTTCATATAGGTATTTGGTTTTCCCTCTTCTCTTTTGTGAATATTCATTAAGATATCTCTACAGGTGTGGAAAAAAGTTGGTGTAAGACGGACAAAATCAAAATTTCTCTGAAAGTTGATATGATATATATACATATGTCCATATTTACCACGCTTCCTTCTGATACTTGAAAAACATCGAATCTGCACAAATTTAGTGTACCATTTTCCCTTTATAAGGGTAAATGATGGACCATTGTGTATCCACCTGATTGAAATCTATTAAGGTTAAAATCCTAAAAATCAGCATTTGGGTATATATATGAGTAATATTGCCTACTGGTCAAGTAAGAAAAGTTTGGTAGAAAATGTTGTACATCTCAATATTTTATTTGAAAAATCTAGGAGGCTGCTTAGCTTAAAAGCCGAATCATCTGGAGGGATACAATACTTATTCCCTCAGATCAATACAGACAACTCCTAATATCAATGTTTGAGAAGACCAACTTTTACTGAACTTTTTCAGTAGTTTTTTCTTTTTGCAATGAATTTGATCAAAAATTGCATCAAACACACACAAAAAGCGGTTCATCTTGTTCGAGCTTCTTTTGGTTTTTTTGGTGATAGTCGCCGTCATCGTCAGAGCTGAATCAACCAGAATTTCTGTTTCAAGATTTTTGGTTTGGGTAATGTGTTTCGAGTGATAGCAGCTGGCGTCATCACGACGAGCGAAGCTATGACGGCAAGTTCGCCCTTTCGGAATAACGCTTGGCGTCTGACGCTTTTACTTCGCTACGCTGGACCCGGGCAGCAGTGCAGGTTCCTTTTCGCATTTTATTTTAAGCAAATTGAACACTCATTATTTATATATTAATATATTTCTACGAATAAATTGGCAACCACACGTTTCCCAAATATGTACATATTGCTCAATATATTGTTATAAATTAGTGAGAACGGGATAATAAAAGCAACGCACATCTAATAGTCTGGACACAATTTGAATGCAACGTTCCTAACCCTAATGTAACGTTTTCATTTTGTTACGTCATTTAAAAATTTAATAGTTTACGAATGTATTATTTTTTATTTGCAGACAACCAAGTTGTATATGCTGATGACGATTTACAATTAAACAATGAAAAGTAAGTTTTAAACTCAATAGTAACCAATTTTTATTATTGCATTAATAATAAATAATATGGGGTTCAAGTGCTCAAGAATCGGGTATAATAATTTGATAGGCTATTTATAATTATTTAGGTAACATTTGGACATCATTGAATGTTAACCACATAGAGCAAAAACGTTGATATATTTGATTGTGGCTTCAAAGCGCTTGCAAAAATGTTTTAGATTCATCTGAGCACATACTCTATTGCCTGCAAGTTTCGCTAATATTGCAGCAAGATTATTTGAGATTCGCTCTCTTAAGTAGATTGACCGATCTGCTGACTACGGTACATCCATTATCATCACCAAATGCAAAAGCTATTATTAACTCGTATTTTTTATTCAGATTGTGGCATTCAGTGGTTTTTGCATTTTCGAAACCTGTCTTAGACGATTTTTGAGGGCAAAGTTTCCTCTCTGATTGAACCTTTGAACCTGTGAGAGCATGCAAAATATCACTTAATTCTTTGGTGTTGGACATTGATTCGCCCACGATTGTTGAGAGGTGTGAAACGTAGGTATGAAATTCTCAATTGGATTCAACTGACCAAATTTGTACATTGCACGGAGAATTGGGATTACTTATTGAAGTTGTTGCTTTGTTTAAATCAGATTCAATGCTTGCGCTAAGAGTAATGACGTCGATGTTGCGCCGGCGCGCGACGAACACTCATTAACAATCAAATTAATTCCAGTAGTTTACAATTATGCATTCTTATTCCTACCGTGCATGATAGTAGGCAGGATCTGATAGCCCGATTGCCAAATTCTACCATATTTGCTGTCCGATCTTGAGAGCGAATTATGTAAAAATGAGATTTTAAATTGCAGCTTACTGATTACAAATGAAAGACAAAAGATTCAGGTTAAAATCACTAACAAATTGTTATCTTCAACATATCGTTTAAGTGTTACAATTCATTACTGTATACAAATTAGATTAACCAAAAAAATTAATTCTGAGACTAAAAATCAATTATTTTCAGACGTTCCTCACGAAATCATATATACCGACGTGGTTGCATACGACGTAGTGGAGTCTGCGATCATCGCCCTAACGATTGTTGCTTCAACAGTTCATGTCGCTGTAATTTATGGGGCACTAACTGCCGTTGCCAACGTATGGGACTGTTTCAGAAGTGGGGTTAAGAAGAATTCGAAACCGTAATAAATAATTTTTAAGATAAATGTGCTTATAAACAGTTTATTATTATATAAAAATACATATATACGAGTAATCCAACTATCTATAATAAAGATAAGTGCAATTGATCCGTCGTATTGTTTTAATTATATTACTTTTCTTTTAATTAATTGTTATAACATCAGTAAATAAAAGGAGTATTACCTACACGACCCCATAAGGTTTTAATGAAGCATCGAATTACAAACCAAACAATACACATACATAATTTGTCTAAATGATGGGATTTTAAGTTCACGATTTTACAAAAAAAGTTCATCATTTGGGCACATAAAACTAATCTTAGATGTTTGCAATGTGCCACTCTTTGGCAAATAAGTCTTATAGGGTTCAAAATATCTTTGATGATATGTAATTCAATACCAGCGGTTTATGATGTCTCTATATTAACTTAAGTTTACTTGTCGCCTTAAATATTTTAATGGAGCTTATATAATAAAATGGCATATTAATAATGTAAATGAGAACTTTTATTATGGACCATTTTTAATTTTGTGCATTATCATTAATAAACTTGAATTGTTAAATTTGTGGTGCATATTTTCTTTGGCACTTTTACTTAACTTCAATTTCAAAATTAAAGAAGTTTCATTAATTTAATGATATTATGAGAGAAATGTTAATTATTTTGCTTTAGGATAAAAAACAAAATGAATAAAACCCAAAAACCACATCTCTTTACAGTAATATAGAATGTTGATATATAGCAATATAAATAAAATTTGTAATATTTATTAAGAATTTCCTTTTTAATAATAATAATAATTTAATATGTAAGTCTTTTACCAGTTGTTCAAGAAGTCAAAACCTTTTGTTAAATTAATATCGGATAATAACTTAGCGTCTTCGCATAAACTGACCTCATCAATATAATCACGGTCGTCATCAGATGGAACTCCAGACGACGTTGTTAAAACATCCCCACTACTACAGTTCTGCATTAGAGTTGCACTCTCCTTATTATCAAAGTAAACATCTGTATAGATTCCATAAGTAGATGGCAGTGTGTCTTCTGCATCCATATATGTTTTTAACAAATTTGGATGCCTGCCATTTTTAGTCATATTCTCTGATTTTGTGTAACATAATATACTGTTTTTTACAATCGATTTACTTATAACTTCCGGTGCTGGTGATATTTTAATTATTTTATCATTTAATGTCTTATGCGCGATATTATTTGGTACGCTAGAATCGACAATGTTTTTTGTTCTATCCAAATTTGTTCTTTGAACTATCAATTTATTCTGTAATTCCGTATAAGAGTTTTTAACATTCATTGTGTCAACATATGCGTTTGGCAAAAATAATGAATTGTGTGTGCAAGCCAGTAAGCAGATTTCATCATTGTTTGGTGTCAGCAAAGTTGATGAACTTGGCTCATCAACATTGTTAAAGAGATGTAAATTCATTTGTGACATTGTCCGATAACTAAACGGCAAGGAGTGTTCATCACGATAGGGTCCTAAGGTATCATCTTGTATAATTTTAAAAGCAATTTTTTGGAATAAAAACGTTCTCAAATTGCGTCCATCGTAACAGTAATAATTTTTCATATCTGAGCTATCGTTGCCCGTCTTTGATATGTTTGGATACACATTTGAGAGACCTTTATTTATGTTTTCGGGAACCACAGTTTTCATAGAAGTAGTATTCGAAGGACTAATTGGTAGGTGATATGACTGGTCCACTAAATTTAATGAAATAGAGGAGCACGGTGAAGAGTAATTATTAAAATATTTTAAAGAAATTTCTGGTTTTATTAGTGTATCATTGATAATATCATTTTGATGGTGTTGACTAAGTGTGTACCAAAGTTGACCATAAGTTGATTTCGTATTTTGTATGTCATTTGCAATTCTTTGAGCTATGGGATTCAAATGTGAAAAATATTGTTCAGCAGCTTCCATTGAGATTCTATCTCGGTCTGAACTGAAATTGAAAACAAATTATTTATAATTAACACACGAGGACAGAATGATTCAGATACATTATAAAAACATCAATTACATTACACTATATAAAGACCAATAATATAAAAATTAAGAAAAGCTTTTCAGTTAAGTCTAACGATCTGTTGTCAAGGAAATAAGTTAGAAACACTAATATATAGATACCACGACAAATTTTCAATTTTAGACGTTGAACTCATCGACACTAAATGGTTTTTGGAGAATTATAAATTTAAAACTATGTAACATGCTATAACACGAAAAGAAGAATGCAGAAATGTCAAAAATATATGACAAGCAAGTAGTACCATGAATAGAATGATAATACAAGGATAGAGACTCTTTCAAATGAGCTGTAAACGTCTCCACGGGCAATTTTTGATGGCATGCCATTGGCAATTAGCTTGAAATTGCCAATGGCATGCAAACTGCAAATTGCTTAAGTTGGCAATTTATGTCTTGAAATATTTCATGCCATAAATTGCCAACGTGCTGTGTTGCAATCAGTTGTCATTTTGTTTGTTTTACAGCCATTTTTCATTTTTTCTTGACGATCACAGTGGCAGCATCGTCGAACATTTCAGTTTTATCGCGTCTATTAAATTAATTTAAGCGCTAAAATGTATGGAGACTGCGTATTTGCATTCTTTGTGATAAAGGATTCACCCAGAATTTCGGTTTCCTTGTTTTTTCCTCTTCATCGTATAAATAAAAAAAATTTTCAAGCGCGGGCACAGCGAACTAGATTGCTTGACGACATTTTCAAAATGACGATGGCATAACATCGCAATGCCTACCATTAAAATATTGCCAAGCTTTGCAATCGAATTTGACAGTTGTTATGCCATCAAAAATTTGCCCGTGGAGATGTAGGGTAAGGGCTTGATGCAACAGCACAGGTGTTGTAGATAAATTTTGAGAGAATTCTGCTGCTTCTGTCAAAATAGTTAGCAGGCGGGTTCCGGAGGCATGAGAATATTTGTAATATCGGGCAAAAAAGTCTTTGACGGCCGAAATTTTTTTTTTATAACGGCTGAAATATTTTCAGTTTCTTTGCAACTTTTATGGCATATTCCATAAAATTTCTACTATTTTCACTTAATAAATAAACTACTATTTTCACTTAATAATAAATAAACTACTATTTTCACTTCATAAAAAAATAAGTTTTGAACAGTGCAGACGTGTTTAAGCTCGCTCCGCAAAAATTAATTCTTCAATACGAATCTACCGGTCACTTACTGGGACACATCTTTTAAAATAGAATAAAATAAGAACAAATCACAAATTTATAATGAGTGTGGCTGACACACTTAAACAAAAAACAGCAACAAAAAGAAACGCATATTTTTCTTTCGTCTCAAACGAAAACAACGGCAACTCCAAATTGCCGGTCGAAGTGACAAAGAGCAGAGGACGATCTTGCTCTCCCGCTCTACTAGGTGCCAGCAATTCCCTACCTTGGAGTGTCCAATGCGCGACTCCCACTATGGAGTTTTATCCACCAGTTACTACTTCAGCAACCACAATAACAACTCAAAGCTCCTCTACCACAACTGTAACACCGGTGACTGCGACGGTAACGATTAGCTGCAACTCACCTATAATAGCAATCGGAACAACACCAATTTCATCAGCAACAACAAACACGCAAGTACAAAATATAAATATTAAAACCAGTAATAAAATTACCGAAAATAAAAACACAAAACGACACCGCGAAAAACAATCGCCAAACAATTAAATGAACAAAATACTAGTAACAAAAGACCGAAAAATAAAATGTTCAACGCAACACAAACATCACTCCAAAAATATTGGCTGAGCAAGCCTATCACTCCAAACACAACAAACAGATTCGAACTGTTAGCAGTAAATGACAAAACGGACTCTCAAGACAACAGTGAAGAACAAAACAACAGTGGGACAAATGCGAACATTAATATACAAAAACCAATTACGCAACGTTTACAAAAACCGCCTCCTATATATGTTCAGAATGTTGAAAATATAAAAGCCTTGTCTGAAGCACTAAATTCCATGTCAAGAACGAAATGAAAATTCAACCAAAAGAATCCACACACTACACAAAAGTAATTGAATTATTAAAGCAAAAAGGGACAAAGTATTACACATTTCGACCAAAAGATGAGCGAGGCTTTAGAGTGGTATTACGAAATATGCACCATTCAACCGACACAGAAGACATTAAAAAGGAATTAGCCGAACTAGGCCATGAAGTGACAAATATCCATAACATCCAAATAGCTAATGGTGCCAATAAAACAACCACTTTCACTGTTTTCAATTGAATTGAAAATAAAAGATAACAATAAAGGCATATACGACATTACTCACCTCCTACACTGCAAAATTAGCTTTGAGCCACCCCGACAAAAGAGAACAATTCCCCAATGCACAAATTGCCAAAAGTACGGCCACACAAAAAACTACTGCCAGATAGACCCGGTGTATGTCAAATGTGCGGGAAAACATAAGACAAACATGTGCACAATTAAAATCGACGCTAATAGAGTAAATATTAAATGCGTACATTGCGGTGAAAACCACACGGCAAACTACAAAGGATGTGCGATATATAAAGCTCTACAAGTCCAGAGATACCCTACACTTCGCAAGAAAGAAACAAATGAACAAATCAATATTGAAACAAACCAAAACAATCACAATACAAAAATAAATGGCCATAAAATCATCTCTGGTATTTCATACGCTCAAGCTGCACAAATGGAAACAATATCACAGGAGCCAAATCAAATAAAAAGCAACAGCACATATGAAATAATATCAAACAATGACGATCTATCCGAATTAAAAACAATGATGAAACAACTAATAAATCAAATGACCAGTATGATGAACATAGTAACTATGCTTGTATGCAAAATAGATGAACGCAGTAAATAAAATAAATTTGGCAATAAATAATGCAAATGGACTGTCGCGGCATGAACTAGAACTAAAGACTTTCCTAATAAATAATTCAATAGATGTGATGTTAATCTCGGAAACACATGCTACAGACAAAACATATGTTAAATTCCCTAACTTTGACATCCATTACACAAATCATCCTGACAACAAATCTCACGGTGGAACGGCGATCATTATAAAAAAAAATATGAATTACATTGAACTTGACGCATATAAAAAAGAAAACCTTCAAGCAACCACAATAGCACTAAAAGACTCGAAAGGACAAATCGTAGTATCTGCTGTCTATTGTCCACCAAAATATAACAACACAAAAGAACAATATCTAGACTATTTAAAAAAAACTGGGGAATCGCTATTTAGCCGGAGGTGACTATAACGCTAAAAATGTTTTATGGGGATCAAGGTTGACAAATGCAAAAGGACGCGAGTTACTTAAAGCTATACGATATAGTAATGGTCGATTCATTAGCACTGGTGAACCAACATATTGGCCAACAGATACAAAAAAACAGCCAGATTTAATAGACTTCTGCATCGCAAAAAATTTTCTTCATAAACAGCTGACTATTAAATCATGTTTAGATTTATCCTCAGACCACTCCCCAATCCTAATGACATTACTAGGATCAATAGAGACAAGACTTTTCTCAGGCATCTATAACAATAAAACTGACTGGAATAATTTTCGTCTAGCACTGGAAAAACAACTAAAAATAGATATACGATTAAAAACAAAAAATGAAATCGATTCCGCAATCGCATACTTCAATGATAGCGTCATCGAAGCAATCACAGCTTCAACACCGAAGCTAACGTTAGAAAATACGGACACTACACCAGCGTTCATCAAGGGAAAAATTAAATGGAAAAGGAAGCTCCGGAAAACATGGCAAATCACTAGGAATCCGGAAGATAAACGCAGAAAAAAGGAACTAGAAAAACATATGCTGAACTTGGGAACGACCACATCAACAAATTACTCTCTTTGGAAGGCTACGAAAAAACTCACTGGTGCAATAATACACAAACCTCCTATCAAAACACAAACCGGTACATGGGCGAAAACAAGTAGAGACAAAGCCAACACACTGGCCAAACATTTCCTTGAAATATTTACAAGCGAAATGGACAAACAAACCACTCATCTTGACAATGTAATAAATATCCCGCAATCCAAAACAAAAAAGACGTCAGTGGCAGAAATCAGAAACAAAATTAAATAATTAAATGACAAAAAGGCGCCAGGATATGATCTGATAAGCGGGAAAATGCTAAAAGAAATGCCTGATATAGCTATAATATATATCCGAAATATATTTAACTGCATGCTAGAAACTAAGTATTTCTCTCGCTTATGGAAAGTTGCACAGATAACAGCCATCAGCAAGCCAGGAAAAGATGCCACCAAAACAACTTCTTACCGACCTATCAGTCTATTGCCAATACTATCGAAAGTATTTGAAAGGATACTACAGGACAGATTAGAGCCAATCTTAACAACAAAAAATTTAATACCCAGCCATCAGTTTGGATTTAGAAGACAACACTCAACTATGCAACAGGTCCACAGGGTTGTAAACAAAATCCTTGAAAGTATAGACAACAAAAAATACTGCGTAGCTGTATACTTGGACATTGCAAAAGCATTTGACAAGGTGTGGCACAAAGGAATTCTATATAAACTTAAGCGAATATTTCCACAAAATTATTATGACATTTTAAAGAGCTATATAAGCGAACGACAACTCTACATAAAATATGACGAGGATTGCTCAGACATCCTACCAATAACAGCTGGAGTACCACAAGGCAGCGTATTAGGACCTCTACTATACTTAATATTCACAGCAGATATACCAATTCCAACGAAAAGCAATGCGATGATAGCAACATTCGCAGACGACACAGTTTTAATGGCATCACACAATGACGAAAAAAAGGCAACACATGCAATCCAACATATATTAGACAATGTAGTAGCATGGTGTGACTTATGGGGAATAGAGATAAATAAAGACAAAACTGTACAAGTTGTATATACAAACAGAAAATCGACAAAATACAGCCTTGCTATAAAGGGCAAAAAAATAAAAACTCACTCTGCTGCAAAATATCTTGGAATAACCATAGACGAAAAATTGACTTGGAAGCAGCACATCATTAACAAGCGAAACGATGCAAAAAATAAGTACCGACAATTAAGCTGGCTACTTGGACGAGCATCTAGACTATCTCTCTACAACAAACTAATAATATACAAGACAATAATAGCACCTATCTGGAAATATGGAATCGAGATATGGGGCACAGCTAGCATATCAAACTTAAATTTAATACAACGAATGCAGTCAAGAATACTACGAACAATTACAAATGCTGAATGGTATATCCCGAACGAGGTTATACACCGTGACCTACACATTGAAACCATCACGGACACAATCACAAAATGCAGCACCAAACATATACACCGACTGAGAGGCCATCAAAACCTGGAACTGCGTAGTGCAGCAGACACGGAGGGTGCAACTCCAAGAAGATTGAAGCGAATTCCCCTTGCAGAACTTACAGGAAGGTTTAAAAAAAAATAAATACATAACAATAACAAAATAAATAATTAATTATAAACATAAATAAAATGATGGATAAATAGAGAAAATTTAATAAACAAATAAATAAAAGAAGTTCTTTTGGCATTGGCAAAAAGAGCATATTCAATCCAAACCGGCACAAAATATTACTTAATATTATTGTTATAGATTGTAATATATAGAGGAAGAAATAAAAAAAAAATAAAAAAAATTAAAAAAAAAATAAATAAAGAATTAGAAATAAATAATTAGAGCCAACAAAATCTCTTGTTTCGCGAATTTAAATATAGCACGACCTATTTTGTGACGGCACCGGTTTTCATAATTTGACAGAACCGAGACCGAATGGGTTAGGAAACGTCACTTAGCTGCCCCACCGTCAGATATACGCCTTGAGCCCATTCAGAAACACTCGCGCTATTTCACTCATCCGATAGCCAACCGATGGGCTGCAAGAATGCAGCCATTAATTTAAAAACCTCCCCATACAAATTTGGAAAACATATTTTAATATCTGGCTATGCAAATTCTCCAGCAGAGGCTTAAGTAAATGGGCGCCGCTGAATACCAAGTACAACAATAAAGGTGCTTCGCGCTAGTAAATTTCAGGATGTTTTGGTCGGACAAATGTCGACATTTTAAAAAAAATTACTGATAGAGTAAATTGGTGGAGTTGAGCTGAAACGTTAATTTGCCAATTGTTGCCAATAATTTGTTTTTGAAATTTCAGAATTACAAAAAAAATCTTTCAGAATTTTACTTTTTGAATATGGTTAACGAATACACATTTCAAAATAACCACTAGGAAAAAATCTAAAATAAAATAAAGATATACAATAAGTAATAGCTTAGTAGGATCATGTTGAAGCAAAATTATATTAAAATAGTGAGGAAAAACCTGATATGGGGAAAAACTTTCCTAATATTACCTCCGTAATAATTTTATTTCATGAGGTGATACAAATTTAATTGCTTAACTGTCAACAAATCACAAAATAAATGCAAGCACATTTGTTTTGTCTAAATTTTCAAGGTACTATTCTTCTTAATACATCTACAATCGTCTGCATTTTTTTTTTTTTAATTAATTACAATTTTTAAACAAAGCAATGAAACTAACTTTTAATATGAAAGGATATAATTCTCTGGAAACATAAACACGCACACATGTACATACTATGTGCATGTGCATGGAAAGTTAAAAATGCCGACACTAACCCAATACAAAAAGTAACTATATATACATTTATATGAAATTAACACTATTACATGATTTTATCAAGTTTATAATAATCGCTATTTTAAAGATAAATTCAAACTTACTCAATATGGATTACACAGGAGCTATCCAAATATAAAAATTAGTTTACAACAATAATTAATACTGTTTCTCAATTCGATGGCAACCTAGAGTTGCCATCAAGTTCCAATCGTGCTGTTAGCAGAGATGTCGAATGAATTTCATTAAACAGATTAAACCATGGGGGCAGTGGGCACTTTGTGGACGGCAGCATTGGTAAAGAACGACCGAAGCTTTATTTTGCATTATGTACAGTTTCTTTTACTACAATTACAATATAAAAATTATTATATATTATTAGCAATTACAATATCAATTCGCCCACTTATTGTTATAATAAAATTAGTTAAAAAAAAAGAATTTAATTTAAAATTAAGATTACAACCATAAAATACATCAAGAGAATAATTTTTTGTATATGTTTAAGTATATTAAATTTAAAACGTTAAATATCATCTACGTGATAATTAATTGATCCTCCATAAATTTAAAAATATATTCTTCATATTTTTCACGAACAAAGTGGTATCTGATATATATGTTTAGAACTCTCTTGATTAGTTTTTTCACACTCTCATTGCCCACAAATGCACGTTTTAGCCAATATTACAATAAAGTATTCCAGATACCAATTCTTTTTAAGGTGTCGAACCGCAATGTACTCTGACTAAGCTGTTGAATATGAGACTCATTCATCATTCCTCCTTTTTTTTTATATGTACCACTCACCTCTCTAGCGGCTTCCTCCGTCCCGATCAGCCTCTCCTCATCCTTTTCCTCCTGTCTCCACCTTACTCTACCATAATTTATTTTCTCTTTACACTCAAACAACCACACATACACTGACACCTACTACGGCCTCCACTAAGCGGCGACAAAGCCTAATGCAGGCGACAAAGAAAATCACAAACCGCGCTTACGCTCTAATCCTACCTACTCTCAGGAGCTCCTTCGACCAGGATAGGCCTTTATTCTTACAGAGCACGCCACCGCGACGCTTTGCTCACAACTTTCCGATAGCATCCATCCCTTTAAACATTCTACTTACTATTATTAAATAAATAAATGAATACGTATCTCTCCACAACCAACAAAAATAAACATAAATAAATATATATATATATATATATATATATATATATATATATATATATATATATATATATATATATATATATATTATTATATATATATATATATATATATATATATATATATATATATATATATATATATATATATATATATTCAGGAACTTATATTTTAATTAATCCACTTATCTTTTCGTCGCTCAGGGTAGGATGAGACTGATACCAAAGAACATCAACGTAATAATAATAAAAATTCTGTAGTTTTCATGATTCTGTAGTTCTCAAGATTTGTCGCCCACTTAACTCGTAACGTGAAGAGCAAATCAAATATTTTGCTGTTCTTCTTTATAGGACTTCTTATTACGTTGATGTTCTTTGCTGATACTTATGCGCCCGATTTCTGTCACTTTTCTTATTCTGCGGGGTGCTTCCTTACTCCCCTAAACTTTTCACATCCGAATACTTGATGCACCGCGCAATGGATATTTTCCATATTTTGGTGTATTTAAGTTAATTATTTAAATGATCTTTTTCGTTTTCTTTAATACTGCAAAATTCATTTTTTTATTACTACTTATTTCTAAAATATATTTTATTTACGCAAAATCACTACACTTTTATGTGCAATCGAAGCCCTTTTTATTTTTTTTCTTTCTTATTGTTAAATTTCAAAATTAACTGCACTCTCGACGAACGTAATTTTAACCTCCACTCTGGCCATGCAAAATCTGACTCCTCTTCAAAAATTTTCCGCATTACAACTGGTTTCCAAAATCACTATCCTCCGGTACTTCAATTCCGAGCTCCCTCTCTGACACCCTACTTTCTAATATCCTTTCCACAACCTGTCCGTCCGTCTTTTTCCCACCCACTAAGCATACCCCCTGGCAACAGCTGTGCTTTGTGGGTCAACCAACCATTTCAAGGACAGCTACTAACCTTTCATCATCACTTTTCCTTTTCTTCTCTTTTTCCTTACCAACTCGCATTCACATATTAACCCCACATTAACACTCCGCCCACACATACACCCAGACTTTCATATTAGACCAGCTCTCGCGTACTAAAAGCACCCATCCACTCAACCGGAGCTTTAAACGGAAATGCTGTCTAATCCTCTCACACAAATAAAATAAATAAAAAGTGATTAATAAAATCACCCCCTTTATTCCTTTATTCAGGCTACGCCGCGGTTCTTGCGATGCACACTTATAGAAAATCTCCCAGTGGGGTGTTAAACGGCCCTTATGATGCCGTATTACAACAAATTGTTAATTTTTTTTACACACAAATGTACCCATTAATAGATAACGCTATGCCGTCCGCCTGTACGCGGAGTATGCTATCTTATATAATGTTCCAGAGGAGAGGACGAAGAATTGACCCTTGCGGAACTCCACCGGCCATCTTGTGGCTCCTGATCCCTTCGTCCGTGTCGGAAACAATATCACGACCCACAAATTGTCTTCATTCAGTCTTCACTATACACATTGAATTTTTATTTTGAAATGTCAAATAGAATTAAAAAATATTAAAAAGTAATATCAATATTATCTTCATCATGTATAATATTTTTATTTAATCCAATCTTTACACATTCAAATAATTTTATTCGCTAATACAAATAAATGTATGTTAAATTTTTCAGTGTTTCATAGCGTATTTGATTAATTATGTACTTATTTCTTAATTCTTAAGCATATTCATTAATTTACATTTATTTATAAATTTGTTTGAGGATATGAAGTGCCCTTATATTGCAATATTCTTCCTTGTCGGAAGCTTTTTTTGTGGTGTTAGAAGAATATTGGAATCTATGGTTTCAAATAAATATATATATATACTCGTATATGTACATTCGGATAATAATTGTAGAAAAATAATATAGTCATTAATGAATTATTTTATGTACCATGTATTAAAAATCATAATATTTTAATATTTTCTATTATATACCATTTATCTACATAAATCGACCTAATGATATTTTTTTGAAATTGTAGGTTGATAAAAATATAGCAATAATAAATATATATTATAATAATAATCTATTTATAAACTAAGCTCCCCTCTAGTTTAATACTGCGGTAGTAAAGACAACAATGACAAAGCAAATACTTGCAAAGAAACCGTTTTAGGTTCTGGTGGTGCAGTGCATTACAGAATTATGCCAAGCGTAACTGCAGTATACATATAAAAAAATCGTTTATGAAATAATTTTGAAATATATGGTACTAGAAGTTGATGGGCACTATGCCAACACCCTTAGCCAATAGAACTCTCTTTGCTTCCATTTGTCGTATCCGAGTATCAGTTGATTAGATGTTTTTATTTGTGAGCTAAGTTATCTAAGAGTAAACAGATCCCAACTATAAGCTTAGATGATCAAAGAATAACTCAGTTGATTGATTTAGGAGGAGACATTAATTGTTAATTATTTGCTTTTCTTTCTGTTAAAGGTTCTATTTGGTAATTATATTAATATTTTAACTACTCGTAAAGAATAGAATTAGGTTTGATATGTGACATTTGTGGTGAAAAATAACTTATATTACGATCAAAATGATTTCCATAGGAATATACAATATTCCGAGTATACGATGGGCCAATAAAATACAAGCTGACAAACGCTTTCTGGTCTATATTAGCAGTTATAGGATTATATACATCTTCAAGGGCGAGCTTAATAATGACGCCGGAATAGCCTGATTTTAGTCCAAATAATGAAAGCCCTCCAAATCTTTCAATAGCGAGCAGACAATAAATTTTATACAAACATGTCCGCTAAAAAATTACGAGTATAACATATAACAAAGAAGCCCTAATATTGGAAAGTGATATATTCAGATGAACAACAATCAAGTATTACTTCTAATATATTGGTTACGATGTTTTGTCCGTCAGGAATCCAAATAATTAATTGTCTCTTCGTTATTCAGTTAATCGCACCACATGCACTATTATATTTACTTTTAAAGTAATTAAACTTTTAATGTTTTCTAGTTGTTCCATTCGTTTTTCAAATAAACACTCAAAATACAACACGAATTGAAAAATCTACCAATTAAAAATGTGTGGAGTATGAAAAATTTCCGATTCGCACCGATTTATGTAAGTCAAAACTTTAAATTAAAAAAAAAAAATAGAAGACAAATAAAATAATTATGTATATAATTCTAGTTTTTTAATGCTTCATAGTTTGCTTCAAGCAATTTTTCCAATAAGAGCTGCAATGTTATAACGAGAAACTTCGATTTTTCGAAACATTTGCCAGTGTATCATCTGATCTTTATAGATAATGATAATTATGTACACTTATATAACCGTAGAGTTTGAAGAATTTATTTATTTGTGTCGAATGGAAAATATATACATGCAGTATTTGTTAGCTTTTTAATATAATAAATATAACCGTTTTGCCTAGATACATTTTGATGGGCACTTAAGATGTTGTGTCATTGATATCCGTTGTACCCAACTTAGTTGAATCTTGTGGCATTGTTAAATATTCCGATGATGTAATATCGGTCGTAAGTGCTCTCGTCAGATCTTCTGGTATAGACTTCAAAAGCATGGAAGATACCTTCACATTACCCGTTTCCTCTGTTTTCATTGGCATATTGCATTCGGTACGGTGTAACATATGTTCCTCTTGTTCAAATGTTAATGCCGCGTTACTGCACTGTCGTTCTAAGTTCTTCAGAAAGAGTTTATCATTGTTAACCATGATTGTAGACGCAGTCAAGCTGCTATTACTTGTCGCAAAATGATGATGGAGGTGCTGTTGATATGGACGATGTTGTTGCATTATTCTAAAATAAAGGAGATAATTGTTTGTTATTGTCTATATCTTAATCGGACAGCTTCTATTTCTACAAATAAACAATTTTTCAATATATGACTACTTGTAATTACCGTATATCGCAATTAGGAGAACGTTGCTGATGAAGGCTAGACATTCGATTTCTGTAATTATCATGACTGTGGCGCGAAAGTTGTGAGTTAATTGTTAAGGATGAATTTTCCTCCAGAGATGATGGTACGCAAGTCCACATGTTCTATACTTATATAAATGAATCAATATATAAATTATACCTCTCAAATAAAAGCCAGAGTCACTAGCATATTTATATATATATATATATATATATATATATATATATTTATATATATATATATATATATATATATATATATATATATATATATATATATATATATATATATATATATATATATATATATATTTATATATATATATATATATATATATTTATATATATATATATATATATATATATATATATATATATATATTTATATATATATATATATATATATATATATATATATATATATATATATAAATATATATATATATATATATATATATAAATATATATATATATATATATATATATATATATATATATATATATATATATATATATATATATATATAAATATATATATATATATATATATATATATATATATATATATATAAATATATATATATATATATATATATATATATATATATATATATATATATATTTATATATATATATATAAATATATATATATATATATATATATATATATATATATATATATATATATATATATATTTATATATATATATATATATATATATATATATATATATATATATAAATATATATATATATATATATATATATATATATATATATATATATATATATATATATATATATAAATATATATATATATATATATATATAAATATATATATATATATATATATATATATATATATATATATATATATATATTTATATATATATATATATATATATATATATATATATATATATTTATATATATATATATATATATATATATATATATATATATATATATATATATATATATATATTTATATATATATATATATATATATATATATATATATATATATATATATATATATATATATATATATATATATATATATATATATATATATATATATATATATATATATATATATATATATATATATATATATATATATATATATATATATATATATATATATATATATATATATATATATATATATATATATATATATATATATATATATATATATATATATATATATATATATATATATATATATATATATGTATATATATACTGTTTTCAAAGACATAATATAAACTTGTGAAAAATTGACTTCATTGAAAGGTCTCTGATGAGGACAATGGCGTGTCCGAAAAAGCCATAAGATCTGTAATAATGTGTTTCACTAAATCTCCATCTGATAATTATTACAGTGGTATAACCACATAGCACATGCAGTCTGCGCTTGCCAACAAATTCGAATACTGAATATTTTCATATTTTAGCAATTATTTATATTAAAACTTCGAAAATTTGTTAAATCTTTAGAATCGCTACAGAAAAGAGCAATTATTTTCAATGCACCTTTACTGTGCCATCTGGGAAACATTCGCTGATTTTACTGGAATGAATACGAAAGCATCGCTGATCATAGTAGTTCATCTTAATGTCTGCAAATCAAGGAACGAATCATCGATAATATACGCAAAAAGTAGAACAACAATTGCAGCGGTACATTACACTCCCAACAATCCAGTTAACTGCGAACAATTCCAAGAATTTTATAACTCCCTAGGATCAAGATTCGTCGCTGGAGGTGATTATAATGCTAAGCATACGCAATTGGGGTCTAGAATAACAACTCCTAGAGGCCGTAGCCTATATAAAGCTATGCAACAAAACAGCCTGTTCCACCTATCAACGGGTAAGCCAACCTACTGGCCAACGGACAGTAACAAGCTTCCAGATGTTATCGACTTTTTTGTATCCAAAGTTTTACCAAAAACAAACACTTCCCTGGAGTCGTGCCTGGACCTGTTATCAGATCACTCACCGATAGTTCTAAAAATTAGCTGTGAGGTTGAGATCAGAGCAAGAACAATCTGTCTGCACAACAAAAGCACAAATTGGAAGTTGTTTACACAAACCATTATCGAGACTCTAGTGAATATTTCTTTAAAGAACAAAACCAATATAGATGATGCAGTAGAACTTTTGTACTCAACCATTCAGCATGCGGCATGGACTTCTACATTGGAGCTCAGTTGTATAAGTAAACATCGTAATATAAGCCAGGTTGTAAAGGAGCAACTAAAAGAAAAGCGTAGACTGCATCGAATTTGGCAAATGACCAGAAGCCCCTATGACAAAAACCGGTTCAATTGCGCTACAAAGCAACTCAAAAACGCCCTACGGTCAACAAAAAATTCAGAAATACAAGGCTATCTCAGCAGCTTGTCGCCTTCAGGTTTCAGGTTATTCTCTATGGAAAACTACAAAAAAACTAAAGCAACCAACATCACATGTGCTACCTATTAAAACGAAAGATGGCGGATGGGCCAGATCTGACAAGGAAAAAGCACAGATATTTGCTCTTCATTATTGGAAATATTTGAACCGTTTCCAAACAAATATCCACAAGAAGACGTAAGAATAGCTGTGTTACTAAATGCCCCATACCAATGGATATTCCGATCCAGCATTTTAAAATAAAAGAACTTAGAGGAACCATCAAGAAAACGCTAAAAGACAAAAAGTCGCCGAAATATGACCTAATTACGAGCATGCGATTTAATGCGATTATCCGATGTGACCACTTCCCAAGCCAATGGAAAGTAGCTCAAATTATCCTTGTTCCCAAACCTGGGAAACCGGCAGACGTTGTCACCTCATATAGACTAATAAGCTTGCTACCGATAAAGTGTTTGAGAAACTGCTTTTGAAGCGACTCCTCCCAATCATCGAGTCAAAACAGCTTATTCCTTCCTATCAGTTTGGATTCCCAAAGCATCACGCTACGATAGAGCAAATAAACCGAGTATATGTGCCGGGGTAAGCTCAGCGTTTTCCGGGTTCGTTGACAGAATATCTACGTTTCGGTTTCTAAGATATATTTATTGTAAGTCTTCGGCTGTTACAATTTCTTTTATTGGTTTAAAGCAAGGAGTCAATTCTTGGATAAAAATGTTTGAAGCGGGTTCTTGAACACACGTCCGGATTTTGAGTATCCTCAAAGCATGTCCTTGCACACGTCTAAACTCTGAATATATCCGAAGTGAGTCCTTGCACACATCTAAGTTCTGGATATATTCACTTCGAGTCCTTGCATACGTCTAGGCTCTGAAGATATTCGAAGCGAGTCCTTGTAAGCGTCTAAGTCCTGAAGATATTCGAAGCCAGTCCTTGCAAACGTCTAAGTCCCGGATATATTCGCAGCGAGTCCTTACGCTCGTTTAGGTCTTAAGTATATTCGCAGTGAGTCCTTGCACTCGTCTAGGTTCTGAGTATATTCGCAGCGAGTCCTTGCAAATGGATAGGTCTTGAGTATATTCGCAGCGAGTCTTGAGACACACGTTTTCTTAGTATGTTTAAAATATTCCAGCTCTCTCTCCCTTTTTCTCCGCATTTTCCTATAAAATTTGGAACAAGTAAAATGTTTTGTGTGAGTGAAATTTGTCAGTGGACAAATTTCATCTTCACACTCCTCCCTTACTTCGCGGTGGAAAGGGCCCAGCGATGCTTGGGGTGCGGTCTTGATTGGTGGTCTCGATCGGTGCTGTTTCCTCCGTCCTGGTCCGGCCTTACTCGTTATCAGGCGTGCAATACACTTTGAGTTTGCTGACGTGAGCAGTTCTCCTCTGTTTATCCCCCTGCCGTGTCACTTCGACTATAACGGGCGAAACAAAGCTCTCCACCCTGTATGGCCTATCGTATCGTGGGGCCAGCTTTGCAGCGAAATGGTCTGCAGCTTTGGAGAGGTGAAGTTGTTTTATGAGTACCATTTGCCCAATGGTTGGTTTCCATGCTCTCCGTCTGAGGTTATAATACCTCTGCTGGTCCTGCACTGCACGCTCCAGATTTCGTTGCACTATTTGATATATTTCTTTCAACTGTTCCGACCGTTCCTTGGGGCTTTGTCGTAGTTGACCCGTTCCTATTGTGGCTTCGTCGTATACGGCCTTGGGAAGTCGCGGTTCGCGCCCTTGTACTAAGTATGCGGGACTGTATCCTGTTGTCTCGGAGACGCTGGTGTTAAGAGCTAGTGTCAATTCCGGGAGTAAGTCGTCCCACTTGCGTTGATATTGGTCCGTGAACTGTGCCACCATAGTCTTGATGGTACGGTTTTTACGCTCGACCGCGTTTTTTTGTGGAGTGTATGGCGCAGTATACTGGTGTCTAATTCCGTAACCCTTAGTAAAGCGTCGGAATGCTCTACTGCAAAATTGAGATCCGTTGTCTGTTATCAGGATTTTTGGGACCCCGAACCGAGCTAAGATACGTTCTCGGAAAACCCGTTGTAAGGTCTCAGTGGTTGCTTTACGAAGAGGTGCCATCTCGGTCCACTTCGTAAATTTGTCATGGAATACTGCTAACATTGTATTTCCGTACGTAGAGCGGGATAAGGGTCCCACAAAGTCGGCACACAAGATGGCCCATGGTTCGTCAGGTATCTGGCTTAGCATTTTCGCAGTTGGCTGCTGTTGACTGCACTTATACTTTTGACATGAGGTGCACTGTCGTACATACCGACTTGTGTCTCTGAATTAGCCGGGCTAATAATAGCGTTCGCAATTCCTTCTATAGTTTTGCGGATACCCAGATACCCTGCTGTTGGTTCGTCGTGGTTTTCTTTTAGTATACATTCTCGGAGTGGTTTTGGTACGCATCGTTCCCACTATGACTCGGAATGTGTCTGTACAGCTGTCCATTTCCAGATGGTAATCGGCTTATTTTATTGGATCAGCAATACCGTCTGCCTTTCGCTTTCTCCACCATAGACAATCCGGTTCTGGATGGTCCTGGATAGTTAGGGTATACGCAGTCTCGATTGGTTGTCTGGATAGAGCGTCGGCCAAAACATTCAATTTTCCTTTCCTGTATTGTACTTCAAAAGAGTGTTGTTGTAACTCAAGGGCCCACCTGGCGATGCGTCCTGACGGGTTCTCGATGGAATTGAGCCATTTCATCGATAAGTGGTTTGTGATAACCGTGAAGTGGTATCCTTCTAAGTACGGTCTCATTTTCCGTATTCTCCAGACGATGGCTAAACACTCCTTTTCCGTTGATGAGTAATTACGCTCCGCACTGTTGAGATGTCGACTCGCATAAGCTATCGCACGTTCCACCTCGTCGACCTCTTGGGTAAGTACTGTGCCCAATCCATAGTCACTGGCATCCGTCTGGAGTATAAATTTCTGGTTGAAGTTCGTACAGGCAAGAACCGGTGCTTCCGTTAGCTGTTGTTTCAGTAACTCAAATGCCTCTTGCTGGGTCTCGGTCCACTTGAAATGTTTGCCCTTCTTCAGTAACGTAGTCATCGGATGTATGATCTTCCCGAAGTCCGGGACGAAACGTCGGTACTAGGATGCAATACCTAAACATCGTCTCAGCTCTCGTATATTCCGTGGGGGTTCTAGTTCTCGGATGGCCGCCACCTTATCAGGGTCCGTATGAATCCCCTTTTCGCTGACCATGTGCCCTAGATATCTGAGTTATTTGCGAAAGAAGGCACACTTTTCTCGGTTGAGCTGTAGATTAGCTTCTCGCAACCGTCTGAAAACCTCGCCTAGATTCTTTTGGTGCTCCTCCAGTGTCCTCTCTGTGACTATTATGTCGTCTAAGTAGGCGAAGGCGTAATGCTTCATGTCGGGGCCTATCACTCGATCCAGTGCTCGTTGGAAAATCGCTAGTGCTGAATGGAGTCCGAATGGCATCACTTTACATTGGAAAAGTCCTCGGCCCGGCACTGTAAACGCTGTGTACTCCTTACTGCATTCGTCCATGGGTATTTGCCAGTACGTGTTCTTCAGATCCAGGCTACTTTGCTTCCCGTAAGCGGTCCAATATGTGTTGTATCCTGGGCAGCGGGTATGCATCGGGAATGGATTTTGCATTCAGCTGCCGATAGTCGATACACAACCTCCACCTTCCGTCCTTCTTGCGACCTAGAACAATTGGGGCACTATTAGGGCTGTGAGAAGGCTCTAAGCAACCACTCGTCAGTAGGTCGTTAACTTCCTTGTTGATGATTTCCTGCTGTGCCGGGTTACTTGGATAGTACCTTTGTTTAATAGGCCTATCATCCCCCATCACGATTTTGTTGGGAACACCTGGTTCTTCGTAGAATTTGCTCAGCTCGGCAGCTAAAAACGTGTCAATCCTTGCCTCCTCCGTGGGGGCTTCTTCCCGGATGGTCGTGCATAATGTGAGATCCCAGGTTTGCACGACGCCAGTCTTTGATCCTAACTTAACTTCTTGATCTCCGCATAGAATAGTGATTCCTTGTTTCATCAAAAAGTCCAGTCCAAGGAGTAGATCATCTGCGGAGTCAGGCATCTTGAGAAGTTCTACATTACTTGTGTTATTCCCAAGTCTTATATCCACCACGATTGCTTCCTTACTTCTTTTTGGAGTGCCCGTCCGCCATACATGCTCGAATGTGTGTAGGAATTATCCTACCAGGGGTTGTATGTATCTGACGGGCGAGTCGTACACTGATGAAACTTCGGGACGCTCCTGTTTCAGTGGTGGCTATGGTAACAGTGGCACAAATGCGTTGTCCGTCACAACGTAACGCACTTAATGTTGTCGAGGCATGTTGGTGGAGAACTGTGTCACGCCTCGATCCTGACGACAGTCTTGTCCGTTTCCCATTTGAGTCTTGCAGCACTCCACTGTGCGTAATCCTCTCTTACCGCACTCCCAGCAAAATAGGATTTGAGCGTTACTGCAGTATCGCGCTATATGTCCTGATTGACCGCACCGCCTGCATGCAGTGAGTGTGTCAATTGGTGCTTCAGCCCTTATCGTCGTTGCGGGTGCTACCTGTCTATTTCGAGCCTCTGGTGGAGATGTACGATCATGCCTTAGTTGTGATGGTGTATAATCAGATCTAGTTCGGGCTGGTGGAGCCAGCGATGTGTCCTGACCACTCCGTATGTCTTCAAGGTCTTCTGTCATTCCCATCAGTTTTACTAATGTCGAAAAATCCTTCCGACTTACATACCACTGATATTCTTCCAGGCTGTTCCGAAAGAATATTTCACATGGCGCATCAGGTTTTGCATTTCTACGGCATATTGTTTGAAGGTTTCGGTTAGTTTCTGCCGTCGTTGTCGTATTTCGTCGTCGAGTCTTTCCAGCTAGCGAGATGGTAGGAAGAAACGGATGAAATCCCGCTTAAATGCCCATGTTTCCCAGTGTTTGTTGTTGTTGCGGAACCACATCAGCACCTTCTCGTGCAACAACTCAGGCATTGTTCGGGGCAGGAAATCTAATGGTAGTGTATATGCCTCTGCCAGTTCTTCCAGCCGTTCGATGAATGCAAGTGGTTCCTTTCCACCGTTGAAGCGGACAGACCATTTCCGAACCTGGTCTATAACGGCTGGATACGATGATGTAGCAGGTTCCCACATTTGTAAACGTCATGTGTCCGCTGCCGTGTTCATTGGCGGGACAGATGTTTGAATCGATGGTGTCACTAGGCCTAGTCGTGTCTGTTCAGTTGTACTGGGAACCATGAGAAGGCAAGAGGTCCTTGCACATTCTGCTTCTAGTTCTCGTAGCCTTTGTTTCGTCTCCGCTTTCATTTCCGATCTCTGGATGAACGATACGAGCCGACGTAGCAGGTGCTCTACCAAACCTGTGGTATCGAGACTGAATTCATCAGCGATGGCTGACAGGCCCTCCTTCCGTAAGCTCGATACTCCTCGGTGTTCGTCGAACGAATTTCTTCGACGATCATTCCTTGTTTCAGTTTCCTTTTTAACTTCGAGTCTCTGCTCGGGAGCCACTCTCACGAACTTTTCTGTGCCGGGGTAAGCTTGTCGACAGAATATCTACGTTATTTTTTCTAAGATATATTTATTTTAAGTCTTCGGCTGTTACAATTTCTTTTATTGGTTTAAAGCAAGGAGTCAATTCTTGGATAAAAATGTTTGAAGCGGGTTCTTGAACACACGTCCGGATTTTGAGTATCCTCAAAGCATGTCCTTGCACACGTCTAAACTCTGAATATATCCGAAGTGAGTCCTTGCACACATCTAAGTTCTGGATAAGTAAACATCGTAATATAAGCCAGGTTGTAAAGGAGCAACTAAAAGAAAAGCGTAGACTGCATCGAATTTGGCAAATGACCAGAAGCCCCTATGACAAAAACCGGTTCAATTGCGCTACAAAGCAACTCAAAAACGCCCTACGGTCAACAAAAAATTCAGAAATACAAGGCTATCTCAGCAGCTTGTCGCCTTCACAGGCTTCAGGTTATTCTCTATGGAAAACTACAAAAAAACTAAAGCAACCAACATCACATGTGCTACCTATTAAAACGAAAGATGGCGGATGGGCCAGATCTGACAAGGAAAAAGCACAGATATTTGCTCTTCATTATTGGAAATATTTGAACCGTTTCCAAACAAATATCCACAAGAAGACGTAAGAATAGCTGTGTTACTAAATGCCCCATACCAATGGATATTCCGATCCAGCATTTTAAAATAAAAGAACTTAGAGGAACCATCAAGAAAACGCTAAAAGACAAAAAGTCGCCGAAATATGACCTAATTACGAGCATGCGATTTAATGCGATTATCCGATGTGACCACTTCCCAAGCCAATGGAAAGTAGCTCAAATTATCCTTGTTCCCAAACCTGGGAAACCGGCAGACGTTGTCACCTCATATAGACTAATAAGCTTGCTACCGATAAAGTGTTTGAGAAACTGCTTTTGAAGCGACTCCTCCCAATCATCGAGTCAAAACAGCTTATTCCTTCCTATCAGTTTGGATTCCCAAAGCATCACGCTACGATAGAGCAAATAAACCGAGTATATGTGCCGGGGTAAGCTCAGCGTTTTCCGGGTTCGTTGACAGAATATCTACGTTTCGGTTTCTAAGATATATTTATTTTAAGTCTTCGGCTGTTACAATTTCTTTTATTGGTTTAAAGCAAGGAGTCAATTCTTGGATAAAAATGTTTGAAGCGGGTTCTTGAACACACGTCCGGATTTTGAGTATCCTCAAAGCATGTCCTTGCACACGTCTAAATTCTGAATATATCCGAAGTGAGTCCTTGCACACATCTAAGTTCTGGATATATTCACTTCGAGTCCTTGCATACGTCTAGGTTCTGAAGATATTCGAAGCGAGTCCTTGTAAACGTCTAAGTCCTGAAGATATTCGAAGCGAGTCCTTGCAAACGTCTAAGTCCCGGATATATTCGCAGCGAGTCCTTACGCTCGTTTAGGTCCTGAGTATATTCGCAGGGAGTCCTTGCAAACGTCTAGGTCTTGAGTATATTCGCAGCGAGTCTTGGGGCACACGTTTTCTTAGTATGTTTAAAATATTCTCCGCATTTTCCTAGACCTTATATCTTCTTATACTTCTTTTCTTTTAAAATTTGGAACAAGCAAAAGGTTTTGTGTGAGTGAAATTTGTCAGTGGACAAATTTCATCTTTACAAATTAATGTATTACTGTATTGGATGCTAATGAAAATTCATACACATGTTTATAACCCAATATTATATAAGTAGTACTGAATGTCAAGCTGGACAGATTGTAGTTAGATAAATGGAGATAAAAAAAAACAAAAAAAGAGTAAAAATAAGATTGGACACAATACGCTCTCTGTGGGTAGGAATTTCGTTGAGAGAGATATATGACTACAAAAATATAATAGTTAATTGGTAAGACCTTTCTTGCATCGAAAAATTGTTTTTCATATTATACAAGATCAAACGCTTCTGATATGTCCAAAAAGGATTTTTTTGAAGATAATTTGATTTATCATTTTGCGCATATCGCTAATCAGCACATCGCTTTGCTGGCTTCTATTGATACGATCGGTCACAGGTCACTTGAGCGTATGTTGAATGAAGAACTGTTGTGATCTCTTTGAGCAGGCTAAACTTTTTTGTTTAATGAGGGAAAAGTGTACGACTTTCCTTTTTATGTGTTTACATTCTTTATAGTGCGTGGCTCAAATGATTTAATTTTCTTTTCGCAATCAGCTGAGAAGTGATCACTCACACATTTTATGCATTTGGGGTATCTTCGGCATACAGATTTTGTATAGTTCTAGTGTTGACATTTGGAGCATTGAAGCTCCACGAATGTGGAGCAGAACTTTAAAGTTGTAGATGTCTTTATTATTGGATTCTTGTTCCAACTCAACAACGAACACTGGGAACGCCCTTTTTGTTGAGTTGTGTTTCATATTCCAAGTAGCAAGGTGTCCATGTACTTCTAGAGCTGCCTTTATTTCACTTTCTTCCACAACTGGATGCATATTTCTTAAATTTATATTTATTATATTAATTACCTTGAAATTTTTTCATTTTTCGGCTTGTATATAGAACTCGATCTTTCTATTTTCAAGCTGCTTGACTACTGAGTAAATTATTTCAGAAGTTTTGGGTTGAATTTTAATCGGATTTGTGGAAATCACTCTCAGTTCATATTGACAAGCATCGAATTCATTCATGGACTGAATAATAAACTTTAAATTCCTGTTGAGGACTCCAGGAATCTACTGAGCCACCGATAAATAGAGTTGCATAGTTAATTTACAAAGCGAATAACACCATTAAGTAAATTTATTACTACTATTCAACTTGCTGTTCTCTCAAGCGTATGTGCATGTATTTGCGAGAACTGGGTAAAATTCATCGAATTGTTGTTCTGTCGAAGTGAGTAAGTTGGCACTTTTGTGTTTCGACCAATGTGAATTCACTTACATGGTGGCTGCAAGGTGAATTTCGTACCTCCGGAATTGTCAAACATAAGCAAGTGCGATCAAAATAAACGAAATTGAGAGGAATGGAGGAATACATAAGAGCTGCTTAAAGTGGCACACAATTTATATAAAATATATTTAATAGTTAAATAGACTCATCATTTCTTCATAATGTTAAAACTTTACAAAATTAACAATTAAAAAACTCTCATTCACTCAAATCAAAACTCTATTTGCAATTATTAGCATATTTGTTTTAATCCATTTTTCTATAATTTCCATTTTGACAGCTACTGAGGGTAAGGTTCAAAAAAATTTGTTCTTGCAGCCACCATGTAAGTAAATTCACCTTGGTTTCGACCGTCTCGGCTTCAAGAAAGCCGGCAAATATAAGCTGTTACAGATGCTACAATGCTAAATTTGGAGATTTTCGATGTTTCTGGTGTCGTCTATGAGAATGCCATATGAAGTTGCTGAGATATGGCAATGCTGTGGTGCCGGAGAAAGTAGAGAGCCTACTGATCTCGAAAAAAGACCTGTGAGTCTAGTTGTTGCCGTGTATGTATCAAGTTTTAGTGAACTCCGCCAGGCCATGTACATTGTTATTGCCTCTTATTTTGACGTTGAGCACCCTTCAAAACTGCTTTGGAAGCAAAGCATGCTATGTTCTAATACTGCGCTTTTTGTTGTTCTAAGTACCCTACGGATTAGCGGACTGTGTTAATAATCGGGCTTTTATTTTGTGCTATAGTCACCTGTGATGGTCGGCCTGTAAGTTACCTCGTATTTACTTTCCTTCCCATCTACATTGTCTAGAGAGCATTTGTTTGTCGCGCTTTAACTTCGCCTTCGTTTTTTCCTTTCTGCTTTTGCAAATGAAATATTTACGTTACGCTCAATGGCAGTGGCGGATGTACGAGTTTTCTGTTTTCCCTATCATTAAGCATAGGGATTTTATGGTGGAAAAACTTATACAAATATTATTTTTCTTCGCAGATGTTCACATTTCACGAAATATTTTTTAGCACCAGCTACTATATTTTCTTTGCTATCTGTAACCACACAAGATATTTCTTCCTTATATCAATGGATTTCATTACGTCTTTTTAAAATATTTTCGTAAGAACGCTCATTAAAATAATTAAAGTTCCAAAGGATCTAAATCGAAGCTAAGAGTTGTCGCTGTAATCGATCGATCCCTGTAATAAACTCAGCCTTTTTTCAAGTTAAACAGTTAGAGCTTATTATATTTGTTATTTGTTTGAGGTACAAAATGGGAATGAGCTTAAAGAATAAAAGTAATACATACAATGCTCTCTTGCAGCCGTTGTTCATGAAATGTATACATACAAGATTCTTTCTCTGCAGTTGTAGTTACTGAAATGTATACACACAAGCTTCTCTTGCCGGCGTTCATTTCATGACAAGAGCTGTTAATACGCTTTGTTTTACTCATAAGAGATGGTAAGGGTAATGATCTGTACAATAAGTGAATACCCTACAATCCCAAAAAAATTAAAAATTATGGTCGTCCACAATCAAATCAAACGTGACTAATACCCTATGTACCTTTTAGGTAACCAGAGGGAACATTTTCGAAATTAAATACTGAATAATTTAGAATTTTTCTTGTAAATTTATATCATCTGGCAGTCTAAATGTCTCCTAACAGCTTTCTAACAATGCTAGAATGATATCCTAGTTTTATATAATCATCACATACTCACCTGTAGATTTGGTGAGAAATTTGCATTGCCGTATGTTGGTGAATTTGAAATAGAATCATGTACTATTGTTCTATAGATGATAATAAATAAAAGGGAATTATAAATACAATTGAATTTGAGTTAGTTAAAGATTAAAAGAGAAGAAATTAATAAAATTTAATATGAAAGTATGGAAATAGTAAGTAAAAAATTATGTTCGAAAAATTGATTAAAATATTGTAAAATATTAGAAAGACCGGAAAAGATAAAATATTGTAATTATGAAATAAGTTTCGGTTAGTCCGAATTTTTTATACCCCATATGCAGTGCATATTTTATACTATTATGTTTCAGTTTCAAATAGATAGCATGCGGCTAATATTATAGAACGATTAGGTATCTATTGACGATGTTGATGAGTACATTTAAATTGTGCTGTGTTATCCAAAGTTTCCTTATAAAAAGAAAGAATGAATGAATATTTTGTTCCAATAGTGACAAGTACGTAAACGTATTATTCTTTCACAGCAGAACCGTAGTGGAACAAGATATCAATACTAAATATACAATCCTTAAAAATATTTTAGGCATCCATATTAAGAACTATATATACGCATTCATTGTTGAGATCAGAGACCATAGAGACGGGATATATGTAAGTGTGCGCAAAATAAGAGTAATTTCTCTATATTTGACTAAATTATTAACATTGGACTGCAACGCCAATGAAAGTAATTATTTAAAATTATTGGGCTTGTGGTTCTCAAAAAATGTTAAAGCTAAATCATCTGAATACGAGGTGTCGACAGTTATCGAAAAATTACATAAAAAAGTGAATATTAGAAATAAAATTATTTCAGGAGTTCTCAAACGCTATATGTCCATGGGAATAAAAGTAGGTACACACTTACCTACTAACAAATTTTAAATTTAGATTACACAACGAAAATACAACTTACCTTGTTATGATTAATGGAATACGTATCGTAAGTATAAAAATTGATTACTGACTGTACCAAAATGATTGAACACAAGTAGGCTTGGGTAGTGAACGATCGAGCGAACAAACTCATCTGTTTCAATCAACTGAACTAATTCAACTAGTTCAGATCTGCTGAACGAAATAGTTCACTTGCTCACTTGCTCACTTGTTCACTTGTTCATATGGTTCATCCGATTATTCACTCATATGAACAGATATTCGAATATATACACATAAACATTATATGGAATTATGTATATGTAATTGAATGATGACATTGTATGTATGTTGGTTCCAATTAGAATAACAAGACACATAGGGAATACCAAAATTTGAATACTCTTATTAAAAGTCAAAATTTTTTACATTGCTGCATATAGTAAGCTATGAACGTGCGAATAAAATTATCATTACATTATATTATTAATTAGATTTTAAAGAATTTAATCCAGACACTTTTATGCATTCTGTATTATGTTGAATTTTCTTATTTATGTGCACTACTATATTATATTCTTATGAAACTTAAGACCACATATTAGGAAATTATCAACGAATATATAAGATTGGTTCAAATGAAACCGGTCATTACATCAGAAGTTCAACAAAGCCGAACATCGCCAAGGCACGGAAGTTACACGGCATGTAGCTGTTTGCCAAATCATCCTGTTACAATGTAAAATAATAATTAAGTTATTGTTTTTCTAGTAATAATAATAATAATAATAATAAAGGAATCATAATCAACGTGTAAGGAATTTCTAGCTGGGGTATGCTCAGTATTCCCAGAGTCCTGTACAATATTTATTTTATTGACCTTAACACAACACTTTTGATGTAGCTTGTTTTACTTTCTTTTATTATTCAGTTCGAAAGCTTCAAACGTGACCCACTGCTTTTTGTTGTTCCGGTGCCAGGTTAATGCCTTGTCTGTGAGAAGCTGTGGCATTGTGCGAGGGAGTAAGTCCCGGTTGAGACCATACATGTCTGCCAGTTCCTTTACGCGCTCTATAAATCCCAACGGATCCTTATCGCCGTCGTATTTTACTGGCCACTTACGAACTTGTTCAATGACGGTAACACATTGAGTTGACATAAAGGCGTTCATGTTATCTGCGCCGACAGATGGTTGTTCCTGGTATCGTACCATTTCCTCTACGTGGACGTGAGACGGTTGTGTTAACGTTGACTTCGATGTTTTTGGTAATGTGGTGCTTGCTGTCCCTTGCGTGTGCTTTATTTCTAATTCCTCCAGTCGTTTGCGGAATTCCGGGTTAGTGGTGCTATCAACTATGAAAGCTGCGAACCTTTTTCGCAGTTCATCCACACTTCAAGTATCGTCAAGTTTAAATTCTACCGCGTATTGTTCTAACTGGTCTTTGCGTAGGCTATAGATCCACCCTGACTTCGGCTTCATATCGATTCGTTGTGTTAAGTTCCTTGCTCGGGCGCCTTGTAAGGAATCTCTAGCTGGGGTATGCTCAGTCTTCCCGCTTGCTGTTGACATCACAAGAGAGCGGTTCCTCTGTGCACCGGCCTTTTATACCTTTTTTTCATGCGAGCATCGACAAGTCCCGTATTTCGGCACTGTGTCGTGTTCGCGCATACGGAATTCCCGTATTTCGGCGTTGTGTCGTGTTCGAGCATAACCACGTGTGGCGTGGTTTGGCTACATGTGCTCGCATGGTGTTGGTATACGGTGACGGCGGTATTTTGTGTGACCTTAATTTTTTACAAAATTTAGGTCTTCACAAACGACGAAGGTTGGAATCGTCTTCAACGCTTCTTTTAAAACCAGTAACGGATTCGAAGAAACAGACGATGTTGAAATTCTTAGCATTAACTGACAATCAGTTGCAAACAGCTGTTCTTTCAATAAAAAATGTAGCGGCCCATTCAAAAACAAACTACGCTGATTCACTCATCCGATAGGCGACCGATGTGCTGCAAGAATGCAACCAGTGTTTAGTGCTTAAGGATACATTGCATTTTTATGAATTCTGTTGCTAAATCTGCTTGCGGGTTGGCCCGCTCAACTCATAGAGTTTTCTTTTTCGTCTTATTTAATTTGTGAAGTAAATTGGGATAGTAGCCATTTGTGATGAATTTGATTTTCTATTTGATTTTAACGATATATGGATTGTGATGTCATCTTCGACCAATTGTGATTGTATATCCCTCTGGCTACTCGTATTTTTAAATTTTGGTTTGCTGTGAAGGGTTGATAGAATTTGTGAATGAGAATTCGAGGAATGACTTTATTATTAGGTGTAGTACGCAAATCCAATTAAATCTGGAAATTTTTTGTCTCCGTTGGCCATTAAATAGGCTCACCGGTACTTATGTATAAAGCGACTATTATTCTCTTGTATGGCGTCCTACAGGCTAACTGGCTTGCTGTGTGTAATATAATATAATATGCATATTTCACATAGGTTAAGCTATCAAACGCAAAGAAGGCGTAAAGTTAGATATTTAGAGTTCATAAAAAATACATACGTTTTTGTGATAAAGCCCTAGTTCGAGAGGTCCGCGTAAACCGCTGAACCACTTCGTGGTTGCTATTGCGAACTGAAACTGTTCACATGAACTTGCAATTCCCAGTAAGTGTGAGTCATTAACTCGCATTGATTACGTCCTTGCCCTTTGTATATACTGCCCGTTGCTACTACCGATTGAATTATTTAGTGAGGTCACCGGACGTGATCTCTGTGACGCCGTTTGCATGATATGCGGCCCATAGACGATACATCATGATCATACTCATTATAATAGTATGTGTGAAAAAGAGAGAAAATATGTAGGTATGTGTCACACTATCACTGTATCAGGTATGTGTCACACAATCACTGACTGATCGTCGAAAATCTAAATCATTTTGTATTGAGAATTGTATTTGAAATGTAACCATGATAATCAAATGAGTTCTCAATACATAGCTGTCATACTTGGCAGACAATACTTTTGTAGTATGCTTTTTCCTTCTTCTTAAATAAATTACCAGCGTGGAAAGACGTAAGTTTTTCTAACAATTATATATACTGCGTTTTAATTAACTAATATAATAACAGGGTATGGGCCCAGGCTCTGGTTAATTGATTTTTTTGCCGGTATTTATTTAAGAACAAAAAGAAAGAATTCAATTCCATTGTTAATTTCACAATTTTTTGTTTGCACATTGGACTTTGCAATTTTAACCTTAAAATTGCAAGCACCGACTGCATGGACAGTAAGATCAAGTCAGAAGAACAACAACAAATATTAGAGCTCGCTACAACGGCAACTGAACAACAGCTAAGAGAACTGCAAACTGTTAAAGAAAAAAATTATTGGACTGGAATCAAGTTAGAAACCAGTTTTTTGTTTGAGATGGCTGCAGGAATTTTAGCATCAATTGAAAACTAAAAGGCCGCGAGAATTTTTCTTCGTGGAAATACTCTATGGAAAACTATTTAGCGTTGGAGGATCTGTCAAAATGTTTAACCGGTGAAGAGACTGATACAAAAAAATGTGCAAAAGCAAAAGCCGCTATTGCTTTAAGTATTGATAAATCAATTTTTGTCCACATAAAATCAGAAATAAACGCAAAGAACATTTGAGAAAATTTACAGAAAACATTTGAGGATAGAGGATTGGCGCGACGTATCACACTAATGAGGCGTGTTGTCAGTACAAAGCTGCAAAACTGTGATTCAATGAACACTTATGTTTCTGAAATTATGTCAGCTACGCAGCAGATGTCTGATCTTGGATTTACAGTGACCGACGAGTGGTTAGCTGTGTTTTTATTATGTGGCTTGACAGAGGAGTACCAGCCAATGATAATGGCGTTGGAAGGACTTGACAAGTCACTTTCAAGTGATCTTGTTAAAACAAAATTACTGCAAGAGACGACTGCTTCGATATCAGCAGTTGAAAAGGCACTGTTTGTAAAAAACAAGAGACCATTTTGTAAAATGTCAAGCATAATTTGCTATTCATGCCACCAGAAAGCCCATCTTGCAGCCAATTGTCCACAAAAAACAAAAATAGCGGATACTACGGACAGAAAGTCTTTCAACAGATGTAAGCAGAACAACAAGAATGCAGACAAAGTCAATGTGGAATTCAGTGCAGTGTTTTTAACAGGTAAATTTGATACCAGTGATTGGTATATTGTATCTGGCGCTACCAACCACAGGAATTCGAGCGGCAAATAATGATTTGATGGAAGTTGAATTCAGTGGCGAAGTTAATCTCAAAATTGATGTTTCAGGAGAGTGTGTGAAAATTAACGTCAAAGACGTGCTATTTGTGCCAAACTTAACCACAAATTTACTTTCAGTAAGTAAGATCGCAGAAAAGGGTTATTTGGTAAATTTTACATCTAAGGGTTGCACAATTCATGACAAACACGGAAGTTTGTTGGCAACAGCGTCATCAGTTGGCGGCTTGTTTAAATTGGATGCGATGAAAAACGTGGCACTGACATCAATTAAGTCAGAAAATTCAATGGAGTTATGGCATCGAAGGCTTGGTCATTTGAATATGTCTGACTTAAGGAGAATGAAAAATGGTTCTGTGAGTGGTGTATCGTTTGTCGATAGTGACAGTGAAGTATGTGTTGCTTGCTGTAAGGGTAAACTCGCACGACGACCATTTCCAAAAGACGGATCGAGAGCGACACACTTGTTGGAAGTTATACACGCGGACTTAGCTGGAAAGATGGAGTGCAGCTCTATTGGTGGAAGTAATTACTGTTTCGTGCTTATCGATGATTTTAGTAGAAAAACTTTTGTGTACATGTTGAAGCATAAGAACGAAACTTATGACAAATTTTGTTCATTTAAGGCGTTGGTTGAAAATCAAACTGGTTTAAAAATTAAAAAGTTCCGGAGCGATAACGGCACCGAGTTTTGTTGCAATAAGTTTAAGGCACTTTTTGACCAGAATGGAATCGAGCATCAAACCAGCGTTCCATTTACACCACAACAAAATGGCTTAGCTGAGAGAACAATTCGAACTCTTACGGAAAAAGCGAGGTGTACGAGTATGTTGCAGGATGCTATTTTACACAAAAGATTTTGGGGAGAAGCACTGAATACCGCAGCCTACATAAAAAATCATGCGTCATCAGTAATTTTGGGAGGAAAATCACCTATTGAGATATGGAGCGGAATAAAACCAGACGTAAGTCATTCTAGAGTATTTGGTTCACGTGCAATGGCATTTCTACCCAAAGAGAAGAGGCAGAAGTTTGACGCCAATCAAAAGAATATCTATTCGTTGGATACTGCGAGGCACAAAAGGGATATCGCTTAATGGACAAGGAAACCCATAAAGTGACTATAAGCAGAGATGTGAATTTTATTGAGCGTTTCAACTATCTTGGTGAAAATTCTAATAAGAAAATTTTCCAATTTGCTGCGGATATTTTTGAATCAGATAGTTCGGCAAGCAGTAGCTCAAATGGCGTGCAACATGGCCAAAACAATGTTGTAAGTGATGTTTTAAATTCAAATGTCGTGCAACATGGCCAAAACAATGTTGTAAGTGATGTTTTAAATTCACATGGCGTGCAACATGGCCAGTGTTGCAAATAGAGAAGGCGTACAACATGGCCTGAACAATGTTGTAGAACGTGATCAATTTGAAGATCACAATGACAATGTTGATGAAACGATTAGCAGTATAGAAGAATCTCTGGATGATGATGCAGATGACAGCAGTTTGGACGTAGGCAATGATAGCGAAGTGCAGATTATTCGGCGTTCAGATAGAGGCACTAGGCCACCAAATTTTTTTGGAGATCGAGTGATGCATCTAGCAATGAACGGGATCGAGTCAGAAGCCATTTGGAGCCAATCGGAACGTCAAAACATTTTGCGAATGTAGCCGTCATTAGCGAACCTACAACAGTCGAGGAAGCTCTAAGTGGGAGTGAAAAATTGCAGTGGAGAGCTGCAATGGACGAAGAGTATCGATCGCTTATTGATAATGGGACCTGGAATCTAAAACATTTACCTGATGGTCATAAAGCCATCAATTGCAAGTGGGTCTTTAAACGAAAAACTGACTCAAAAAGTGAAATTGTGCGATACAAGGCGCGAGTTGTGGCAAAAGGCTATAGTCAGCGTGAAGGCGTCGACTACGTGCATACTTTTTCGCCAGTAGTTCGATATTCATCGATTCGATTGTTAATGGCGATGGCAGTAAAATTTGGCTGGAAAATTGAGCAAATGGACGTCGTGACAGCGTTTATGCACGGTGATATTCACGAAATACTTTATATGCACCAGCCTGAGGCATATGACGACAAAAGTGGTCGTGTATGCAAATTAAATAAAGCTTTGTATGGTCTGATGCAGGCCAGCAGACAGTGGAATCTTAAACTCAACGAAGTACTGGAGCGTGCAGGGTATAAGCGTTGTAAAACCGATTCCTGTGTTAATGTACGACACAAAGAAAATTTTATTGTGGTGATTGCTGTGTATGTCGATGATTTATTGATATTTTTTAATAACTCTGCTTGGAAAGATCAACTTAAATCAACATTGAGGAAGCATTTTCGCATGAAGGATCTAGGCACAGCAACGAACGTTCCTGGAATTCGAATAAACTACAATTATGATAAAGAAATCATCAGTCTAGATCAACAAAAGTATACAGAATTGATTCTGCGTAAATTTAAGATGTTTGATTGCGATCCGGTAAAGATACCAAGTGATCCGAATCAAAAACTTACTGCAGAAATGTGTCCGTCGACCCAAGATGAGCTTGAGAAAATGCGGACGATTCCATATCAGAGGCCATTGGTAGTATTATTTATTTAGCACAGTGCACGCGTCCAGATATTTCGTTCAGTACCACCAATTTAAGTCAGTTTAATAAAAACCCTGGAATGGCGCACTGGAAAGGGGTGAAAAGAGTAATGAGATATTTGAAAGGTAGACTAAATACCAAACTTACATATAAAAGGGAAAGTGGCAGTCTATGCGGGTATGCTGACTCTGATTGGGGATCAAGCTTCCAGGACTTTAAATCCTGTACTGGCTATGTATTTCTATGGCAGAATGCAGCGATAACATGGGCAAGTAAAAAGCAGCCAACAGTGGCTCTTAGTACATGCGAAGCAGAGTATATGAGTTTATCAGCAGCGACACAAGAAGCATTGTGGCTTAATCAGTTAAAGGATGAAATAATTAAAGATGGTACGCCGCCACTGGAGTTACACTGTGATAACAAAGGAGCCGTCGACTTAACAGAAACTGGAATGTTTAGTCCTAGGGTGAAACACATTGCGATTCGCCATCATTTTATAAGAGATTACATAAGTAAGGGCTTGGTTAAAATTATCAAAGTAAGCACTAATGAAATGATTGCAGATAATTTGACTAAAGCCGTGTCAATTGAAAAACAGTTATTTTGCATAAAAGAAATGGGGCTTGATATCTAGAGTTTTGAATTGTTTAATTTTATATGCTCCATTTTCTATTTGAATTATTCAACTCATTGATTAAGTGGGAGTATTGAGAATTGTATTTAAAATGCAACCATGATAATCAAATGAGTTCTCAATACATAGCTGTCATACTTGACAGACAATACTTTTGTAGTATGCTTTTTCCTTCTTCTTAAATAAATTACCAGCGTGGAAAGACGTAAGTTTTTCTAACTGTAAACCTAGTAACTTATGACACAGTATAGTACCCCTTAAGCTCATGTAAACTGCATGTTAGGTCTTGGCACCACTTATTGGCAGCACTCGGTCATCGAACAGAGCTACGTATAAAACAATCGCTGCCGACTTCGCCCTCTTTTTTTCCGACGACCGAACGTAAAACAGGTGCCAAGACCGCGGTAAAAAGAAAAAACAATAATTTCGCTATAAAATAAAAGAAAAACTTAAATTGTCTAAATAACAATTATATATACTGCGTTTTAATTAACTAATATAATAACATTTTGCTTTTGAGGGGAAATTTTATTATGATTTTGAATATGATCGTCGTTTGTGGGCAATTTACATGCAATTTTGCTCATTTGAGTTTGTTTGCTAATGTGTGAGGATGTGAGCGGATAAAAATAATAAAAATGTGTTTCTGCTGGAGTCCTTTGAATGCTATTGTACTATTTTTTTGTGCCTTTCATCCAAAATTGGGTTTTTTCATTTTTTACAATTTTTCCTTGCACAGTACAAGCGCTATCGCACACAAAACTTCATCATCCGACAGCCACATGATGACCTCACTCAACGACGACTATGAAAAATGATGATCTTCGATTTTGATCACTCGTCTGTGGCGGAGCTTCATTCAACACGTACACGAACGAGTATGATCATGATGTATCCCTCTATGGGCCGCAGAACGATTGTTTTCGCAAAATTTGACCGAACTTGATTATTTAGAGGAAGTAAACGTCGTAACAAAGTATACAAAAATAAGCTACTACTTATAAGAATGAATACTACTGACATTAATCAATCTTTATTATTATTATTATTATTATTATTAATTTACGTTCAGCTTGGGACATTAAGGCAAAACCTTGTAAAACTGTCCCAATAACATGAAATTATACAATTAGTAGAATAATCCGGACATAATTTAACTTATACTATAAAATATATAAATAATATATAAAAGAGTACAAAACAGAACATTACAATATGCATTTCAACAATTCATCTTTCAATTCATCAATACAATACAACTTTGAATCAATAAAAATGTACAGCTTTAAATTTGTTATTAGTCACAAAAGGATACATACATATAAACAGTGTACGCGGTCACACACAATCCACAGCGCAACTCAATTCAGATCATAAATTCATTGCCCCTGGAAGTGTTTATTAAGCTCAATTTTGAATAGATTAGCATTGCCAATACCTTGCATCCGTACAGGCAGTGAATTCCAAAGTCTCACAGCATTAACGAAAAATTGACGATCAGACTTGCTTTGCAGCCAAGTCTTTAAATTCAACTAATTAAAATCGTTATATTCCATTAACCATCACTTAGGTACAAATACTTGGTCCGGAGTTGTGATTATTGTTTAAAAATAGTATTAAAGCATGTGTAACGGTTATTATTATATTTTCAAATTCTTACTGCGTTTGATGGTTGCTTAGGAAATATCCGTTGAGACCATTACAGCTGATAGCCACACCAAGACCAACACCAACATTGTTGTCTACGCCATTGGAGCTGCCAATGCCAACTCCATTGCCTCTGCGGATATTGAATTTGCCAATTGTATTGTTATTGCTTGCTACATTGCCACATTCGAGAAATATTTTGTTGCTGCTGTTACTGTGCTCACTTAAATTGCTTTGGCTACTTGCGCAGATATTTAAGCCATCGTTATCGCCAATATCGTTCTTGAAACCCCAATTGTTATTTTTGGTGGTCGTGTCGCTGTTGCCCTCACTGCATCTGCCATTTGTGTTACTGTTCTCAGGGTGCTTGAGGCTCTTACTCTCAACACCACCAGAGTCAGTGAGGGTGTTACCAGGCTGTTTGATGTTCGAATTCGGCGATGAGGATGGCTCATATTTGCGCGGACGACCTCGTGATAAGTGCCGACGTTTGACAAATTCACTATCGTCAACCATCCAAAATGAGCCAAAGTCATCTTCGTAACGTACAAAGCATTTGTGCAACGAGAGATTCGTGCGAATGGCATTCTATAAAAGATTTATAGTTACCGCAGCAGATTTTCATGGAAAGTTGTTTTTGAATTAATTGTTTGAAGAGACAATCGCATTTGGTATTGGTCACAGTTGAGGGTTTATAGAGCAATATGAACGAAAGAGATTTTTAAGAACAAAAGAAACAACAATAGTAAAATTAGCTGGAAAATGATTCTTAAGTTAATAGTATATGAAAATTTATATAAATAATTTCAAATTTAAAACTCTTAAATAAAAATAAGATATTTTTATAAAATTGTATAATTCTAAACTACTTGCACTTTATTGCAAAATGATTATAATTCGAAATTGGTTATATAAATGGAATATTGTCACATTCAAAGCCTCTTATATTCTCAAATACAAGTACATATGTTTGGCAGTTGAAACATACAATTAAATAGTTATTAAACAAACCAGTATAAGCTTTTTTTATTTTTTGCTGAAATATTTATTTTATTGAATCTTCTAAAACTATATTGGAACTCACAATTAGTTTTCCCAATCCCAGTGCTTTGACATGTTAGTTTCTATGAGAAGAAGGTGTAAGGAATCTCTAGCTGGGATATGCTCAGCCTTCCCAGAGTTCTGTTTTATTGACCTTAGCACAACACGTTTGATGTAGTTTGTTTTAGTTTCTTTTATTATTTAGTAAACTATAACTTCATCTTAAACTAATTATAAACTAAATAATATATACGTTCCGCTTCGTATAATTGCGGTGAAGTGGGGTAGACGTGGCAGACGTAGAAGCAATAGCTGCTTTGAAGTTCAACGCCGGTTAAGACCTCGCGTTTATTCGCTTAAGGTGGAGCACCCTCTTACGTGGTAGTGATGTCGGTTAAAACCTCACGCCACCAACTACGTACATAAGAAGTCTCAAATAACTAAATTGAAGCAATAGCTGCTGTGAAGTTGAACGCCGGTTAACACCTCGCGTTTACTTCGCTGAAGGTGGACCACTCTCTTACGTGGTAGTGATGTCGGTTAAAACCTCACGCCACCAATCACGTAATGAGTCTCAAATAAATAAATGGAGAAACTGTCTTCCGTTGTCGCCACTGTCCGCGAATACTATTCTCACTTTCTTGCCTGCTCGTCCGCTGTTGTTGCCGCTGCTGTCGAAATCACAAGAGAGACCGGTTCCTCTGTGAACCGTCCTTTTATACCTTTTTCCCCAGTCCCGTATTTCGGCACTGTGTCGTGTTCGAGCATACATAATTCCCGTATTTCGGCGTTGTGTGGAGTTCAAGCATAACCGTGCGGTGGTTTGGCTACATGTGCTCGCTCTCCATTCCTCTCTTTCCTTCCTGCATCTTCTTTCGAGCATGGTGTTGGTATACGGTGAGGGCGGTATTTTGTGTGACCTTAAATTTGTAAAAATTTAGGTCTTCACAAGGGAACCGCAATACTTAAATAGTTTTTTTTTTTATTTTTATTTCTTCCTCTATATATTACAATCTATAACAATATTTGGATTGAATATGCTCTTTTTGCCAATGCCAAAAGAACTTCTTTTATTTATTTGTTTATTAAATTTTCTCTATTTATCCATCATTTTATTTATGTTTATAATTAATTATTTATTTTGTTATTGTTATGTATTTATTTTTTTTTAAACCTTCCTGTAAGTTCTGCAGGGTTAATTCGCTTCAATCTTCTTGGAGTTGCACCCTCCGTGTCTGCTGCACTACGCAGTTCCAGGTTTTGATGGCCTCTCAGTCGGTGTATATGTTTGGTGCTGCATTTTGTGATTGTGTCCGTGATGGTTTCAATGTGTAGGTCACGGTGTATAACCTCGTTCGGGATATACCATTCAGCATTTGTAATTGTTCGTAGTATTCTTGACTGCATTCGTTGTATTAAATTTAAGTTTGATATGCTAGCTGTGCCCCATATCTCGATTCCATATTTCCAGATAGGTGCTATTATTGTCTTGTATATTATTAGTTTGTTGTAGAGAGATAGTCTAGATGCTCGTCCAAGTAGCCAGCTTAATTGTCGGTACTTATTTTTTGCATCGTTTCGCTTGTTAATGATGTGCTGCTTCCAAGTCAATTTTTCGTCTATGGTTATTCCAAGATATTTTGCAGCAGAGTGAGTTTTTATTTTTTTGCCCTTTATAGCAAGGCTGTATTTTGTCGATTTTCTGTTTGTATATACAACTTGTACAGTTTTGTCTTTATTTATCTCTATTCCCCATAAGTCACACCATGCTACTACATTGTCTAATATATGTTGGATTGCATGTGTTGCCTTTTTTTCGTCATTGTGTGATGCCATTAAAACTGTGTCGTCTGCGAATGTTGCTATCATCGCATTGCTTTTCGTTGGAATTGGTATATCTGCTGTGAATATTAAGTATAGTAGAGGTCCTAATACGCTGCCTTGTGGTACTCCAGCTGTTATTGGTAGGATGTCTGAGCAATCCTCGTCATATTTTATGTAGAGTTGTCGTTCGCTTATATAGCTCTTTAAAATGTCATAATAATTTTGTGGAAATATTCGCTTAAGTTTATATAGAATTCCTTTGTGCCACACCTTGTCAAATGCTTTTGCAATGTCCAAGTATACAGCTACGCAGTATTTTTTGTTGTCTATACTTTCAAGGATTTTGTTTACAACCCTGTGGACCTGTTGCATAGTTGAGTGTTGTCTTCTAAATCCAAACTGATGGCTGGGTATTAAATTTTTTGTTGTTAAGATTGGCTCTAATCTGTCCTGTAGTATCCTTTCAAATACTTTCGATAGTATTGGCAATAGACTGATAGGTCGGTAAGAAGTTGTTTTGGTGGCATCTTTTCCTGGCTTGCTGATGGCTGTTATCTGTGCAACTTTCCATAAGCGAGAGAAATACTTAGTTTCTAGCATGCAGTTAAATATATTTCGGATATATATTATAGCTATATCAGGCATTTCTTTTAGCATTTTCCCGCTTATCAGATCATATCCTGGCGCCTTTTTGTCATTTAATTATTTAATTTTGTTTCTGATTTCTGCCACTGACGTCTTTTTTGTTTTGGATTGCGGGATATTTATTACATTGTCAAGATGAGTGGTTTGTTTGTCCATTTCGCTTGTAAATATTTCAAGGAAATGTTTGGCCAGTGTGTTGGCTTTGTCTCTACTTGTTTTCGCCCATGTACCGGTTTGTGTTTTGATAGGAGGTTTGTGTATTATTGCACCAGTGAGTTTTTTCGTAGCCTTCCAAAGAGAGTAATTTGTTGATGTGGTCGTTCCCAAGTTCAGCATATGTTTTTCTAGTTCCTTTTTTCTGCGTTTATCTTCCGGATTCCTAGTGATTTGCCATGTTTTCCGGAGCTTCCTTTTCCATTTAATTTTTCCCTTGATGAACGCTGGTGTAGTGTCCGTATTTTCTAACGTTAGCTTCGGTGTTGAAGCTGTGATTGCTTCGATGACGCTATCATTGAAGTATGCGATTGCGGAATCGATTTCATTTTTTGTTTTTAATCGTATATCTATTTTTAGTTGTTTTTCCAGTGCTAGACGAAAATTATTCCAGTCAGTTTTATTGTTATAGATGCCTGAGAAAAGTCTTGTCTCTATTGATCCTAGTAATGTCATTAGGATTGGGGAGTGGTCTGAGGATAAATCTAAACATGATTTAATAGTCAGCTGTTTATGAAGAAAATTTTTTGCGATGCAGAAGTCTATTAAATCTGGCTGTTTTTTTGTATCTGTTGGCCAATATGTTGGTTCACCAGTGCTAATGAATCGACCATTACTATATCGTATAGCTTTAAGTAACTCGCGTCCTTTTGCATTTGTCAACCTTGATCCCCATAAAACATTTTTAGCGTTATAGTCACCTCCGGCTAAATAGCGATTCCCCAGTTTTTTTTAAATAGTCTAGATATTGTTCTTTTGTGTTGTTATATTTTGGTGGACAATAGACAGCAGATACTACGATTTGTTCTTTCGAGTCTTTTAGTGCTATTGTGGTTGCTTGAAGGTTTTCTTTTTTATATGCGTCAAGTTCAATGTAATTCATATTTTTTTTTATAATGATCGCCGTTCCACCGTGAGATTTGTTGTCAGGATGATTTGTGTAATGGATGTCAAAGTTAGGGAATTTAACATATGTTTTGTCTGTAGCATGTGTTTCCGAGATTAACATCACATCTATTGAATTATTTATTAGGAAAGTCTTTAGTTCTAGTTCATGCCGCGACAGTCCATTTGCATTATTTATTGCCAAATTTATTTTATTTACTGCGTTCATCTATTTTGCATACAAGCATAGTTACTATGTTCATCATACTGGTCATTTGATTTATTAGTTGTTTCATCATTGTTTTTAATTCGGATAGATCGTCATTGTTTGATATTATTTCATATGTGCTGTTGCTTTTTATTTGATTTGGCTCCTGTGATATTGTTTCCATTTGTGCAGCTTGAGCGTATGAAATACCAGAGATGATTTTATGGCCATTTATTTTTGTATTGTGATTGTTTTGGTTTGTTTCAATATTGATTTGTTCATTTGTTTCTTTCTTGCGAAGTGTAGGGTATCTCTGGACTTGTAGAGCTTTATATATCGCACATCCTTTGTAGTTTGCCGTGTGGTTTTCACCGCAATGTACGCATTTAATATTTACTCTATTAGCGTCGATTTTAATTGTGCACATGTTTGTCTTATGTTTTCCCGCACATTTGACATACACCGGGTCTATCTGGCAGTAGTTTTTTGTGTGGCCGTACTTTTGGCAATTTGTGCATTGGGGAATTGTTCTCTTTTGTCGGGGTGGCTCAAAGCTAATTTTGCAGTGTAGGAGGTGAGTAATGTCGTATATGCCTTTATTGTTATCTTTTATTTTCAATTCAATTGAAAACAGTGAAAGTGGTTGTTTTATTGGCACCATTAGCTATTTGGATGTTATGGATATTTGTCACTTCATGGCCTAGTTCGGCTAATTCCTTTTTAATGTCTTCTGTGTCGGTTGAATGGTGCATATTTCGTAATACCACTCTAAAGCCTCGCTCATCTTTTGGTCGAAATGTGTAATACTTTGTCCCTTTTTGCTTTAATAATTCAATTACTTTTGTGTAGTGTGTGGATTCTTTTGGTTGAATTTTCATTTCGTTCTTGACATGGAATTTAGTGCTTCAGACAAGGCTTTTATATTTTCAACATTCTGAACATATATAGGAGGCGGTTTTTGTAAACGTTGCGTAATTGGTTTTTGTATATTAATGTTCGCATTTGTCCCACTGTTGTTTTGTTCTTCACTGTTGTCTTGAGAGTCCGTTTTGTCATTTACTGCTAACAGTTCGAATCTGTTTGTTGTGTTTGGAGTGATAGGCTTGCTCAGCCAATATTTTTGGAGTGATGTTTGTGTTGCGTTGAACATTTTATTTTTCGGTCTTTTGTTACTAGTATTTTGTTCATTTAATTGTTTGGCGATTGTTTTTCGCGGTTTCGTTTTGTGTTTTTATTTTCGGTAATTTTATTACTGGTTTTAATATTTATATTTTGTACTTGCGTGTTTGTTGTTGCTGATGAAATTGGTGTTGTTCCGATTGCTATTATAGGTGAGTTGCAGCTAATCGTTACCGTCGCAGTCACCGGTGTTACAGTTGTGGTAGAGGAGCTTTGAGTTGTTATTGTGGTTGCTGAAGTAGTAACTGGTGGATAAAACTCCATAGTGGGAGTCGCGCATTGGACACTCCAAGGTAGGGAATTGCTGGCACCTAGTAGAGCGGGAGAGCAAGATCGTCCTCTGCTCTTTGTCACTTCGACCGGCAATTTGGAGTTGCCGTTGTTTTCGTTTGAGACGAAAGAAAAATATGCGTTTCTTTTTGTTGCTGTTTTTTGTTTAAGTGTGTCAGCCACACTCATTATAAATTTGTGATTTGTTCTTATTTTATTCTATTTTAAAAGATGTGTCCCAGTAAGTGACCGGTAGATTCGTTCTAGTCGATCACTGCACTATTGCACTTTTTCTTTACAACCTAAGTTACTTTAACTTAATAAATTTGTATTGAAGAATTAATTTTTGCGGAGCGAGCTTAAACACGTCTGCACTGTTCAAAACTTACAATATTTTAATATTAGTAATGGTACAAAAAAAATGGACGATGAACTGAACTCTAACCGAATTTTTGGAAGAATAATACCGTTAGTTCTCATATTTTGTTTTGCTAATGCTATTGTTGTTTTTCATTTATAGTAAAAGTAAGAAAAATTCGTAACTAGACTTGCTTTACCAATTGATCATGTTGCACAAGTCTTTCTTGGTTAATTTATATAAGATGCTAATACATATTTTGGCTTTGCAATTACTGAAGGCAATACTACCAATTATTATTACATATCCATCCAGAGACAAGCACGCACCGTTATTTTAGTTACGGGATATTGTTGAGGCCCGTTCAGTGCGTCTTTTGAAGCCGATAGCAGGCGCTAGTGTAAACGAACCACTGTGTGCTAGTAGGAGGCGCTCGAGGCACACAAATTAAAGAAAGATTCGTTCGGGTTCTAAATTCACAACAAGAGAGTTTATTCTTAAAATCATAAATCTTATGTTCCAGTTGCGCAATTGTTGATTGGTGTCAGTTGCTAAACCTAATGAATATCAGAATGCCGATATTGCATTCTATAATCCATTGCCCGTAGTCAACTCGATTGCGGAACTAAACCTTAAAATTTCACATAATGGTTATTAATAATAACTATTTATTTATAGTACTTGCACACTAAAAATATACTGCTTCTAAATGCTAACTACACCAAATGTGTAGTGTCTATTAGGAGTTGGTGCTGTGAGTCACCTACGCGCAGGTAGCTTGATTTTGACTCACAACACTATCGCCTACATTTCCAGTACGAATTTGCAATAATCAAAATTCAAGAGAGTAAGACAGTATTCGCTCACGAAGAGAAAAATATCCAAAAAAGTACTCGAACTCAAATTTCCAACAATTTGCAAGTTAATAAAAAGAACTATTTGGTTTCCAATGCACCAAGAAATGCTCCTGAAGGAGGAGGCGATTCCACGCCACTTGTCTCCTGAACACAATGATTGAAAATGAACTAATGAAATATAATTAAATTCATATTTACGTACTTCTTCCATCGTCAATTCGCTTATATTTACTATTTTTTTTAAATTTAATTTTGAAATATTTATTATTTATAGCGATCCCCGGCATGCGTTGCTACTCCAAAAATTTGAAAATTTTGAGTATGATCACCGGTTCTCCATGGTACTTGAGGAACATAAACATCCACCGTGACCTGAATATACCCACGATTCAAAATGAAATGGTGAACACCTACAAAACCTACGCTCTTAAATTGGAAAATGACCCAAACTGCTTGGCGAGGAGCCTGCTAAAGCTTCCCTCTGTTAAGTTTCTTAACAAAGAAATATTCGGTAAATAAATAGATGGTATAAAAAAATCCATTTACCAATTTAATTAATTACAATAAAATAGATGTGCCAGTAACCTCGGGACGCATACATTTTTTTTCTTTTTTTCCCAAATCCTTCTTATAAGATAAGCTACTAGGATATTCATTAAAACTTGTTGAAGGATATGTTTATTTGTTTTTATTTTTATAAAAGTTTACAAAATAATAAAATTATTATATAAACTTAAAAACTATCGTAGGGCTAGCTTTCGGCATGCTGGTTACTTAAGTTAGGTTTAAGCGCCGCGTAGCAGGCCCGTATCTTTAAGAAAGTTGTCGATGCTGGAAACGTTGCAGGCTGTGGGGTTCCATTAGCGGTGTTGTTGAAATATAGTTTTCTTTAGATTACAAGTTCGGTGCAAGATGACAGAAGGTGACAGATGCTAATTGTAGAACAAAGGGCTAGACTCAGCTCTTTGAAGTAGGTATGAGCTGGTGATTGGCCAAATATGGTTTGTAGGTATGGAAGGGGAGAAATACGGGTTTGTGCGTCATCGGTTTATGGAAGATTAAGGTGATAGTATATTGCCCAGTCTAAGTTTGATAAGATCGGTGCAATTAATGGATTGATAAGGGGGAAAAAACAATAATTGGGAAATTTATCTCTATTTCAATAGCCACAGAAATTAGGTCTGATTGAAATTGAATAAGTTTGTGAGGAATGCTATGCACGAGAATACCAGCACCTTGTTTGGAAGTGCTGTTACATGGAAGATTGCAAAAATAACTTTGATATTGTTTGGGAGAAAATGCTGTACCATCAAACTGAATGTGGGTTTCTTGAAGGCAAAGCATGTGTGATTTGTATGTATTTGACAGTATTTCTAAATCTATATATTTATTAGAAGAAGCTTTTGAGAGGGTATGCTCGTTTTATGTTGTATGTGAGTTTTAAGTGAGAACAGTTAAAAAATTAGAATTTGGAGAGAGCTAATAGAAAAGCAATTACTAACTTTATTAATCATAATGGATTCAGCTGATATGTGTTCTTTTCCAGTGTTTTTGGGAAATTTGATATCAGCATTGGGAAGGGAACTTGGTTGTGAAGAGTACAAGAAGAATCCGAAACATGAAAACAAAGGCAGTATACTGTAATGTGTAAACTACTTTCAGTCTTGCCTACGAAGTTGATGGGCTCATATGATAATTTTGAATTGCGCGAGAGCTTGCGCACTTTGACCTCAGCGCTTAAAGAGGCAGCCATATGTTTAATATTATCGAGTTATGTGTCAGAACTGAATATTTACTTTTCAAATTAGCCTCTTTTAAATCTTAGTTTACAATTTTGGTTCAATTTACATTCAATTTTCAATCTATGTTTCCAATCTCCCATGTGTCAACAAATTCACCTGTGCAAGCAATAAAATATGGACGTGCAATTTCTGCCTACTGCAGACCTTTGAGGTACGAATTGCATGATAAGTGCATTGCTTGGGATAGAGGTAACGCTCGAAAGAGTGGAGTGGTGTGTGTGTGTGCACTACATGGTGCATTTAGTTCTGCTAGTGATTGCAGGCATTGGTACGGTATGCATGACCATCATAACACACTTCAATACTACCAAAGAGTAAACATAATTAGAGATTGAATCAATCAAAACTTTGTGAAATGGAAGCGAAGGCGATTTCAAAAAATGGGTGAGCGGCAAGGGGAAGAGAAATGCAATGCGTGTATTTTAATTTTCAAGTAAGCCCCTCGAACAAAATGTTTGCAACAATAATTTCGTTCGTCATGCGAGCTCTATATATGTATACTCTTTGATACTACCAAAGACAATATACTACCAAAGACAATATACTACTACATCATTCTCTTCACTCAGCGAAAAGAGTAGAAATTGCGTGGCTGACTATGCCATAATTATTTAACTCAACGACCGAAGTTGCTCAGCAATGCAAGGGCAACACCTGTACATTCTTCTTTTGCTATGTGCATGTGTGTTTACTACTATGTGCGAATGGTTGTATGCTTACATTCAGGTTTACGGCAAGAATGATAGAATAGAAGATTACGCCATGCGCAGGTCTGCTATTCCTCTCTCGACAAAAACTCAGCACAGCTGATTGGCTGTGACGTCATAAGGCGCTTTAAAATATTTGTTTTATATGAAAAATGCATGTGCAAAGGCAATAATTTATGGATTGAAAGGATTTCAATTATTTTTACTAATACATAATAACTTCACAAATGCACTTGCATGTAAACAATATTGAAAAACTCGTTCGATAATAAGTAGTTAAGCAGCGGATTAAGTGGATTTTCATGTACCAAGAGGGAAAAAGTGAATTTGTGTAGTGATTTAATAAATATACATATATTAATATTATATAAATATACATATATTTAATAAATATACATATATTAGGATTTCATTTACTATAATTATTTCATTTTATATTTTACCATTATCGCACCAAAACAGTACAAATTTCACGGTACAAATTTAACCAACAAATTATTTAATAGAACAAAACTTTTAATGCCAAACCAATTGAAATATATTATTTCACATTGATTTATATAAATATTATCATAAATTGCGATAAATATTAAAATATTTATTATTAAACACAAATTATCACATTTCTCACACAAAAATGTATGCATTTTGTCGCTCATTTCGTGTGCGCCTTATGACGACTTGCGCAGAGAGAGGAAATTTTTGTACCTGAATTGGCGCTATCTTCTATCAAAAACAATATACAGAAAGACATTTCATTGCTCCCTTGAGTGAGAATCAACATATTGAAGTGTATGGCAACCACATTGGAATCATGATCGGCAATTTCACGAAGCAGTCGTGAATATGTATCCATCGTCAGCCGCACACATGGCTATTGTTGTTTGCACATTCGTATGAATAATTTAGTGTGTGTGTGTGTGTGGTCACAGCAGAAGCGAATGATTTGAAATCAAATTTTTATTTTCTGTGTTAATTTATGGAAAATAGTAAAATACTTTTACTACTATTTATAAAAATGATTATTAATATTAAAAAACATCCGATAAAACACAGCATTTTGTCGGGGCTCGAACCCTAAGCCACAAAAACTATAGACCAACGCGTGAACCATTAAGCTAAAGACACCCATACTATATTTGTTGAATTTGGAGTACATTAGAGAGTCAAAGTATTTGCTGGTGCAATTCTGAATTAACTAAAATTTCTATAATTCTGTACATAACATTCCGCAAAAAATAACTTTTAGTCTTCTGCTGGTGCAGCCATGAAGTTTTGCTGTGCAATTCGATGGTGGCTTTTTTTTGAGATAAAGCAATAAATTAAATAAATACATATTATTATTTATTAATTTTATACACAAATTTTTTATTTCTTTTACTAATTTACAACATAAATTTTAAAAATATTCCCGTAATTAGTTATAGAAATATACATGCCTACCTACGTAAATGAAACTATTCAAATGCAATTAACCTGTATTAAATATAGTAGTACTAATATTTACAAAGTAATTTTTTTTTAAATATATATATATAACAGGCTAAAAGAATACCGCGACCTAAAATATTTATTGTGCAGCCTCGTACCCAACTAAAACAGTCCTAGACTATTTATAAATCTCGCAACTGCTGTGGGCTTAATTTTAACTAGGTGATTTCGAGATATGAACCCACTGCCTAGGAAATTATGTCTGCGTCTTGCCACCGCTGGGCAAGTGCATAGAATATGTTCTGCTGTTTCCTGCTCCTCTTGAAAGAGTCGACAGGAATCTTCAGTCTTCTAACACGCCTATTTTTTTCAGATGGTAATTTTGTCTACAGTGTCCTGTTAAAAGTTCAGTATAGAGTTTGATGTCATTTCTGCTGAGGTTTAAAGAAGCATCTACCCTGATGTGTTCAGGATCAATGAGTAGTCTCGACTGCCGCATGTCTTTTTGGGCTCTCCAGTAGTTTAGCAGACCTCGTTGTTCCTGTTCGCACAACAAGTTAAATATATATTGTAAAGTGTTCTGTTCCTGAATACATTTAATATTATACATTGCCGAATAAGAACATTTGTATAATTATATATCTAAATAACATGTGTGCAGGCGTTAACAAAGTCGACTTGGCTGATTGTTTCTTTTTCTACAGTCACTCAAAATGCATGTACACACCAGTACACACTACAACCGGCCCGCTCTGACATAAGCTAATGCCTCGTCTTCGATTGCTATGATTGAAATTCGTCTTCATTTCAATTCCAACAAATAAATAAAAATAACATTCCTACATTCACATCCATACGCACATAGAAACATTCGCACATGTAGTAAACATACACGCGCATATAGAACGTAAAAACCAGAATGTGTTATTGTGTGGTCAAGAAACAAAGTATTTATTTATTCATCAACAACTATCTTGTCCCCTTGAAAGTAATTCCCCTCAGATATAATACACTTATGCCAGCGTTTTTTCCAATCCTCGAAACACTTCTGAAACGCTTTTCTGGGTATCGCCAACAGCTCCTGTTTCGATTTTTCTTTTATCTCCTCAATTGTAGCAAAACGCTTTTCTTTCATCGGTGTCTTCAGTTTTGGAAAGAGGAAAAAGTCAGCGGGGGCCAAGTCCGGTGAATACGGTGGTTGAGGCATGATAACGGTTTTGTTTTTGGCCAAAAACAGCTCCTGAGCGATATCCATTCGACGTTGTTTTTGCTCAAAATTTAGCAATTTTGGAACAATCTTCGTTTCATCCCTAAAACATCCGTAAAAATTGCTTGGCATGAGCCGAACGATATGCCAACATCATCAGCAACCTCTCTGATAGTGATTCGACGATTATCCAAAATTATTTTCTTCACTGCGTCAATGCTTTCATCGGTTGTTGAAGTGCTCGGGCGACCAGGACGAGCATCGTCATTGACATCTTTCTCGGCCTTCCTTAAACCGGTTATACCACAATTGAACTTGTGTTCTGCACATAATAGACTCGCCAAAGGCCACAGTCAACATTTCAAATGTCCTTGTGCATTTAATTTCATTTTTTACACAAAACTGAATACAGTTTCTTTGATCCATATTTTCGAATAGTACAAAATCGAAGAGCACACCAAAACACGACTAACCTTTTTATCTGTCAAAAACAAACTGACAATCCAAAATGGTTGGTATTGCCAACATATATAACAGACATGTGTACCAACATAACAGAAAAAAAATGCGAACATCGAACATACGTAACTCACGAAAAGATGAAAATAACGGTTATTTTTTGATCACACCTCGTATATCCATTGTACTCCATAGGCAGCCACGCAATTTTAGCTCATTTCGCTGAGTTAAGAGAACGATGTAATATCTTTATAGTATATTGTCTTTGCTTCTATTTTGTAATTCTTGGATTTACGGCATGCATATGTGTGTATGTATATGAATGTGGGTATGTTATACCAAAGAACATAAACGTAATAAGAAGACTCACCAAGAAGAAGAACAAAATATTTGATTTTCTGTTTCACGTTACGAGTTAAATGGGCGACACTACAAATCAGAGAACACAGAGAAAAGAAATTTAAACAAACGGCAGAGGAGCGAAATATATCAGACGGAATCCACTCAGAATTGTGGTGAATCTACTCAAAATTGTGGTGTGTCCGCTACGGACACTGGAAGCGAAAAATACTTTCCTTTCTCTGTGTTCTCTGCTACAGAATCATGTTATGAATAATTGTACGCACACGGGCTTACATGCATATGTATGTATGTTTGCATGCTCAAATGCAAAACAAAAACAAAGAAGAGAAGCACGTGTATATGTATATGGTAGGTAGGTAGGTTGGGCAGCCGCATCACCAATAAACCAGTGATGCCACTTATACCACCAGTTGGGTCCGTTGTGAGCTCCGAATGCGAGGCATGGCTACGCTTCCCCTTCCAGACTGAACCAACCTGAGCCTTTTACAAAGCTAAGAAGCTTGTTAGCACCTGACTGGCATATATCATCTACACGTGTTAAGAAGTGGGATCCTAGAAAACGTTCCCTATTTCTAGCAGAAATGCTGGACTGTATCCACTTCCTCCTCGTTTCTGCAGCAGCGGCAGAGATCATATGTATAAACTGTGTATGTACATACATTTATACATATATAATTCTGGCAGGTAGGGTCTTCTGAAGGGTGTGCGAAACGGGAAATAAGAGAAAAGAAGACTTTTTTCAAATTTACGTATCAATTTGAAATTAAAGAATAATTTCAATTTTCAGTTGTTATGTTAAGTGTGTTTGCGATTTTTGTTCGCCTGGTATGATTGGCCAACATACACAATAGAAAGAAACTATTTTATTTATTATTTTATATTATTATTATAATACAACAAAACTTTCAAAGCCAGAAAAATTGGACTACCAATAATTCCATTTTTGCAAAAATTGGTAAATTTTATGAAATCAAAGAAATTCTAAATTTCATTATCGTTCATATGTATATGTACGTATGAAATTGTGAGTGTAATCGATTTCATAATATAGTACGTATTTTTGAAACGAAGTAAGGCATTTTCGCAAGAATTGCCAATCTTCAAAATAATAAAAATTTCAAAATTTATTCAATTTTCAAGATTTCAGTTGAGAATTAAATTCCTTGTGCACATTTTAATATTAACGGAGCTGTCGGCTATCGCTTCTACAGAGTAGGAACATGATTTTTTTTATAATATAGGGATGTGTCAGGCTGTGTATTTGTGCAAATTGAATGAGGAGTTAGTAACTGTATAATAGAGTCTTATTGGTATTTAGTTTTTGGTCTCCTTATTTATTATCATAAATTAGAGTTGCACTTTCGTTCTAATTGGTGTAGTATTGTATGTTATACTTCTTACAAGTTATTTAGTACACTTACTTTCCTAACTCTGTAATTATTTGTAGAACTCTACAAGTTTATTGTTACTGTACAGGTAAAAGTATGAGTGACGCTATAAATCGCGTTTTGCTGGATATACGAGTATGTACATACATACGTACATATATACTATTCAGAGTTTTGTCAATGCTTTCATTACTGCAGTACTGTTGCTTACATTGCAGTTATGGATTCAGCTAGTTTGCTTCTTCATCACCTCTTCCATATTTAAATTTTATACAATTTTCAGTTGTTTTTATTTAAATTTAATATAAACTATAAAATTCGGACAATTGATTCTCCCTTATAGTAAAATTTAGTAATGCTATAAATGAAAAATTACCGAACCTTATTTGAATAATTTTTGTGAAAATTATGCTACAATTTAGGTAGCCACTTCCATATGGGTACACTATTCCCCTCTGATTCTCCGGACCACCTACATATATACAATATTTGAAGGTTCATGTATACCTTGAGGATTTTGATTGCCTGGTATTATAATTATTTCCGTTATCGATATGCTTTGTATCAAATATTTCAAATCTTTTAACCATTGTTCTTGGAGGTGTTTTTGATGGCAGAACGCGTATTGATGTTGGTTTATTAAACTATTTCCTGAATTCATGGAACCAAAGATATTGATGGCGAAATGGGAGATTTCCAAAGTCACATGCAATGGACAGTGTACAATTGGACACACATTTGGATTAGGCCTATTGGTGAGACCACATAAAAAAAGCGCCACTTACAAATTTTGGTTATGCAAATATTTTAAAATAATAATTTCCTGTAAAAAATGCATTAATTGCACTTTACTAATATATCAACTAAAGAATAATAAAAATATACTATATAGCTGGAGCAAATATTACACTACTATTTCAAAAATGTATAAAATATTCAAAAGTAAAATATTCCCTATGCATGGATTTTTATTTTATGTTGTCAAGTGTTCTAATATACACAAATTATGCTTTCTCATAACATGGCAGAACTTTTTTATACGCAAAAACACCAATCCCTTGTTTTAAGCCCCGCGTTCCGAATAAAAAAGCTTTGCCATATAGAAAATTCATTCTTGAGTACTTTACTCCAAACCACACAAATCAGAAAATAAAAATTTGATTTCAATTCATTCGTTGCTGCAGTGAGCACACACACACACACACTAATATTATTCATACGAATGTGCAAAAACAACAATAGCCATGTGTGTGGCTGATGATTGATACATATTCACAGCTGCTTCGTGAAATTGCCGATGATTTTTCCAATGTGCTTGCCATACACTCCAATATGTTGATTTTCGCTGAAGAGAGTGATGAAAGGTCCTTCAGTATATTGTATTTGATGAAAATTTGAAGAAATTTTAGCTGCTGCATTGTTAGGCGGCCCCGACACGTTACTGCATGATGTACAGAATCGCAAAGATTCTTTAGTGAAATAGCTATGTGTGCGTCTCACATACAGTGATTGAAGCCATGCAGTAAGCAAAATCCAAATGATTTGGATTTGGCTTACTGCATGCGGTGTGTTCAGTCAATACGTCATGTGTATTTCCGTGATTGAAGCTGCATTCATTCGAAGCAGAATTTCATAGCGTGCGGACGTCATGGCGGAAAGCGGAGAAAAACATTTCTCTGCGAATTTATTGAATTTACCGCTAAATTTTTATGAGTAAACTCATTCCATTTTTGGTACCAATTTTTCATCCAAATTCTTTTTTCGTTGCTTTTATTTTATCCGCGTCTGACAGTGTCGTCCGCACACCGAAAGAGTAAACGAAAAATGAATGATTGAAGAGTGTGCAGTAACGTGTCGGTGCAGAGATATTGCACACACACATAAGGATGATGTAAGCAACGCAGCAACATGTCGGGGCCGCTTTATTGTTCTTACGAGAGCTTAAAGCTTTGTGATTTTGTAAGGAGGTAGTTTGAGTGGAATGTGGAGTATTATTATTCTGAAGTTGAATAGCGTTTGGGGGGGTCTCAATTAAAAAATAAAATTCGCTTCTCTTATGTTTTGCTTGTTGTTACCATCTGCTTGTCAGGTAACAATTTTCGTTGTCAACAAGCAACCCGACAGCTTTTATTGTGTCGCGAGAATACGGTTTTTAGCTTCAGTTGTCTATTGATAACATGGTCAGTTAACTACTGTGTTGACAACGTCGCCAGAATTGCACGGTCAAAAATTGTTTTTTGATTTCACGTATTTCAATACAGTACATTCGTTTAGTTGCTTGTCTCGTTCTTTCATAACGATAATTAATGTTCTCTCTTTAAATATTTCTCTTGTGTTTGCAACTTCCAAGCTTTTTAACTATCGCTTTTTATATGGAGCTTTCGTATTCATCGTTTGCACTCATTACACTGCGAGCGTCGTTCCCGAAAACAAAACTGATTATTTCATTTCATTCAAAAAGTATAGAGAATAATTAAATAGCATAAAACAAAAATGTTTATCTCCATATTCACTTCAAATTAATTATATATTACTAGTTTTCAAGTAATAATAATAATTAAATTGATTTTCTTTATAAATAAAATTATATTTCTTTTTGGCAGTGGTGGCAAACTTGTGACTGAAGCTTTTATTCAGTGGCTTTTATTCAATGCATATGAAAAGAGCTTTCCTAAGCTTTGAAATCGTTACCACGCCGCGCGAATACCAATGGAATGGTAACAATTAACCCGGTAACGCGTTCCTCTGAAATAACCGGATCGCTCATATCTAGTCAGCAGTATATGTATGTATATATTATCTCGCTACGGCTTGCTCACAGCGATAGTCGGGGTTCTGACCCGCCACACTTCCGCCTTAGCCTAACATTTTCACATATAAACTACACATTTTACTATAATATGAACTTATTACTCTATATATAAATACCATAAATAATTGTATTTAAAATTAAATTTCTAAATAATAATGTACGCCTGTCGACGATCCGAGCTAAGAGGTCTAGAAAATTGAACTCTTGATGACTGCTAAATCCTTTGTTTATTTTTCTATATTCGTAAATATTCATGCATATATGTATATACAAAATATAAAACAAAGTCAAATTAACTTACTCCTTTTTTGACCACAGACGACTTGCTCGACTGACTACCTAATAAAGCTAACCCGTTGAAACAAACCCGATTTACTTTACTTGGCGGCAAAAACATCTGTCCCAAAGGTCAAAGTACAAACTAAGTTACATTAAGGTGCAAACGAGACAAAAATACAATACATTTTTACTTCTGCATATGATTAACGAAGGCATTAAGCCCCGTTCACATGAATATAACCTACATATAAATTTCAAATAATAATTCAATTAATAACAACGTCTATCTTGATTTATATCACAAATTACGCTTATTTTGATTTATATTAGCAATAACACTCATCTTTATGTACGGTCTTCTCCAGATGGGACGAGCAGTAGCTTCCTTCCCATTTTTTGAACACCTTATATTTATCACTACAGCAACGTTTAAAGACACTTTTTAACCACTCGAATTGGCTTTAATTTGATTTGGGAAACTGAATGGTTTATTTTGTGTTCAAGTCAGGAGGTGACAGTTTTATTATTGATGATGTTACAATAAAAACGATGAGTAACGAGGCCACGACAAGTAAATTTCTACAGGATGGACTGCTTTCAATTCTATTATATCCCAATTCTCATTAACACTCATAAATTAAAGGAATCTTGTATTAGTAATTTGCGAATAATTTATCTGTTTTGAACTATTGAAATTAACATTTTACGAAGAATTCTTAGATTAACTCGAATTACAACTATTACTTTCACAAAAAACTTATCATACTCTACGACGACACAACCGACAAATCCCAGAAACTCCGCACGGTCCGCCTTCAATTGCCTTGACCTTTTCTCAAAAAGTCTTTTCTTTCCCTCTTCTCCAATTCCACATTCCTTCGCATCACCTCATATCCTAACTGTACTCAATGCTGCCTTATCCAGCGTACCCGCTCCCACTCACACTCTCCACATACCCATCCAGAGGCCAACCGTCCATCCTCCTCAACCGCCATGCTAAGCAAGTCAACCACCTCTGTCAACTTTGGCTTTGGCCGACTTTCGCATAAACTCGGTTAAAGTTTTGTCTCAAAGCTGCGGACAGGCGAGCTTAAGAGCGATCGCAAATAGTTTGGCTGCATTATTGAGCCACAACAGGCCTCAATACACAAATAAATGCAGAATTGCAGAAAAAAAACAGCTTATTCAACGGATTCAATTTATATGTCAAAAACTTCATCAAATTTTAACAGACTCACCACCCAATGGGTGATCAATTGTTTAAATCTGTTTTTTTTTTAATTAACTTTAAAATATAATTTAAAAAATATAATAAAGTTTTTAAGGTTATATTAATTAAAATAAGAATATAATAAAATAGTTCTTATTTAAATATATGCAGCTTTTTAAATTTAAGAATTATTTGCTAAAATCCACAAAATTTATAATTTATTATATTTTTTATTTACTTAATATTTTTGAAAGAAATTAAAGTTTTTTAGTTTTTGGCACTTGTTGAATTAACACGAATAAATACGGCTTTTAGGTGCAGCCCGTAAGTTGCTTAAATTTAAACAGTTAAGTTACGGGAATGTTTTAAATGATGTTCTTCGAGAAATATAATTAAAAAAGAGTAAATAGTATGTCTTAAAATGTTATTACATATGTACATAGTATGTACTAAACTGTTGTATAGATTAAAGGTGATCTGAAAAGCGGAACTTTTTATTTTTAGTTAATGAGACATCGAATCTATTTGAATTGCTGTTGATTTAATAAATTTTAGATGCGTGCACTTTAAAAGAAACATGCAATAAACAATTTTTTTGAAAGGTATATTATTATTTAAGAATTAGAGACATTTTTTTGTAACTTTATACATTTACCCTGTATAAAATAGAAAGATTTATAATAAAAATATTTATTAAAAAATATGTAAAATTGAAAGAGAAAAAATTTGGAAGAGAATAAATATTATTATAGTTCGTTTTCTGACTATTTGCTAATATATTTTAATTAAAGAACAGAATATGGATAAAAGGAATGGAGCAAAAAAGGTATATATGAAGCAAAAAGGCAGCCCAATGTGAACGTACCCGAAACCGATACCGCCACCGGAAGAAGACATAACTGCTGCCGCTGCGGCTGCTACGGTTGCACGCTGTGGGCGTCTTTTGTAAAATTCGATTTCGTCGACAGTCCAAACGGCCCCCTTCACATTTTCGACGCGCATGAAACACTTGTGTAACGACAAATTGTGCCGCACTGCATTCTAATAGTTACACATCGTATGTACGCATGGATAGGCAATATATTTGTATAAACATTTAAATGCATGCACTTATGTATATATGTATAAATAATAGAATATCTGCACACTAGCTGTATTTTGATTTAAACTTAATGCAAGCTAAGAACTGAAGTTCCTCTGTCTTTGGTTGAAAATAAGAAAGGCCATTTGCGCCATGGAAAATGGCATTAGTCGATTGTGTCGACTATTACGAATGCTATAAAGCCAAATATAACCGCATTGATTGCATTCCGACCGCTCTTCGGTTGTCGACCCATTAAAAATTGAAACGGTTTGCTCAACGCCTTTTCGTACGGTAAATTATCTAAGCTTCGATGCACATTTATTCTAAATTCTATGGTAACTAGGCGCCTCGACAAGCAATAATTCAATGCGTACCACCCAAGTTATGACATAAATTGCGAGTGGACCCCGCTCATGTGGCATGGTTGGCAATATATAGATGTATATATGGTAGTAACAGTTAATACTAATAGTAATTAACTAAATAATACCAATAATTGAAAACAATTGATCCACAAAATTATGTCTAAGTAACTATAAAACATTTCTATTTCTAGGCGATTCCGGAAATTCTCACGATATATGAATACAGTTTAGCTCATACAAGATAGTTGCAACGCTTCTTTGCTTGAGATTGTATATATTTTTATGTTTCCCCCTTGTTTTGTGTCTGCTACTATGTAAATATTTTGCCATAACCAGATATATGAAGAAGCAAAGCATCCACGGACAAAAATGTATACATTTTTTACAATGTTTGGAGAACCACTGAGTATTTGCGAATTCAGCCATTGTCTCGACTCCTTTTAGGAGTCATAAAAAAATATGTTAAAATCAATTATGAACTGGTAATATAGCTCGTGGATATGTTATGTTCACAGATAATCGATTCGATTGATAGAAGGTGGTATCAGAAAATAAAATTTTGATAATATTAGAATAAGAGGGTATGTCTGGGTTTAAATAATTTCCATTCTTCTGGTATAATCCCCAGCTTAATTTCTATACACACTTTAAAAACCGTGAGGGTCATTACAGTAGGAGCATAAAAAGGTTTTCAGCGTTACATAGTTTGCAATTAGTGCAAAAATGAGCCCGATACTCGTTTCAAAACTCAAAAGCTTCCTTTTTTTGATATGATTTCAGAGTGTGCCTAACACCTAGTCTTATATAGGAATCATCAGCCATTACCCATTGTGCGTGCCATAGTGGTTATTTGTTGGAGAAATAATTTGCCTACTCTAATTCAACTCGATACTTTTTCATTAATGCCATCAGGATCTGGAATTCGCTGCCTTCTGCTGTGAGAGGCGTGGCAGGGATTAGTGAGTGTAAGTATTTAGTGTTCCAGTACTTTTGTTGAGAGCTGCCATAGAGCTCTCTGTATTTTGACCTTGTAAATAACCAAATATCTCTTTTATTGTTCTTTTCTGTACCTATTCTTTTAATTTCTTATTGTATTAATTTATTATTTATTATTTATTACTTATTTCTTATTAATTTTTTTATTTATCTATTTAATTAGTTGCTAATTTAATTTAATATATATATATATATATATATATATATATATATATATATATATATATATATATATATATATATATATATATATATATTATATATATATATATATATATATATATATATATATATATATATATATATATATATATTAATAACTGATATACTCGTATAGTTGTCTTATTATATAACTTTCAACAATAAATTGAATTGAATTGAATTTTGCATTGTTTTTGCAAGATAGATGAAGGCTAATAAATCATGACAGTGGCACACAAAAAAATCCGAATCCAAGATGAAATATATGTCGATATGTAATAAATAATAAATATTCAATATGTAATAAATAATAAATTAAAAATGTAACGAAATATCATTTTCAGTAGTCTTCAAATGTGAATAAAAATAATATTCAAATTATAAAGGTTTATTTAAAAGTATTCTCAGAACATTAAATTTGTGGTTAAAGAAGTTAGAAGTAAAAATGATATGTTGCATTAAACTAAACTTTTTTACTATTAAATTGAACTAATTAAAACAAATGATCAAACAAGTATTTTTGTATTGTTTATACAATCTAGTCTAGTTGAAACAATCACAATCTAGTTAATCTAAAGGAGCACATCGCATAATTAGGTATTATCAAAGAACATCAACGTAATAAGAAGTCCTATAAAGAAGAAGAACATAATATTTGATTTTCTCTTCACGTTACGAATTAAGTGGGCGACAAATCTTGATAGCTACAGAATCATGAAAATTACAGAATTTTTAATTTTGTTGTGAATAATTGTACACACATACATATGTATGTATGTTTGGTATGACATATGTATGTATGTTTGCATTGCAAAATAAAAATAAAGAAAAAAGAAGCACGTGTGCATATACATACATTTATACACATATAATTCTGCAGGTAGGGACTTCTGAGGGGTGCGAAACGCGAAATAAGAGCAGACTTTTTTCAAATTTACATATTTTAATTGTAATTGTATGATCAGCAATCGATAGCCGATAAAGGTTTTCTTTCTCTTTATTCTCTGAATATTCACAACCTGGGCCCAGACAACTTCTCAATTAGAAGTCCGGTAGCATTGAAAGAGCCTGTTTTCAAAAACACCGATTTCTTTCACAAGCACAATGGCAAAGACACTATATAATAAGACTGTGCAAATCGCTCTTTTGAAAACAGGGGACATGCAACGCATGGCATCGCCGTGGACCTGCTGGCAAAATGTAACATTTTTCTGCTAAAAATGATTATAAAAGCGGCATATTAACAGAGAATTTAATAAGAAATTTGAAAATATTTAATTTCAAACCAAAAATTTATAAAATCTCTAAATTATTAAAATGTATTTTTATATATTTAATGCTATTTACAATATATATTTTAATAAATAAATAACTATTATTACATTAATTTCATTTTGAATATTTCCAAACCCGTTAATATGTACATACATATGTATGTATGTATGTATGTATGTATGTATATGATTTGTCAAGACTGAATTTCATACCACTCCACAGTTTGCAGTTTTCTTCTTTATCAGACATGAAATAATTCTGCTCTAGATTTGGTCCAGTAAAATGTTAATACTGGTTAATTTATTGAAAATAGTAAAATAATTTTATTATTATTTATAAAAATGATTATTAATTTTAAAAAAGTAATTTGATAAATAAAGCATTCTGGTGGGGCTCGAACCCTAAACCATAAAAACCACAGTCCGACGCGCAAACCATTGAGCTAAAGACACTCATATCATCTTTGTTCATTTTGGAGTATATTAGAGAGTCAAAGTATTTGCTGGTGCTATTCTGAATCAACTAAAATTTCTATAATTCTGTACACAACATTCCGCAAAAAATAACTTTTAGTCTTCTGCTGGTGCAGCCATGAAGATTTGCGATGCAATTCGATGGTGACATTTTTGGGGATAAAGAAATAAATTAAATAAATACATATTATTATTTATTAATTTTATACACCAATTTTTTTCTTTTCTTTTACTAATTTACAATATTCCCATAATTAGTTATAGAAATATACATGCCTACCTACGTAAATGAAATTATTCAAATGCAATTAACTTACATATAGTAGTAGAAATATTTACAAAGTAGTTTTGTTTTTAAAACATATATTGTAAAGTGCATTAATTTTAATATTGATTAAAATTTTTTTGTAATTTTCACAAATTTTTGTTTGAAAAAAAAATTTCAAATTAAATTTACTATGAATATGCGTCGTTTTAGCATTGGAAATGTTCACTTTAACATTTTTTCACTGACTAGCTGACTAGCGATAGCCATGAACAAATAGTATTGGTTAGATTTGATATTAATGTCTTATTAATCTAAATTGTATTAATTTTTATGTTATCAATATACTAATAATTAATAAATAATAAGACTATTAAATCTGCATTTCTTAATTTTCCTATTATGACAATAAAAACCATTCCTTCTCAAACTCATATAAAATTAATTTACTTAGAATCTGTTATGAATCGTTTTTAGCAGAATAATGTTATGTTTAACATCTGTTAACGGTTTCAGGGCGATTGCCATTCAATTCCATTCCTCTCTTTTGCCAAACAGAGCGACGGAACCAAAGAAGACTAAGAAAAGACATTCAATTCCCTCCATTTTCTTTTACCGTTTCGACCATTTTTTTTGATCACACGTATAGTGTATGTGAATTTATTGTGTTTGTTGTAAAAATATTCCATATCCCTGTAGTGAAAATTATAGGCAGTATTCAAAATGTACTACTAAATTTAATAGTAAAAAATCAAGTGGTGAATTTACTAGTTCAAAACTTATCTATAAGTTAACCAGTTGCTGACCATTGCCGTGTATAATAAATTCTTCCTTTCTTGTCATAAAAAAGGAAGTAAAGACAAACATTGGAATTTGAAGAAAAACAGTTCTTTTTATAATTTCAACCACCTTTTGTAATTTCTCATTTTAAAGATAAATCTTCAAGTTAATGCGTGTTATAAAATATCCGCAAAGTGTCCGTAAAGAAGAGTGGAAATGCAGTGAATTAACATGCTGAATTAATGTCGAGTACATACAAATACATATATGAATTTTACATATAAATATGAGATTTACTAGTATTTTACATGTCGAGTACACATTATTATATTATGTGTATATGAATTTTACATATACTCTGAGTTTTACTAGTACTTTAACTAGTTGGTTTCTCTGCTGGGATGTTGTCTAAAATAGCGAATATTCGGAGAAAAAAATCAGAAGAAATCAGGGCTACGTTTAAATTAAACATTTAGGGGGTCACTTTATTTATATTTTGAAAAGAACTGCGAAACTTCTAAAAATAAAAAAAAAATTGTAATATTTAATTTAGAATTGAAAACTCAAATGTTAACAAGTTCTTTTCATAAATTATAACTATTCTTAATGTAAAATCTGATCCAATTGCTTTCCATTTACACTTTTGTTCACTGTAAACGCACCATAGTAATCATAAGATGTAGAATAATAATCATTTGGTTTTTTGCCATAATATTATACTACTAATAACTAAAATAATTAATAAAAATTAATTTATATTAAAATGGGGTCCGACTGCCCCAGTAATACCCCAAGCGTGTTTAAATATACATGGCCATGAACGAATGAAAGTGCACAGGGGACAGTAAAAAACCAGAAGGAGGCCAAGATTAAGAAATTGCGGGTCAAAAGAGAATTAAACCTTTTTACAGTATTCTCACATATAACAAATAGTTTCAATAATTTCAGAAAAATCTTCAAAATAGGTCAAAATGCAGTTAAACGAATTAATTAAACAGAGGTAGCGTTTCTTTTTTTAATAATGAAGAAAACAATTTTTTATTTTGTAGAATTAATTTTTTTACTTAAACGCAACTGGAATATTTCGACTTGTGGATCTTGAGGGTTCATTGACAATGAGAAATTATCAAAGAAATTGTATGTTTTCAGTTATTTTGAGAAGTTAAGTGAATTGAGGAATGACGATAGTTAGAGTTAAGGGGGGTGCACTGTATTTTTACCACTACATACATCAATTTTAAAACCTCCTCTCAGTAGCAGAACTCGCACAAATACATTCAACTGTCTATTCTTGTATGTTCTTTGACGGAACCTCTATACGTAAATACTCTTTGACAATGGCACACACAGCCAAAGAGAATATACTTAGAGGCGCGAATCACTCTTTTTGAATTTAGTATAAAAATTTTCAATGCTAATACATATTTATTTCCTTATTTAATTTAATACTTTACTCGTAGACATAAATACTTACCTCTTAGAAGTAAGATTACTCTCATCCTTTATAAAAATAGTTTCAAAATCGGATAATAGTGATATTATTATTTAATATTAACACATTTTTATGTAATTGCATATAGTATGCATTGGTCCCATTTTTATGTAAATTTCAGATCCCAGTACAACAATAGTATACGTAGGCACTTTTCAAATTATCAAGAGCAAATAAATCAAAGTTATTTGAAAGGTTGTCCTTCAATAAAGGCCTGTATGTACATAGCTCAGAAAACGCTTAAGAAAAAGAGCATATATTTCTGTTGCGAGATTGCCCATTTTTTTGTTCGTTTATTATTAAATAAACATTCAACAGAAAAATTTGTTCACACTTCATTTACTTTTGTTCACTTGCTCTTTAAGAAATAAATGGCTTTATATATAGGCCCGTATACAATAACGCGAGAGCCCGAGACGAGAGCGAGACCAAGTCTCGGGCGAGATGGCAAAAAAGAATTTGTACCAAAGGATGGTATGTGGCAATATACAATAATGCGTGATGCGATACGGCGAGACGAGGCATTTCCAAAAAATTAGAAATTCTTCGCACTCTCGTCCAAGACAATTTGTCAAAGTAATCAACTGTTTTTTCATACGCATTTCTTTATATCTGTTTTGCTGTTTGTGGCTCCGCGTTTCTTTTATTTAATAAAAATTTCAAAACATTTAGTTTTTAATAGTTTTTTTAGCACTTTTGCTCTTGTGTAATTATGGCTCGCACTTTGTTTATTGTATATTAGAATGCGAGACAGTGCAGATCGAGATGTCGTCCGAGACTCGGCCTCACTCAGTGTGCACTAAGAAGGTGGGCGCAAGGCTACAACAAGTCTACAACAAACAACAATTTCTGGATTTTGACTTGTCAATTGCTTGAAAAAAGCTTTCGCTTTTGACATGTTAAAATCCAATTTCAGCTTCGAACAGGGAGCACAAATCGGTGTACCCTGGATTTGAAATTGAATTTAGATTTTGCGATATTGATAGTGAGGAAAATGAAATAAAATTTAATAAATGTAATAAAACAAAGATTTCTGCAAAATTAAATTATGTGGAAAAGTGAAAATGTTTAATTTATGTGGAAAAGAGAAAATGTTTTTTTTTTTTTTTTTTTTTTTTTAATACCCAAATATTTTATTGCAATCTGTTACATTCAATCACATTCAGCAATATTTAATAACTTAAGACTAATTTTTGTATTTACTGTCTTTTATGGACTACGCCCAGTGGTGCAGCCATTGCCTATTAGCACAGGAGATCTGTTGTGGATTTTCTCTTCAGTCGGATGAAAGTGAAGGGGTTGGAAGTGAGTTCCGATATCAGTGGATTTGGGTGGACTTGAGCGACTGTAGAAACTTTGAGGTCACGATGGATTTGGTTGTTTGTGACATAATAGGGCGCGTTTACAATCATTCTTAGGGTCTTTGATTGGAATCTTTGAAGTATTTCAACATTGGAAGTTGCCGCAGTGCCCCACAGCTGAATACCGTATGTCCAAACTGGTTTTAAATTTGCTGAGTACAAGAGCAATTTGCTATCGATTGAGACTTTGGAGTTTCGATTCAAGAGCCAGTGTAGATTTCTGAGCTTTATACCGAGTGATTTTCGTTTTGTAAATATATGTGTTTTCCAAGTTAATCTTCTGTCGAGGTGCACCCCAAGGTATCTAGCCTCATTACATTGGGGTATATTTATGCCGTTGAGTTTAACGGGTGAGCAGGTGTTTCGTTTCAGAGTGAATGTAACCTGGACTGATTTTGTTTCGTTCAACTTGATTTTCCATTTTTTTAGCCAGTCAGTAATTTTGTTTAGCCCAATCTGGATTTTAGAGGAAGCTAAGTGTGGGAGAGTGTCAACAGCTAAGACAGCAGTGTCATCTGCAAAGGTACCTATGGTGACTCCTTCAGCTGATGGTAAGTCGTACGTGTGAAGTAGATAAAGTATTGGGCCCATGACACTTCCTTGGGGTACGCCTGCTGAGCTTTCATGGAGCTCAGATTGTTCCTCACCTTGCTTTACGAAAAAATATCTATTTGTAAGATAGGACTTGATTAACACATAGTAGTTAATGGGGAGTGTAGTTTTTATTTTGTAAAGCAAGCCATCGTGCCAAACGCGATCAAATGCTTGCGAGATGTCAAGAAACGCTGTTGTACAATATTTTTTATGTTCGAATGCAGTGTGTATATACTCAACAATCCTATGAACCTGTTCGATTGTGCTGTGTTTTTTCCTGAATCCAAATTGATGATTTGGAATTAGCTTTCGCTCTTCTATAATTGGGAGTAGTCTTTTCAGGAAAAGGGTTTCCATGAGTTTAGAAGCAATCGGTAACAAGCTAATTGGGCGATACGATTCAACTTTATCAGCGCTTTTTCCGGGTTTGAGAATCATTTTTAATTGTGACACTTTCCATTGGGGAGGTATAAAGCCAGATGTTAGTACCGCGTTAAATAAGTAGGTAAGATATGTCACTCCTTCTTCTGGAAGTTGTTTTACTATTTTTCCAGTGATAAGGTCGTACCCAGGGGCTTTTTTAATATTTAGCTTATCAATAGCTGCTTTCACTTCAGATTTAGAAAATTTACGTATGGGTAGGTCCATCTGATGGGTATTACTCAGAACACTTTTCACTTCTTCTGTTACACATGCTGGGGGCTCGATTTCCTGTGGAGTAAATACTTTTTTAAGTGTCGGGCAAATGTGACTGCTCTTTCAAGGTCACTTTTAGCCCATTCGTTATTTTCCATTCGTAAAGCGGATTGGAACATTGTGGGTCTCTTTAGATTCCTAGTTGCTTTCCAGAGAGAGTATTCTGTAGCAGCTGTTGCATCGAGATTACTGAGGTAATGATGGAGTTGGGTGTTTCGTTCGTTATTAAGGATCTCCTTAAGTTCTTTTGTAAGCGCATTTAATTTTTTCTTGTCCTCAGGATGTCTAGTTTGTTGCCACTTTTTTCTTGCATATCGCTTTTCTCTCAGTTTTTCTTTTATAGGTTTGGAGATGTTCGTTGATTTTCGCTCATTTAGTGTGGGGGTGGAGTCCCACGCAGCTTGTTGCAGGCAGTTGTTGAAGTGTTCAACAGCCGCAATGATGTCTTCTTCAGATTTCAGTGATAGTTTTAAATCAATTGTGGAAGATACCATATATCGGAAGCGATTCCAATCAGTTTTGTGATTATGTAAGCTACATTGAAGAAGGGCAAGATTGTTGTTAAGCTCGACGAGAACTGGAGAGTGGTCAGAAGACAGCTCAAAACATGGGCTACATTTAAGATCACTAAGCATGATACCTTTCGTCACACAGAAGTCAATCAAGTCGGGAATTTTTCTTACATCTGTTGGCCAGTATGTTGGTGTACCTGAAGAGACAGGGAGTAAATTTAATTTTCCAATGGCCACATAAAGCTGTCGACCTTTTGGTGTAGTGAGACGGGAACCCCAGTATGTGTGCTTTGCGTTGTAGTCTCCTCCAGCTAGGAATCTATTGCCAAGGGTCTTAAAGAATTTCTCATACTCCTCCATTTTTATTGTGTGTTTAGGTGGGCTGTAGACAGCGGAAATTGTAATTGGCCCTTTCCAGTCATCAACAATTATATTCGTGGCTTGTATAGCTTCTGTGCGATAAGATGTCCTCTCACAGTGTTTTATATTATTGCGTATTAATATTGCTGAACCTGCATGAGCCTTATTATCTGGGTGCAGGGTGTGATAAAACTTAAAGTTCGGAATCTGAAAATGGCTTTTGTTGGTGAAATGGGTTTCAGATATTAGGAGTATATCTATTTCGTATGTTTTAAGGAATTTTTTAATTTCTAATAAATGTTTTGACAGCCCATTAGCGTTCCATAGAATGATTTTTATGGGATTGAGGATGAGCAATTCTTAGTCGTGAGGGTCACTAATAAGTTCATCATTGTTGTGATTTGTTGCATGACTTGCCGGAGTAGCATTATCATATCTCGCAATTCGTTCGGAGCTTGGGTTTCTGCAGGAACAGTATTAATTGGTAGGGCCGTTGTGTTTTCATTAGTTGCTTGTGTTGAGTGTTTCAGTGCCTGAGCGTATGAAAGTACATTTTGAGTTTGTTTTGATGTACTGGGATTTACCAGAACTTTCTGTTGTTGAGTAGGATTCATGGGTAAATTGTCGTTTTTCCTTAATTGTGGGTATTTCATTTTCTGAAGATTTTTATAGACTACACAACCTTTGTAATTTGCTGGGTGATTACCTTCACACAAGGCGCATTTGACTTCATCTGATCTGCTTTTACGTACACAATCTGAAGACGTGTGGCTTCCGGCGCATTTAATGCACATTGGTTTCCTGCGACAGTACGTTTTTGTATGCCCATACTGCTGACAGTTAGCGCATTGGGGAATATCGCGAGTCGGTCGGGGGGGCTCAAAAACAATTTTTGTATGAAGCAGGTATTTGACTTCATAAATTTCTTTATTGTTTGAGTTTGTTTGAAGTTCAATGATAAACATTGGCAGAGGCTTTTTTGTGTTTCTTCGCTTTATGTTCCAAATATTCGTGACAGAGTGACCGAGGTTTTGCAGGGCTTGGGTTATTTCATCTGTGCCTATAGATGGGTGCATATTTTTCAGTACTACTTTGAAGCCTCTTTCTTGTTTTGGCTTATAGGTGAAAAATTCGTTGTTTTTTAGCTCAAGCTGGTTGACTATTGTCTTGTAGGCTTCTGGAGAAAATGCCTGGATTTTAACTTGCTCATTGTTTATGAGCTTTAATTCGTATGAATTTGGAGCAGCTTCAGACAATAGTTTCATTAGAGGAGCTATATTGGTAACTCTGTCAACAAATATTGGTGGGGTCTTAGAGACTTTTTCTTTATGTTCTGTGTTTTTTTGGTCACATTCTTCAACTTCTTCTAGGGACGAAAATCGATTTTCGGTTCCTTTCGGATCTCCTAGACAGTATTTTTCAAGTTTCGCTTGTTTTTGAGTGGTCTTTGTCTTACCTGGACTCTCTCTCTGCCTTTTCTTGTTTAGAACCGTTTTCCAGTCCTCGTCGTGGGAGGGTACACTTACTGTGACTTGGGGAGAGGCAACTGGTTGCTGTTGTTTGTATAGCAGCTGAAGCTGGCGTCGAAGCTGATCAATTTGTTGTTGGACAGTTTGTTGAGAGCTGTTTTTATTTGGAAAACACGAGCTTGATTGTGGCGAGGGGCATTGAGGACTCCAGGAATTTTGGAGCGGATTCTGAAGAAGGGGTTTCTTTTGTGTTTGCAGTTGTTGATGCTGCTGTTGTTGTTCCTGATGTTGTTTTTCTCGGTGTTGCTGTTGTTGTTGTTGACGCTGTTGTTGTTGTAGTTGTTGTTGTTGTTGTTGCTCTTCTTGTTGTTGACCTTCCCCTCTAGGTGGGGTACGGTCTACACCCATTTTTTTTTCTTTATTATCTATTTTTGTTTAAAATTAACTTTGGCAACTCTACACTAGATACTTGCTAAGCCGCTTTTAATTTTTAAATGGAAAAATGTTTAATATTGTGTGTGCTAGCGGAGCAGTGGGACAAGTGGCTCGACTACTCCCGCTGTACACAATATTGTGTGGGAGGGGTACCAAGTGACAATGGGCGGTCGCCAGCGGCAGTGAATAGCAATTTGCATGTGCAGTGAATTCTAAAAGAATTCTAAAGGTAACCAATTGTTTTCTTATAAATAAGTAACAATTTTTTAAAATTTATTATTATTTAGGAATAGCAGACACTTAATTTGTTTAGGACGAATATATGGATTCCATATTTAAAAATTTTTGCAATTTAACGCAAATGTGGTATTTGTATATTTCAAACTTTGTTTGTTTACAACACTGTACTCAAATAAAAGCTTCGAAGCTTTCGAGGAATCGTCAAAACGAAAACAAGAAGAAGAGCAATTCTCCCTTGCGACTACCTTTTAGGTGTGCCCTGGCCTCTCTGTTGCGTTATTGTATACGTGCCTTAAGGGCTAACCAAAATAGACGAGCGGAGACGTAACGAGTAAGTTCAAGCATATGTGAACCAATGTTAATAGTCAAAATGGCCATACGTATTTGAACGAAACATTTAGACATGACGGTCGGTTCCGTAAGAACCGAACTGCAAACGTCTGGTACTCGTCACAGCAGCTACTTTGTTGACACGATTGCTATTTTGTTAAAAAAGACGGAATTTTGCTACAATTTAATCGCCGCTGTGAGGGATGAGCTCGCAATTTCTGGAAAAAGCCATCTATCGATGCGTTTGATAGCGTCACATTGTGGGTTAAATGTCAAAATCGACGTAACAAGTGCAGACGTTCATCAAATCGCTATCGTTACGTCTCGTATATTTTGGTCTTACCTTTATGCTTCTTGCCAAAATCAGTGTAGTCGTTTTCACTTTTCAATAAAAAAGGCAGCAAAAAATCGAATCAAATTTCTTATGAGGTGTATACAGGTAAACAAAAAATGACTCAAGGAAATTTCTTGAGCATTTTTTTTTATATGAAGTTTTCGCTTTTCTTACTTTAAACCTTAAATGAAATGGATGAAATGAGCCTTAAACTGGTAAATGAAACGAACATAAATTTCAAAAAACAGGACCAAACAAACATCCATGAATATGCACACACATATGTATGTATACTATATCATACTATATACTATATCATATATCGTATGGAATCTCGAAAAGATTTGGAAGGCAACTTTGAATGAAAAATACACTGAATTGGAATTTTTGATGTGAAATCGTTTAAAACAATAATTAAAATAATTAAATGAATTTCTCATAATTTTCAAAATAAATATTGAACAAAATGAAAAAAAACATATTTTTGGATAAAAAAAGTGGAAAAAAATAAGAAATAGAACATTTTTATGATTTTGCGCTATGAACAACTGAAAATGGTAATTTATCAATATTTTCACGAAAAATTTGCACTTTCACAAGGCCAAAACTGCCTGAAGGAGCGTTCCAATGTTTTTGCGATGTACTAGAGAGTTCTTAACTATTATCTTGGCAACAATTTTTGTCTGAGTATTGGATCGAAAATCTCAATGGTTTGGATGTTATAGGCCAAAATATCCAAAAAAAAACGTGACAAAAAGTGGTGAATTTTCTACATTTTCGACTTTTCGACCATGAAACCGAAGTTTTTTCTGAGTAATATGTTCAGAGAAATTGTAGCCCGAGACAATAGCTACAACTTTACTAAGTCAAAATTTCAAATATTTTACGAAATATTTGTATTATCATACAAAAAAAAAATTATATACTAAAATAAAAGACCCAGTAAAAAAAAACTGAAGTCAAGCTCTTTTCAGCCATAATAATAAAAAATATCTATATAACCACTTTTTTGTACTGATGAATTCTATGCGTATGTGTGTAGGGCATGGTGGCTGAACTATTACTCGCGCTGTGATCACTAAGATTCATAATCTAATTTTATAATTATAATAATTGTACATTAGGACCTACAGTTGCATATATCATCAATATAAAACCACATGGAAATTACACTGAAGAATATTTGAACTTTTGAGTCAAAATATCATCATTCACTGAATCAAATGCCTTTCAGAAGTCTGACAAAGTTAAAGCAGTTAGTTCTCCTATATCATATCCTAGACGAGCAGCTGTGAATTTTACTATATTCTGACTGAAATTTAATCAGCAAATCATTAATGTCAGATTAAACCACAATTTGTAGTGTTCGGTACTTCCAATTTCGATCAAATGGTATGTAAAGAACTCTGGAATATTCATAAAAATTTTATTTCAAGTCAATTTCATTAACGCTTTTTTAGATATCAGCAAATATGCCGAAAAGTTGCCTTATTATATGACAACTTCGGGACTCACAAAACAGAAAGACGAAATAATATAGCATAGCCCTTCTATGGTTTAGTTAGCTATGATCTCTTTTCATTTCCCGTTGGCTTCATTTGGTTCTAAGTTGCACTGTGTAATAAGTTATAAATAAATAACACTGAAGCTTGTGAACTCTTGTAGCAAATTAAACATTAAACGCCAATTACTTTTATTAAACATAAACAATAAATCAAAGAGTTCTATTTTAATTGACGCAATCCATTGATTCGGTACATTTATTTCGTTTGAAACCATTGTTGTTGCGTTTAATAAGCACCTTCAGAATGTTAAGTATTAAGTTCTTATTGAAGTACGAAAACCTTGTTGACACACTGTAAATTAAAAGTACGAAAACTTTCAATTTACAATGTATTTTTTATTGTAATGTTAATCGTTTTTTTTTTTAAATGAAAAACTGTGAAGAATAAGCAGTTGAGATGAAGCAATGAATAAAGCCGGTCGCATTTGACCGAAATACTGAAAAAGTTCAGGAGTTTTTTTTAAAATAATTTGTCGCTTAATAAGGTTTTTTTTTTAGATTGCGGGATCACAAAAACAATTGCGGTTTAACAATTGTTAAGAGATAATTTTGAATAATATGATACCATATACATCCATTGTTCGAATAATTCCTATAATACGAATAGTATTTACATATTCTATTCTATTGCCTACGGTACACATGAAATAGTTTCAAAAGATATTTATAAAAATATATAATTATAAAAATATTCATTTACATCTGCAGAAACGATATGATTTTATTTTGAAGCTTAGAAGAGGAATTAAATTTGGAAGTGATATAAGTTAGCAACATACGTGTTGCATGTCGTTGGCGCCGTGCGCTTGCGCAGCGGTACCAAGTATTGTGCGAAATACGCTGCAACAGCGTCTGCTGTCATCCGCTGCGCAGGGGCACGGTAAACGGTGCTGGTTCTCGGTGCGTGAGAAAACACAAGACGGAGAGCATTAGCGCCATGCGCTTGCGCAGCGGTGCAAAGCATTGCACGAAATGTGCTGCAACAGAGTCTGCTACCATCCGCTGCCATCCGCTGCGCAGGGGCAAGATAGACGGTGCTAGTTCTCGGTACGCGAGAAAACACAAGACGGAGAGCATTAGCGCCATGCGCTTGCGCAGCGGTGCAAAGCATTGCACGAAATGTGCTGCAACAGAGTCTGCTACCATCCGCTGCCATCCGCTGCGCAGGGGCAAGATAGACGGTGCTAGTTCTCGGTACGCGAGAAAACATACGAAAAGAGCTTTGGCGCCATGCGCTTGCGCAGCAGTACAAAGCATTGTACAAAATGCGCGGCACAGCCGCTACGCGTAGATACGGTAGACGGTGATGGTTCTCGGTGCCGGAGGAATTGGCGAGACATGTGTTGTATGTCGGTGCCGCCAAGCCCAGCCGTGAAATGCTGTCGCGCAATGCCGCCTCAAAGCGCAGTCACCATGCGATTGTCGGCGGCGAAAACATATAAAAAGAACCCGAGTACGAGAGCTCGCATCTTTTAATTGGCAGGAGCTCGAAAGAGAAGGACTACCATAATAAATAACAAATCTGCGATTCCTACGGGACCCTCCAGTTTTTGTGTCGTAAGCGTGGGGCATGCGAAAAAGTCGCTGCCCAGGCTCTTGAGAGGGGTTAATAAACAAAAGCAAATCTGCGATTCCTACGGGACCCTCCAGTTTTTGTAACATATACGTGGTATATATTGAGGTAAAATCTGCGATTCCTACGGGACCCTCCAGTTTTTAGCACAAATAAATAAATAAAAATTTATAATTAATAATAAATATAATGCAATTTTTAGCGCTACCGAAAAAGGCGGTTCGCTGCGTATTGACCATTCGCAAGGTTTATTATTAAACACGGTGCGACCGAAAAAGGTGGTGCATACCCCATCTCCACGTTCACCGGTATAAAGCACGAATGGCGATATGTGGTGCTATATTGCGTTAAAGTCTGCGATTCCTACGGGACCCTCCAAGTTTAACGTAAACAAAATTTTTATTTAAAAAAATGAATAAAAAATATTAAAAATGTTTAAATACTAAAACTATTAAAATGTTTAGAACTACCCAAAAAGGCGTTGCACAGCCCAACCTAGCACATTCTTGGTGACGTAGAGAGTATCCGAAAAAGACGGTGCACGGCTCACCACACCAAGGACTTCCACTGTAACAAGTGAAGACCAGCACAGGCTACATTCAGTCAGGTCTCTAGTACCGTTCATCGCAAAGTAGAGTGCGCTTCTAGACTCTAGTATGGCGCACAAGGAAGCAGCGCACCAACCCCGCGGAGATTTGGCTATATTTGAGGCTGTGATCAACACCGCCTTCTCCTCTTTGACTGAAGAAAGCAACCGACGATTTACTGAGAATCGCAACGAGATATGCGAATTCCGGAAAGAACTGCAGATCCTTGGACAACCGGCAGTACCTCCCACAGTTTATAGCGATGTTATGTTCGATCGAGAGTATGAAGGGGTTGATTCATTCGTGCTCATTCGCTTCGCGAGTTTGGTGGGAGCAGGACGCAGTACGCTTCCTGGCGGAGATCTGTCACTAGCGCTTACGTCCCTTTCACGGGTTCGGAAGGTCTTCCTCGCCATTACCAGGCCGTTCACCTGATCCGAAGCAAGGTAATGGGAGAGGCCGATGCCCTCCTAACATCCTTTAATACGCCTACTAACCTTGACGCAATACTGGCTCGGTTAGATTTTACATATGCAGACAGAAGACCCTCATACGCGCTTCAACAAGAAATGCTGAGTCTCAGGCAAAGTGGATGGTCCGTTTCTAAGTATTATGACGAGATTCAGAAGAGGCTCACCCTTCTAACCAACCAGAACGACATGAGCAATCCTGGTGACGCATCGCGGAAATGAAATCCTGATTGAAGAGCACAGGAACCTGGCTAGAAGCGTATTCATTTCGGGGCTCAACGAGCCCATGAGTTCATCAGTTCTTTGTGCTAGTCCCCCGGATATATCGGTAGCCCTCGCTCTGGCCTTGGAGCTAGAAATAAACACAGCCAGAGCCCACATAGACCAGTCATGGAAGCGACGGGGGCCCCAGGGAATGCACCCATCCTTCAATTATAGCATCAACCAGCAGCTTATAAGGATGTATCAGCCCGACTCAGCTCGACTTGCCATTGGTCGCCAAGGAACTGGAGTCATCGCACAGCCGAGAACTCCACGCCGATGGGACAATCCGTCTACGATACCCGCCATAGACGATCCTCCACGAAATCCCTTTAATGCAAACCGGTTTGGAGCTTCTACCAGCGCTCCACATATGCAGAAAGGATATTCGGATGGCCAGCAATTTGAAGTGAGAGAACTAGCTACCAAAAGGCCACCTTCGTCGCAACCACCTTCACACGATTGGAAACACCCAAGAGTCAATTACCTGGAAACTAAGTTAATTGATTCTTCATCCGATCATTTATCTCAAAAAATGGCATTTTTCTTTGAATACCAAAATAACACCTCTTATTGGAGAACCCTTACATGAGAAAGAGCATTGGCGCCATGCGCTTGCGCAGCAGTAGAATGTATTGAACAAAATACGCTGCAACAGAGTCCGCGGCACAGCCGTGAAACGCTGTCGCGCAAGCCGCCTCGAAGCGCTGTCACCATGCGATTGTCGGCGGTGAAAACATATAAAAAGAACACGAGTACAAGAACTCGTATCTTTTAATTGACAGGAGCTCGAAGGAGAAGGACCTTAATAATAATAAAACAATATTACAACGAACAAATTAAATATTTTTATAATTTTATGTTGAATGCACTCGATTTATGGTCACTCTAATTTTGTTTGTAATAAGCGGTCACTCTAAACATTCTTACAGGAAGCGTTATGAAATTCGTGTGCAAAGCAAAAGCAACATTGATCTGTATTGCAACTGAAGAAGTTTAAGAGAGACAGCTAATGTCTAAATTGCTGGTAGAAATAACTGTTCTTTTGATTTTGCTGTGTACACACACTTCTAATGAGTTGATTTCTGGTATTTTATTTTCACTTCTTCTAGAAAATTCACCGCGACAAGTTGTGCTTAAAACAAGCAAATAAAAAATGGAATTAAATTAATATAAAAGTTATTTCTGTTTGTTTCTTTGATGACCCCATATTCCAACATTTTAGATAGATGCGGGAGATACTTAACTTACACAAGAATGGGTGTAGATTAGATCAAGGCCACGCCTCCCTCTATTATCATCAACTCAAGGTACCCTACCGAAAATTACGTAGATTTGCTCCTAATGATGCTTTTTGAAGAAAACGTCTCCATTGTTCAACTCGCACGCACAAGGAAAGGCAAAGTATATTTCGAAGTCGGTCTAACCCGACTTCAGACTTCTTTACTCGTTTGGTTTAGTTAGAAAAAAGAAGGATAATTTACATCTATTATGTAAATTCTCTTTCTTAGAACTAATAAATAATCATCAAAGTAAACAATTTTTGATTTTGGTTTCAAGATTTTAGTTACAAGAAATATTTTGAAACTTCTTGGGGCGTGAGTTCACTGAAACAAAAATTTGGTATAGTCTATTGAAGTTATCATATTTTAAAGATGTGATATTTTGTCAAGTCTAAAAGCATGGCCCACATTTGACATTAAAGTGTGCTCAAAATTGTATATATAAATAGGTATGTACATACATACATAAAATTGTACAAGAAGAAATGTCTGCATGTGGGATACTACTAATCTAAAATAACCATTTCATTATACGATGTGACGAGTAAAGGATCGAAGTTTAATTTTGGCAACTTAAAAAATTTATTTCTAAAATAAAAAAAAAAAAATCAATACAAATTAAAAATGTGCTGTGCGTCGCTTACCGTGGTGTGCTCCTCGGCTGTCACTCGTCAACTGTGCAAACCGGCAACACGCTCACGATCAGCGAAACACAACATTCAAAATATACGATGGCAATTCACGAATGGTCGGCAACTCTTCGGCAAATATTTCTTACACTCCCGACCCGTGAATCACTTCGATTCACCACATTCCACTTCCAAAACGGCTAGTTTTGAAACAGGTCGACACAACAATCCAGAACTGGTGCGTACATCTGCTCGTCTTACTTGGCCATCAGCTCCTTTGTAGGTTTTTTCTACTCGTCCACGGCACCACTTGTTTCTTGGCAAGTTCACGTCACATATAAAAACCAAGCCGCCTTCTTTCAAGGAGGTGGTTGGTTGGCACCATTTCACTCGACGTGTCAAGGTGGGCAAATACTCCGCTACCCATCGTTTCCAGAATTTATCTCGTAATTGCCTCGCTATTCGCCATTGTTTGCGCAGCACGCATGGTTTGTCACTGATGTCAGCTGCACCGGGCGTTTGCGCAGTATTCGCTGTACCCAAAATAAAATGATTGGATGTCAGAGGTTCCTCTTCATCTATGGATATTGGCAAGTGGGTAAGTGGTCTCGAATTGACGACATTTTCAGCTTCAATAAGTAGACATTGAAGTGTATGTTCTCGAGGAGCCACTTCTTTCAGTGTATGTCGCAAAACCCTTTTGACGCACTGCACCATACGTTCCCACACCCCGCCTTCGGAAGGGTTTAATGGGCAATTAAATATCCACTCAACACCTTTCGATGACAACTCCGTCAAAATGCGCTCGCAATCAAATACTTCTGAAAATCGTGCCGCTTCACCGCTTGTCCCAATAAAATTTTTTCCATTGTCGCTACGAATTCGTTTAGGTACACCACGACGATTTATAAAGTTGCGTATGGCCACTACACATGCATCAGTGGACAAATCAAATGCTATTTCCAAATGCACCGCTCTGATGGTGAGACAAGTGAACAGTGCTACCCACCGTTTTTCAGTACGCCGCCCTATCGTTACCAAAACTGGTCCAAAATAGTCCAATCCTGTATAACTGAATGGTCTCACAAAAGGCGTCAATCGGTCGACAGGTAGTGGACCCATTATTGGTGTAACTGGTTTCAATTTCCTTAGTCTGCATATCTGGCAAGTATTGATTACCTTTCGCATTTCTTGTCTGATGCGTACTACCCAATACTTTCTTCGGATTTCGCATATTGTCGCCTCTATATTTTGATGCTTCATTTGGCAATGAAAATAGTATATAACCAGAGAAGTGAATGGATGTCGAGGCGGCAAGATAATTGGACGTTTCGTTTCATAAGGTAACCAGCTGGCTGCATCTATACGCCCGTATACTCTCAGAACGCCCTTATCGTCTATGTATGGGGTAAGACTGTATAGATCACTCTGCAACGTCACACCTTTGCCATTCGTAATTGCTTCTCTCTCCATGCCATATACTTCAGATTGAGCTTGCCGACATAATATCCACTCCGCTGCTTCCAGTTCAGATACTTGTAGGCCTATTTGAACACAAAGCTGCCGACGCATGCGGCAATTTGAAGCAAACCGAAACACCCACGCGACTGATCGAATTAATTTATTCAACGACGAAAATCTTTCGAATTTGAAGATACGCTCATTATTTATGGTTAAGGCAAACTTTGGCTCTAACTCCTCTTCCATAGCTGCCGTAGCTTCTTGGATGTGTTCAGTAATTGGCCATTCACTTTCATCGTACCGAAGGAACTCTGGTCCTTGAAACCATCTTGACATAAATGAGAAATCGATTTTAAAATTTTAGCGAGTAGCCTCATCAGCTACATTTTTCTCTGTAGGAAGCCAACGCCATTCCGATACTTTGCTGGCGGCTAAAATCTCGGCTATACGGTGTGCCACAAATGGCTTGTAGCGGCGATTTCCTTGCGCGATCCACTTAATTACCGTCTTTGAGTCGCTCCAAAAGATGCAATCGGCAGATTCTAAAGAGTGGCCCTCCTTGATGGTTTGCATTACGCGAGTACCCAGAACAGCTGCTTGCAGCTCGAGTCTGGGCACCGTCATCGGCTTCAAAGAAGCACATCTGCTTTTAGCGAACACCAAGGAAACTTCGACTTCACCATCAGAATAAGTGCTGCGCCAATACGCGGCGGCTGCAATATATGCAATTGTCGATTCTTTGGCACGCCTCTGGTAAAGTAGCAACGCGGTATTTTAACTTCCGGAATCTTCTTGATGTTCTCTCGCCATTTGCTCCAACCGTCATATATGTAGATAGGTAGTTGTTCATCCCAACAAATGTTGTATCGCCATACTTCACGCAACAATATCTTTGCTCCTACCACAACGTGGGCTAAAAATCCCAGTGGATCAAATATTGACATTATAATACTAAGGAACTCCCGTTTCGTAGGACCCCTGTTCCCATCCACCACATCTGCGTCCACATTGTTAAACTGCAACTTATAGCTAAATGTGTCTTCACCTGGATGCCACAATATTCCGAGTACTTTTCCAAAACTATTCGAAGATGCTTCGTTACTAATATGGGCTTCGTCTTGTAGAGCGCACAACACTTCAGATGAGTTCGAACTAAATTTACATAGTTCAAATCCCGCACCTTTATGTATATCACGCACTTGTTTGGATACGGTAATGGCTTCAGAAATCGTATCGAAGCTGTCTACATAATCGTCGACGTAATGGTGTTGCAGAATTGCTTTCACCGCTCTTGGATAGATCAACTGATGTTGTAATGCGTTCACACATTTAACATATTGAGCAGCACACGGCGAACAGGCGGCCCAGAAGGTCATAACGCACATTTCATAGACGTCGGGTTTTCTCTGACTGTCGCCATTGCGCCATAAGAATCTTTGTGCACATCTGTCTTCTAGTCGAATCGAAACTTGGTGGAACATCTCACGAATGTCACCACATACAGCAATAGCTCCTTCTCGAAAGTTAAACAATACTGAAGGCATTGGTTTATAGTCCTGCGGACCCTTTAATAACAGTGAATTCAAAGAAACTCCATTAACGGTAGCAGCTGAGTCAAACACCAATCGCAATTTACCAGGTTTGTTTGGATTCTTAACTGCAAAGTGCGGAATGTACCATATTCTAGGGGTTATCTTGGAAGTCTCATCTGACTGCAACTTGCGCGCATAACCCTTGTCAATATAACTTTCGATTATACCGTTGTATGCTTTACCAAATTCTAGTTCCTTCTCCATTTTGCGTTCTATACCAAGCAAGCGTTTGAAGGCCATAGAGTAGCTATCAGGAAACTCGAAATTGTCCTGATCCCAAAGCAAACCGGTTTCAAACTTGTCACCTATTTTTCTTGTGACAACTTGTAAAATATTGCGTGCTCTCACCTCCTCGTCTGGCTCTACCGCCGGTGCTGGGCGAACGCCAAAGTTCTCAGTTTCAAAATAGTCAGCTACAGTCCGATGCAAATTATCTGCCACTATTGAATGGGTAAATACACAGGATGGTGTCGCCGAAACGTGCTCATTTGTTTTTCCAAACACAATCCATCCAAGTAGAGTTTTAGCGGCATGCGGCCCTTTCGCTCCCAAACACAAAGTTTCAATAGGCAAGCCTAAATGACAGTGATCTAAACCAATGAGAATTTGAGGTGTAGCATCTGAATATGGTTTTACTGGTAGCGCTGGTAAATTACCATCGCTCGGATGCAAATCTTTTTTATGCAGACTTTGCATTGGTAAATTCAAATTTTCCACACCATAAACATTACGCAGCGGAAACTTTCTGTTGTTTGCAATCCCACTTATGTGAACATCGACCACTATAGCTGATTGCTGCTCGGAGCGACCGCCAAACCATTGCAGATTAATTTTTCGGTCTTCTCCACGGAGGCCCAGTTTTGCTATCAAGTTGCTGTTCATCATGGTGACGGATGAACCTTCATCTAAGAGTGCGTACGTGCGGATTGTCTTCTTTGGACCATACAGCGTTACGGGCAATATTTTGAACAGCAATTTCTGAGCTCCGTTGGCGCAACTTAGCACTGACTCTGCCTTAACGGAACCTTCATCCTTATCATCAGGCGCTGGTCTTTGTCGCTGTGCGTTTCGAACTGTTGATTTATCATGCAACAGCTGGTGATGTTTACGATCGCATCTGTCGACCGGACATTTCTTCCGCCGCTGGCAATATTGCAGCGAGTGTCCCGGTTTAAGACACGAGAAGCATAAACGTAAGCGCTTGATTTCGCTCCACCTCTTTTGTACATCACATCCCAAGAACTGTTTGCAACTTACGATCGCATGGGCATTTTTGCACAACTGGCATGTCAAGCGTTCATTTTGGTTGTCGACTGTGTGAAGAACTACTTTACGGCGTGGCTCAGATTTCATCGTAATGACCCTTGATATTAAATTGGCTATATCGGTTAACCAATTACTGAAATCAGCAATTGTCGGATACGGCAAGATTGCATTCGCGTATTTGGCCCAATCTAATTTTATATGCATTGGTAATTTTCCAATTAGCTCTTCAAGCAACATTGGATTACCTATATGTTGTTGTCCGTTTGCTGTGTGAAGAAACACTACCAGGTTTCTCACCTTTGTTGCAAATGGTATTAACCTTTCAATTGATGATTCTGAAATGGGTGCCACTTCCTGTATTTGTTGCAGCTGACTTCGAATTAGCAATTCAGGGCGTCCATATCGGAATCGAAGCTGTTCCATAACCGCGGCTACGTTGTCAGGGTGAATCAAAAGGGACTTTACTGACTCACGTGCCTCACCTTTGAGACACTTCTGCAACCGCTGAAAGTTTTCCAAATTACTGTACCCATATGCATTCGTAGTTTGTTCGAAGGTGGTCCATAGCATGGGCCAGTCCTCGGGGCGGCCACTGAAAGCTGGCAGCTCTAATATCTTTCGCGGCTGTAAATATGCTGATATATTTTGTCCAGGATTATTACTCCTGTTTTGATTCATATAACTCGGGTTTGAATCCATATCATGTGCAGTTGGCAACGGCGTAACAGGGTGCTGATAGCAATACCATATATTTCCAGCAGTCGGTATTGTGCTATGAGTCGCCATAACAGGGCGGCAATAATTATATCCAGCATTCCCACCAGTCGGCATTGTGTTCAGTGTTGGCATAACAGGGCATTAATAAATACGATTAGTATCACCACCAGACTGTATTGTGTCGCAAGTAGACATTAAAACTCCACTGTTCGTTACATTTGAACATACTGCCGAACGCTGAGCGGCAGACATGGCGACAACACTTGGAAATGTCCCTGCACTTGTTGACGATGTTATTGCTGCCATCGGCGTAGCGGCAGACAAAAAACCATCGTGTAACACAACATTGGCTGCGCATGGCGTTGAATGCGCCGAAGCGGCGGCGCAGGGATGCGAACTTACCGAGAATTGCGTGTTACTTTCCTCAGCGATTGATAGTGGCTGCGTAGCTATGTCTGTGTTTTTATGCGCATTTAGCGCAAACAGTTTATTATGCATATCAATGCTGGCTGGCGAATGCGTAATAGCGGCGGGGAAATTTTGCGTACTACGCATTAATTCTTCTATAGCGTCAGTTCGTAATGCTGGTTGTGTGGCGACTTGACCAGCAGGCAAATGCAACGCTTCTTTCAGAGCTGGCACTGTAAATTTTTTTCATGCATGCTTACCTGAGTGCTGCGTAACTCACTTTCGAGGGCGTTTATCCTCTCGAGCATCACACTCCAGGCTTGATGATCTGCAGTAGCGGCTTCTACACTTGCGACATTTTGAGGCTCCATAGTTGTCTTCTTGTCGGCGACTGTAGCAGGAAAATCCAACGATGCAACGGCAGGTAGCGCACTGGTGGCGGTGGTTGCAATCGTGGAAGTCAAGGCTGCAGGTGATGACAGACCAGAAATATTGGCGGTCTCAGATGTCGATGTGTTGGCTCCACTAATATTGTCCTTTTTCGAACCCTTTTTCATCTTGCTGGAACGTGTGTTACTTGCAGGCGGCGTGTGAAACATAAATTGCGCGTTATATAATTAATATAAATTTATGCTCACTAAAATAAAGTTGCACACGAAATAAAAAATTGTGACGAGTAAAGGATCGAAGTTTAATTTTGGCAACTTAAAAAATTTATTTCTAAAATACAAAAATAAAAATCAATACAAATTAAAAATGTGCTGTGCGTCGCTTACCGTGGTGTGCTCCTCGGCTGTCACTCGTCAACTGTGCAAACCGGCAACACGCTCACGATCAGCGAAACACAACATTCAAATAAACGATGGCAATTCAGGAATGGTCGGCAAATATTTCTTACATACGGTAATTAGAGTTACAAATTTCTTGATCGTGTGAATACAATGAAGCTTAGCTAAACAATGTTTGGGTAACAATATATATATATATATACATACATATATATATATATATATATATATATATATATATATATATATATATATATATATATATATATATATATATATATATATATATATATATATATATATATATATATATATATATATATATATATATATGTATATATATATAAGCTTAGCTAAACAATGTTTGGGTAACAATATATATATATATATATACATACATATATATATATATATATATATATATATATATATATATATATATATATATATGTATATATATATATATATATATATATATATATATATATATATATATATATATATATATATATATATATATATATATATATATATATATATATATATATATATATATATATATATATATATATATATATATATATATATATGTATGTATATATATATTTATATATTGTTACCCAAACATTGTTTAGCTAAGCTTCATTGTATTCACACGATCAAGAAATTTGTAACTCTAATTTTGGCATTTAGCGAGTCTCATATAAAAGCTTACTCAAAGAATGAAGCTTAAAGCTCTTATTCTACATTTGCATCAGGGCCCACCTAAAAGGTAGTTGCAAGGGAGAATTGCTCTTCTTCTTGTTTTCGTTTTGAAGTTTCCTCGAAAGCTTCGAAGCTTTTATTTGAGATCAGTGTTTGTAAACAAACAAAGTTTGAAATATACAAATAACAGTTTATAAATAGTTGAGATATAATAATTAATACAAAAAAAAAAATTGGTAAGTGCGCTTTATGTGGAAAAGTGACAAACTTTAAATATAATTTAAAATTTTCTATAATGTTATAAAATAAAAAAATTATTTCTTCATTGGAAATATTAGGATGCCGCATTTGCGATAAATTGCAAAAATTTTTAAAATTTGGAACTCATATATTCATCCTAAACAAATAAACTGTCTGCTATTCCTAAATAATAAATAATTTAAAAAAATGTTTACATTTTTATAAGTAAACCATTGGTTACATTTGGCCAAGCATCTTCTATAATTCACATGCATATGTATATTGCTACTCACTGCCGCTGGCGCCCTCCCATTGTCAGTTGGTACCCCTCCTACACACAATTCTGTACAGCGGGAGCAGTCTGGCCGTTTGTTCCACTGATCCGCTAGCACACACAATATTAAACATTTTGTCATTTAAACATTTTCACTTTTCCACATAATTTAATTTTGCAGAAATCTCTGCTTTATATTTATTAAATTTTATTCAATTTTCCTATCAAAATCGCAAAATCTAAATTCAAATTCAAATCCAGGGTACACCGATTTGTGCTCCATTTTCGAAGCTAAAATTGGATTTTAACATGTCAAAAGCGCAAGGTTTTTTCAAGCAATTGACAAGTCAAAATCCAGAAATTGTTGTTGTTGTAGACTTGTTGTAGCCTTGCGCCCACCTTAGTGCACACTGATTTGCATATTCAACAAAAGAACTGGTTGTAAACCGTTGGTCATTTTACAATAATATGTATGTATGTATTTTAAAAATATAAACTTATTTTCATTACATGTGGCATATTAAAGCTAATAAAATATTTTGAAAAGGGGCATGCATCATAACCATTTAGTATAATTAGACCCTCTAAAAATTGTCAAAATCAATCAAAACTGTTAGAAAACAATCCAAAAATGTAAAAAAATTGCTGAGCAATCACAAATAAAGTGTATGACTGTTTATTTCTCCTGTGGGTCTTTACAGCTCCTGCAATAAGCATTGAACGGAATGCCCATTTTTTCAGCATGCGTGCCGTGCCAATAATCCAATGACCTGCGCAGACAGCTATAAGGTTGCTAATTTTATATCTTGGTTTATTGAGAAGGTGGTTAATTCTTTTTGCCCTGTAATCAGCCCTCATCATTCTAGAAATGGAACATTTCCCAGTGTTTTTCCACGTCTCGCGAGTCTTGCGGAGGAAGTGATTATAAATATTTGCCTTAACAAAAGTTAGGGGGACGCTGTTCGTCCTTTTGCTTCGCTACATTTTGCTGTGCTAAGCATGTGGTAAGCATGCTACACTCACATCCCGAGGGTCGCAGGTTCAGATCCAGCAACGGGCTTGGTCTCCAATGCTTCTTTCTATAAAATCCTTTTCTCTTCGAGTCGAAAGCCTCTGTAGCTCGTACTCATTCCCCCAACACGTTGCACTCATAATTAATTATGGTGTAAGGTATAATAATAATAATAATAATAAAAATTTCTCGTAATGAAATTAAAAAGAGAATGAGACAACGGACAACGGCTACTGCAGTCATCGAAGACCAAGAATGATAGAATAAATTCTTCTATTCTATCATTCTTGACGGCTACTACAGTCAGCGAAGGCCAATTTTCCTTTTCATATGATGCACAGTGTTGCAAAAAATGTACTTGTTGGTCCGATTTTAGAATTTAATTAAATTATCGAAAAATTGTTCTACCTTCATCCAAAAGTATTAAAACTGATGAAAATTGTTGTTATTTGTAAAATTGGTAAACAATTTTTAGAGGCTCTAATGATTATATAATTTGATATAATGGTACAAGATTATTCATGATTCATTGATTCATGAATCTGGTGATCAAATAGCGGTAATATTTCAGAGCCTCATCAACACATATAATATCAAAATGCTTTACCTCGCACACGGAGGTAAGGGCAAATGGTATTTCGAAGTAAGTCTAAACCGACTTCAGTATTCTTTACTAGTTTTTTTCATTTAATAGTTTGTTCAATCGTTTTTTTATTATTTATATTTTTTTGGACTTGTTACGAAGTTTTCTTATAATTTTTCACCTAAAGCGATGATTTACATTTGAATAAAACTATTTTCCCTGGACTCAAAGTATAAATTTATTTGATATGGAAAGCTTATTTGCCAAATACTGCGAAAGAAGGATTTATTCTTGGCACGAAACACACTGGGAAAGAATTAAATTTTAAATAAAAAAAAATTTTAAATGGAAAGAGGCACACCCGCATGGAAATAGGTTACCCCAGGGTAACGAACGGTAATGGCTCCATTTTCTTTAAAATATCAAACTCCTTTCATAACAAATTAATATAAGTGCATTTATTCAAATGTGCAAAGTAATTGTTTTCAGATTAATCAAATAAAATCAAAAAAATGCACAGTCTAAAATACTGGGAGATTGGCCTTTACCAACCAAAACTGTTGAGTAAAAAGGGGTTGAAGTTTCTTTTGATTTGCTCTTCTACAGGATAGCTGACACCATTATTTTTGAGAGAACCAAACTCCGAAACCATTTAAATATATTTGTAAAACAAAATATTTTTCAGATTTTATCATATGCTATAAATTGTATCATATGCTATAATAGAGAGGCAAAATCTAAATAAATTCCGATCATTACTTTCGATATCCACACATAAATTAATATCTGAAACTATGACTAGGTCGATAACCAATGAAGTTCTATATATAAATTTTTAGAAATCGAGGAACACCAGGAAGAAAACTCTTTGCTATCTTTAAATGGAAATGGTCCTATAAATATACAATGATTTTCGTATTCCTGAATATTATGACGTCATTTTGTTATTTACAAGTATTTATGCCATAAATATTATTATACGTAGAGCATGCAATATTAAAACATTAGTTGACTTAGAACTAGTTTAGCTTATTAGTATCCAAATTCATTAATATATATCAAAATAGCATATAAAATTATATAAGTTTTAAGTTGACATACCTTCCATGTAGCGGCATTACGCCGAAAGTAGCAAAATGTGTTTTGAAACCAATTGTAAATTTCGTTCAATGTTAATTGCTTGTCCGGCGATTCTATGATAGACTTAAAAATTAGAATAAGATTAATATATATACACATATATATATATATATATATATATATATATATATATATATATATATATATACATATATATATATATATATATATATATATATATATATATATATGTATATATATATATATATATATATATATATATATATATATATATATATATATATATATATATATATATATATATATATATATATATATATATATATATATATATATATATATATATATATATATATATATATATATATATTGGCTATTATTGATGATATACAGATTAAATTTGTTGTTAATGTACATGTGCTCTATAAGCTGTATATCAGTCATCGTGCAAAACACGGTAACTAAGGCTAAAGAATTAACTTTTTCATGATGGATCACAGTAACACTATTAACCACTAAATAAAAAAAACGAAAAAGGTATTTCAATTGCCACGCCCAACTTTACCTTTTATAATGCTTAACTCTCTCTCTCCCTCTCTCTCTCTCTCTGTCTCTCAGGATCTATACAAGATTAATCTTTTAACATCAATATCAAATGGCCTATCTTCGAGTAAAAGCAATATGAAAAACGTACCTAGTAATGTAATGTGGAACACAGTGCAACAATACGGGGATCGTGTTTAAGTCATCAACCAAATTTACCTCGAATAAAGGTTTTTGTGATGGGTACTAAAACTCCAGCTATATTATGTTCTACTTCATCACGATTTGTTTTATGACTTCATATTTTCAAACTTCGAGGTGATTTTATCAAATTTTAGAAACTTTTACTTTATTGTTCATACAGTTATGTGGACACAAATCGACAAACGCAATGCCTCCATATTCGTGTGAACGTAATTTTTCTTGCTACATATTGCATGTGCACACAAGCCTTGCACGTAAAAAGCACTTATGAAAAAATACACTAACCCGGTTTTTTTTCAAATTGAATGGTTTGATTTGGAAATTATCAAGTACATTAACGAAACCACAACCAAAAAAAATTTCAACATTATAAAAGGCTCTGTGATCTGACACCCGACCTTCCGGTCAACTTTTGGAAACCAATGTGATAGTGGAGGAAAACAAAGCGATATTTTGCGCTTAATTTTGTATTATATGTAAAAATTGGTGCGGTCGGTGATATACGATATATCGTATATATATATATATATATATATATATATATATATATATATATATATATATATATATATATATATATATATATATATATATATATATATATATATATATATATATATATATATATATATATATATATATATATATATATATATATATATATATATATATATATATATATATATATATATATATATATATATATATATATATATATATATATATATATATATATATATATATATATATATATATATATATATATATATATATATATATATATATATATATATATATATATATATATATATATATATATATATATATATATATATATATATATATATATATATATATATATATATATATATATATATATATACGATATATATATATAAAGGGTTTTTCAAAAGAAACACTACAAAAGTAAATCGATAGTGACAGCAAACGACGCCATATTTTTTCCCGCTCTTTTGACATTTCTCTTCAGTAAGGTTTGCCATTTCATCATGCAAAGATATACGAGCCAACAACGAGTCGAAATTATTAAAATTTACTACCGAAGTTCGGAGTCAGTCGCCTCAACTTTAAGAGCGCTACGTCCAATTTATGATGAGGCTCATTTCTGGCTGAATGGCTTAGTCAATAAGCAAAATATGCGTTATTGGTTAGACAGCAATCCACACGTACTCCATGAGTCATCATTGCATCCCGAAAAAATTACGGTTTGGTGCGGTTTATGGGCCGGCGACGTCATTGGGCCGTACTTCTTCCGTGATGATCAAGACCGGCACATTACTGTGAATGCGAATCGCTACCGTTCAATGATAACCGAATATTTTTGGCCCCAATTGGATAATATGGATTTGGGGGACATGTGGTTCCAACAGGACGGCGCCACAAGCCACACAGCGAATGCCACAATCAATTTACTGCAAACCAAATTTGATGAACGTGTTATCTCACGAAATGGCCCAGTCGATTGGCCGCCTCGGTCGTGCTCGTTGATGAACTTCGTACGAATATCGAACGTGAAATTGCAGCAGTATCGGCCGATTTATGCTTGAAAAACGTTGAAAATTGGGTTCATAATGGCATCGAACGTACTTTCACAGGAATAAAGTATTTCATTGATATCTAAAACGGGTTTTGTTTTATTTAAAAAAACTTTTGTAGCGCTCTTATTGAAAAACCCGATATATATATATATATATATATATATATATATATATATATATATATATATATATTTATATATATATATATATATATATATATATATATATATATATATATCTATATAAGAGGTGTGATCAAAAAATAAAGTATTTATTTATTCATCAACAACTATCTTGTCCCCTTTAAAGTAATTCCCCTCAGATATAATACACTTATGCCAGCGTTTTTTCCAATCCTCGAAACACTTCTGAAACGCTTTTTTTGGTATCGCCAACAGCTCCTGTTTCGATTTTTCTTTTATCTCCTCAATCGTAGCAAAACGCTTTCCTTTCATCGGTATCTTTAGTTTTGGAAAGAGGAAAAAGTCAGCGGGGGCCAAGTCCGGTGAATTCGGTGGTTGAGACATGATAACGGTTTTGTTTTTGGCCAAAAACAGCTCCTGAGCGATGTCCAGGCGACGTTGTTTTTGCTCAAAATTTAGCAATTTTGGAACAATCTTCGCTGCCGCACGTTTCATGCCTAAAACATCCGTAAAAATTGCTTGGCATGAGCCGAACGATATGCCAACATCATCAGAAACCTCTCTGATAGTGATTCGAGGATTATCCAAAATCATTTTCTTCACTGCGTCAATGTTTTCATCGGTTGTTGACGTGCTCGGGCGACCAGGACGAGCATCGTCATTGACATCTTCTCGGCCTTCCTTAAGCCAGTTATACCACAATTGAACTTGTGTTCTGCTCATAGTAGACTCGCCAAAGGCCACAGTCAACATTTCAAATGTCCTTGCGCATTTAATTTCATTTTTTACACAAAACTGAATACAGTTTCTTTGATCCATTTTTTTCGAATAGTACAAAATCGAAGAGCACACCAAAACACGACTAACCTTTTTATCTGTCAAAAACAAACTGACAATCCAAAATGGTTGGTATTGCCAACATATATAACAGACATGTGTACCAAAAAAGAAAAAAAATGCGAACATCGAACATACGTAACTCACGAAAAGATGAAAATAACGGTTATCTTTTGATCACACCTCGTATATATATATATATATATATATATATATATATATATATATATATATCATTTTCTTTCCAATTTAAAAGTTCCACATTATAAGTAGGAAGACTAAAACATCTTGGAGGCTACTTGTAAAATTATGTCAATTTGCTTTGCCAAGATTTATTAATAACACTTTAATACTAGTATCATTCTGACATCTGTGATTTCATTCGGCTATGTCCTAAGGTATTTCTATCTACAAATATCTTCTTCCTATACTGATTAATCAAAGTGGTCGGGTCATAAGTAAACAAAGGTCTTATTAAAGTTTATACCAGCATATGCACAGTGAGGCTCCATAGAATTTTTCGAGAATTATAAATATATATTTGTTCAATAATGAATGTCATGTTAGACAATGGCTGTCTCATGTTACACCCACATAGATTCAACAAGAATCTCGAAATTTTTGATTATGATTTAAGAAGAAATTACTTACAAAATGCGAGTGGTATATACTAATTAACACCGAATTCATTTTTTACGTCATAAGGTATGCACAGTTTAATTTTTGATCTATGAACGGAAATTTACTGCTTTTATTGCCTGATTAGATAACATGTTCAATATAGTCATAGCGGTGTCAAATGTAGTATCAACAATTTGGTGGCAGTGGAAAAATCCGTGGAGTAGAAAATGTGATAGTTTAGGATTTGAGCTCATCCTTGGTGAGGTCTAAACTTGTATGGGACTGTATTGGGAAACTAAACTCCCTAGGCAGTATAAACAAGTTATCTCTAATGTGGGTACCAGGCAACATAGGAGTAGAGGGAAATGAGAAGGCTGATAGCTCAGCAAGAAAGGCTGCGGCCTCTCCTTTCAACGGTCCTGAACCCTTCTGTGGACTATCATCCAATACCATTGGATCTCTACTCAAGAAGTGTACAGATGCAAAAAGAAGGCAAACCTGGATAACTCTTCCGGAATTCAGACAGCCCCCAGCTCTTCTGGAAGATTTTAATCTTAAAAGAGCTAAGGAGTTAATAAATATGCCTAGGAGGCATTTTAAGCGGACACTGCAGACTCAACTACCATATGAATAAGTTGGGTATATCTTCAGATGCCATCTGTCGATTCTGTGGAGAAAGTGACGAAACCTCACTGCACCTGATGACAGACTGCTGACCATTGGTACACAAAATACTCAGGTGTTTTGGAGAATATATCTTAGATCCCTCAACTTGATTCGTCCAAAATATATGAATACCTGTCGGAAATATACCTGACAGAAGATCTGTAGATGAGACTATCTTCATCTTTCAAATAAATAGGGGCATCACAATAGATCTTTCAGGTCGCGGTATATAACAGCCTTAAGTAAATCTAATCTAATCTAGGACTATCTTTGTAATTATCTATCTGTTTTGGTAGTGGCGCGCAGATCAGTAATCAGTTTTCAATAATTACATATAATAAAAAATTGTATCACAATTTTGCAACAAGGAGAAATCAATAAATTATTTTAAAATAGTTTAGAGCTCCTAATCTATTAAGTTTTAGACTGCCCCTTAAAATTGGTTCTTAGTATTCTGCTGATTTAAGTATACTTACTTGTCTTATTAAAGAAGCATATGTGAAAGGTGGCCGTACATCAGCATTCTTATAAAATTCGCGATTTCTTTGTATTTCTTTAATTAAATAATAAATAATATAACTTAAATAATAAAATAATAAATCTTTTTAATGTTAAAAAGGAAGCAGTAGTCAACAAACCTTGTTGCACGTCTAAACCGGCACGCTCCAACATATATGGCAAGCCTAGAAACACAAATGTCTTCTGTTATGAAACATATTGTTTTTAGGTACTTACCACCTGCCATCGAGAGGGCATTTTTGTCGCTAATACGTCTTCTTATAGCTGATATGTTTGCTGAACTCAAAATAGGTGAACTTATAGTAACTGGAATACTTTGCGAATTGTTCACATTTGTGATGTTGTGCGCTGGAGGACATGGTGACATATTGTTGTATTGCGGATTTTCAACGAGCTCCTAGTATGTAGGTAACCACAATATGAATTATTCGCATAGTTCATTATCAGAACCAATCAATAATTGAACATCTAAAGTAAAAATCGGAAAAGAATCTAGATATCCCCTTTCTAAAAATAAAAATCAAATTGGATCGTAATACTCAGCTCGAAACTAATGTGACAATAATTGTAAAGACGAGGATTTGGAAAGACGAGGAGGTATGTGCATTATACACACCCATACTCTGTATGGTTTTTACATTTATTCAGAGTGTTATCCGAATGTAATCACTGTACCATGCGATTATTTGTGTACCGCGATTAATTCAGACAATTTGACCGAAATTGATTTGATTGATGATTTTGAAATTTCGAGAGAAAACGCATTAGAATTAAAAAAGAAAAAGGAGGAAATTGAACAGAATGATCAAACTATATACAACTGACTTCGGGGACTGGTTTATAATGCTTATTAGCCAAGTTAGATTCGCCACTGCAGTTGCTCCCTTGTGAGATGACACACGCGACACAATGTTTCCGTGTTGCTAGCCTGTCCGTATGCCAGACTCACTGTCAAAAACCCCACGCGAATGATAGAGAAAAGAAGGGTTTAGAGAATAGAAGAAAGTGAGAACAACTTACAGGGTGCTACATGGTAGAAAAACCACAAAAAATCCTACTGCAAATTTGTGAGATGGTGTCAACTCATAAAATGAAGTGGCATCGCTCATTTTAGATCATGCGCACCATTCAAATTATAAAAGAAGATTAATCGAATATGGTGTGGCGCTCAAACGCAGCAATTATTAGCTTTTTTGTTTACCTTGGATTCTCTTTTTTCTGGCGATAAGAGTCGTTTCGTCAAATACAAATGATGCATCATTGCTTGCAAACGATCGCGTTCCTTTTGTAAATGTATTTCCAACTGGGACACGACTTGCATCTGCACGCGCGCCTGTGCAGTTGAGCGATCATCCAAACTATGTTCTGAGTTCAAGTGCCTTTCGTAAATATACAAAAAAGAATGCGAAATTATTATGGTGTTTGACATATGCAACATCGAACCTAAATATGTTAACATATGTGAAATATTATTTAGTAATTATTTCTATTTACTTAAGTAAGTAAATTGAAGAGGAGTACATAATAAACACAAAATTTCTATGTTGTATATTTTATAAGGATTTAACCAAATACCGGTATATGCGTGCATTTGGTTTGAAGGGAATTGCAAAAACTCAATGCTACGCATGCTTCCAAAATGCTACTACTGGTATTGGGTAAATGTTTATGATGATGCGAAATCTAGATATTGAAATATTTATTTGACTACTTTTATATATTTACGAGCAGACAGTTCAATGAACTATCTGCAGATATTTCAAGAATTATTATCTTAAACAGCTGTTATAAGATTATGTATACACATTGTTTTTCCTATAATCGTGAAAAATAGGAATTCAAACGACAAACTCAGTGGTGGTGGCTGGCGAGGGCGAAAGTGTGCGTAAGAAACCCAAACTCCCATTTCACCAGCATTCACAAGAACTGCAGCTTGAAACCAGACAATGATTCGTAACTTCTTTTGGCATTGTTATGGGCTGCACACAAGACTATCGAACTAGAATTAATTTTCAAACCAATTCAAACGAGCAGTCAACGAAAACATTGTCGCTTGCCAGGGAAGCCTATTAGTAAGTGATATGATCTTTCAAATGTTTCCATTATTAGTATTGGAAAACAATGCATAATTATTACCTTTGAAGCAAGTCTCTGAAGGCAACATATATATGCAGGGTTTATTGTGATTTTTATTTTAATCTCATGTGTTTCTTTTGAAATTTAGATCACATGAAATCGTAATTGTTAAGTATTAAGTTATTTACATACATGTTAAGTACTCTTTACGGTATAAGAACAGGTTAAGGTGTTGTGCTAAGTTAAGAGATTTAATAAAGCAGTTCAGTACCAACCAGCTAAGCGACTACATTGCAGTGGCGACAAGCGTAAAAAAGACAAAGTAAAAAGTAATTAGTGTAATACACAAACAATTTATAATGGCTACGGTAAATGAAAGCGTGGTGGTCGCAACCACAGCAACAACAACGAGTGTGCGCGAATTTCGTCCGCATCTTGACGGCTGGAGGAACTGGATGGAGGTATTGGACTCCCATTTTATCGAAATTTCGTGTCAAGACGACCAAGTGAAGCGATCAGTTTTATTGAAAGCCATCGGTATGGAGGCCTACGGGTTATTAAGGGATTTGTGTGACCCTGATTTGCCCGCAAGCAAGACATATGACCAGCTGTGTGCGCTTCTGGAATAACATTATTCGAAAATGGTGATTGTGTTTAGGGAGCGCAAGGAAGGGAAGTGTTTTTTGCAGTTTCGGTATGGTACGCCCAGTTAAAGAGGTTAGCCAGGGATTGCAAATTTGGCAGCCTGCTAAATGAATTCGTCTTAAATAAATTTGTAACCGGACTGGAGGGAAGGTCTTTCGAAAGGTTATGCGAAGAGGACGAATCGCTAACATGGAAAAAGCACTCAAGATCGCTATGATTGTGGAGGCGAAAGTCACTGCACAGCAACAGCAACAACAACTGCAACTGGTAGAAGGAGATTTAGCGGTCAACGCAATAGCTCAACGAACCGCTAGAACATCCGAAGGTCAAGGCCGTGACAAGGGCAAAAGCGGAGAGAGTAGCAGCAAAGAATACAGTTACAACAGCAGTAGCAACAAAAGAGGAGTACAGGAAAAGTGCAGGCATTGCGGTTGGAGAAATCACACGAGCGCAAACTGCACGCACAGGAATAAGACGTGTAATAAATGCGGAACAAGTGGGCATTTAGCTAGCGTCTGTTATGCAGATGTTAATGTGAAATGCGAAGAAAATAGTTTAAATAATTTTTTAATTTTTAGTGTCTCTGGTACATCTCGGCCCCCAGCATTTTCTTCATCAACCCCATTTATGGTAGCTGCAGAGGTCAATGGTGTTGAGTTGGACTTCATGTTGGATTCAGGTGCAGCGTGTTCACTACTATCGAAGCTGGATTTTGATAAATATTTCGCACAAGAAAGGCTCGAGGTTTTTTTTTTGTTTTTTTTTTGTTTTATTTCTCTTTATTTCATACATCTGTCACCATTATATTCACACCTAGTACATGATTTGACAATTTGTTTGGAAATTAATATTAAAAACACATTTTGGCCAGTGCCAAGAAGTGAACCAACAAAAATTATTTACATTAATTATAATAGGTCACTATAATTACATTATAACAATTTATGATCAAAATTATGTTTATGATAATTATTTACATTTATATTACTATTACTAATTTGTGTAGTTTGGATTTCCTAGTTCATTAGGTCGTTTGGTCGAGTTCTCTTTAAACGGCGCATGGTGGTTTCTTCTAGATGTAGCAACTCGTTTATTTCTTCGATATTATGCCCATGCAGTGTATCGTAGTGTTTTGTGGATATCTTTTTTATTTCTTCGTCAATTCTTGTCATATTTAGTTTGCGGTGTATATCTTCATTTGTTGTGTACCAACCAGACTTTATGATAACTCTTAATATTCTAGATTGCTGTCTTTGAATTTTTTGTATGTGTGACCGGAATTTTTTGTATGTGTGACCGCTTTGCCGTTCCCCATACTTGGAGTCCGTACGTCCAAATTGGCTTTATTGTACACTTGTATAGTAACAACTTGTTGTTAATTGTGAGTTTAGATTGCTTACCCATTAACCAATATAGTTGCCAAAATTTGCCTTTTATTTGTTTCGTTTTTTGTTTGATGTGGTAGTGCCAATTTAGCTTTGAGTCCACGCAGTCTTCGGCTAACACTCGTTGCGAGCAGACCGGCTATCAACTCTTTTTCCGCTTTTTCTAAATTCTAAGTTTGTGCTTTTACTACAGTGCAGTTTTGCCACCCACCCACGTGCTGGGGATTTTTTTTCTCATTTAACATTGTTATAACTTATAAGTGAACAGAAAATAAGTGATATCGCAGCGGTATGGCCCCTAGGCCTCCTAACTTAGGGGACAACCGCTTTGCCATACTCGGCGAAAGCCCCCTAAAAAAAAACAAAAAATTACCTATAAAACTTTTACGGACTTTCCCTCTCTTCCCGGAGTAAAGAAAGAAAATCCCCCCTATCACATTATTCATGTTTTGCTGTCCAAAAGTCTTTACTTTTAATCAGCAAAGACATTATGAAAGTCAGTGAACTTCGCGATGGCAATCTTTTACTCTTCGTTAAAGACACCCTCACCGCAGAAAAGTTACTCGCAGCAAAAGAATTACATGGGATTTGTGCCATTAAGACCAAGTACCATGAAAACTTGAACTGCACCAAAGGCACGGTATACGCCCCTTATCTTAACCACATAGCCGAGGACGAAATCGTGAAAGAAATGTCTTCACAGGGAGTAATTTCGGCATATAAGTTCAACAAAACCATTGAGAATAAAACTGTTCCCAGTGGCGTGGTCTTGCTCACATTTGACTTATACCATATCCCAGATAAAATTGAAATCTCTTGGCGTACAGTGAACGTTAGAGAGTACATTCCCAATCCCATGCGGTGCAAGAATTGCCAATTGCTAGGTCACACCGCTAAATACTGCCAAAAATCTCCAGCTTGCGTCAATTGCAATCTTCCCCCCATAACCCGACTGCATGCACTCGTACTCTTTGCGCTAACTGTTTGGAAACCCATTCAGCCTCGCACAAAACCTGTTCTAAATTTCTACAAGCGAAAGAGATCCTAAAAAGAAAAATTAAAAAGAAGTGTTCGATGCGCGATGCTATCCGCCTTGTAAAAGAACAGCCACAACAACATCTTGTCTCTACTCTTTCTTTCTCTTCAATTGTGAAAGACAATGCTAAAAAAGACAAAAACAACACCACAAAACATTTTCCACTAAAATCAAACTCCAATTATAAACCAGAAAACAAAAATAACACACCCGTAATCACAGCTTCTACACATAATTTCAATATAGAAAATAATTCCCAATCACAAAAAAAACATTATACACAGAAAAACACCGCAATCCAAATGAAACCGCCTCAGCCTTCTCTTCTTCCTCATCAATAAAATCAGACTCGTCTGTTACATTATCCAACAATAAATTCAGTAATAGTTCCCCCTCTGACGACTCTTCTAAAATTGATTCTCTCTCCTCACTTGAAACTAACCGGTTTGTCCTTCGGCAATCATCTCTTTCTAATTTAGAAAACAACAACAAAAATCATTAAATCATATTAAACATATAAAATAAACTAATCACACATACATACATACATATATTCGTTTCTTATCACATATTACATACATATATAAACAGATATAAATCAAAATATATCAATTGTTCAAACCAATTGTCCCACTTTCCCTTTACATGTTCAAATTGCTACAATGGAATATCAAAGGTTACTTCAACAATTACCATGAGCTTGAAATTCTTATCAAAAAACACCTCCCAAGCTTTATCTCACTGCAGGAAACCCACTTGCGTTTTAACTTCTCCCCAAATACACCAAATCAATATTCAGGATACTTCCTAAACTTACCCCACAACAAGAAGAGCAAACAAGGAATTGGAGTACTTATTAAAAAATCTATTCCACATAAGTACATTACACTTCAATCTAGTATAGCTACAATCGCTCTAGAAATAGATTTGGGAATTAAGTTTACCATAATATCTATGTACATTCCACCACAACAAGTTTTTGCGTCCCAGGATATTAATAATATTTAAAATCAATTTCACACCCCAATTATTATTGCAGGAGATTTCAATGCTTGGAGTCCACTATGGGGTTCCTCTTCTTGCAATCATAGAGGCAAAATTCTGGAAGACATTGTTTTATGTAACAATCTCATAGTTTTAAATTATGGTTTTCCCACCCTTTTTTCGACACACAATACGTTCACACACATAGATTTGGCCCTGTGCTCCAGTCTCATCGCACCAAAATTAACCTGCAAAACATTTACAAACCTTCACGGCAGTGACCATTTCCCATTAATCACTGACTTCGCTATACAAACAGCTATAAAAACAGCACCAAAACCCAAATTTATCACCGATAAAGCTGACTGGGTAAAGTTCCAATCGCTCTCACAAGAGTTTATTAGTAATACCCCTGTATCTTATAATATCAACAAAGAAACAGCAGTATTAACTAAAGGGTTACGGCACGCAGCGCACTTAGCAATTCCTCAAACCAGTCACCATTTTGTTAAAACTGCTGTCCCCTGGTGGAACTCTGAGCTTTCGAAATTACGAACTGCAAAGCAAATTTTCTGGCTCAAATACAAGCGGAACAGAACCACTCCTAACCTTATTAACTATAGACAATCGAACGCAAAGTTCAAGAAAAAATCAAAATAATGCAAAAGGGAAAGCCTCGAAAAACTCACAGAAACAATCACTCCTTTATCTAATCCAAAAAAAATATGGTCAGACATAAAACGTCTCTCAAGCTCGTACAAACCAAATAATCTCCAATTTATCAAGTCATCCAACGGTCCCCTATTCTCCCCCAAAGATATATCTAATTACTTTGCATCCACTTGGTCTCATTACTCCCACAACTCCAACTTCCAATCTAACTTCATTTCATCCCAAAATAGCACACTTAATGTAACCTCCCGCCATTACAACCCATCCTTCGATGCGAATCAAATTGAGTCCGAAATTTCCCAATACGAGTTTGAAGCTGCACTATCGTCAATGAAAGGAAAGACCCCCGGTTTGGACAGAATTTGCTACCCAATAATCAAACACCTTCCATTAAGCATAAAAAGTAGACTTTTATCTCACTATATCCGCAAGCTTGGAAATGTGCCTCTATCATTCCTATTCCCAAGCGTAATAAGCCCCCAACAGAAATTCACGGTTACAGACCTATATCGCTGCTTCCATGCATGGACAAAATATTGGAAAAAAATAGTTTCCAAGCGCATCATGTGGTTTGATGTCAAAAAGAAGTACCTTAGTCCACACCAAATGGCTTTTAAAAAAGAACAGGGTACGATGGATGCTTTACTACACTTTGAACACTTCACCTCAAAGGCACTGTCGTGCAAAAATCACATTTCCGTACTTAGCTTGATTTTGATAAGGCTTTTGACAGAGTAGGAGCACATATTGTTCTGCGACAGCTGTCGAAATGGAAAATTGGTGATAAAATGTATAACTTCGTCAAATCATTTTTAACTAATCGAAAATTTAAAGTTACTATAAGCAATACTTCGTCAGACACACATAATATGTTCAACGGTATCCCACAGGGGTCACCACTATCGGTTACCCTATTCATTATTGCTTTCAATGAAATCAGTGAAATAATATCAGAAGTCAAAAGCATTGAACACATTATATACGCTGACGGTGTATTAATATTCTCCAAAAGTAGTGACTTAAAAGTAATCAATAATAAGTATCGTGAGATTTTAAATGACATTTCCCTCTGGTCTGCAGCTTCAGGCGCTAGAATTTCATACGACAGATGCAAAACAGTACACATTTGCAGAAAACATAATTGTAATAACTTAGACTTAATATTTAATAATGGACATATCAAACAAGTTGATAACTTAAATATCTTAGGATTAATTTTCGACAAGAAACTTACATTTAAGGATCATTGTAATTATATTAGAAATAATATAGCTATATAATTAAATACCTTTCTTCTAAGCATAGTCTAATTCACATATCAACACTAGTCAACGTAACAAGGTCACTTATTTTATCAAAAATTGATTATGGTCTTGCAATTTATGGACACTGTGCGAAAAGTAATATTAAGAGAGTCTGCCCACCATACCACACTGCCGTTCGCAGGAGCATTCGTGCATACCCAACTTCGACTATAAAGTTTATATTAACAGAAGCTGGGCTGCCATCGATCCCGGACCGTGCTATACATAACATGATGAGACTAATTCCTAAACTCCTCTGCTGCAACAACAAAATCCTTTACCACAATGTCAAAAACAGCATACATTATAAACGCAAATTCAGTCGTGAATCTACCATTATTAGATGTATCAAGTATGCCAAGCAGATGGGTTTATCAACATCCCCAATACTAAAAGTCGCCAATAAATCTCCTCCGTGGCACCTCATGCCGACGTCATTTCTTCTAAGACTAAATAAAAATGACAAAAACTCCACAGCCCATACTGTATATCAAAAGCTCTTCCTTGAATATTACGAAGAGCTGAAAAGCACTGGAAATGTATCTTCACAGATGGGTCTAAATTGGAACACAGCACTTCCCTCACAGTGGTCGATAACAACGGCAACACCATCGCAGCTGCACATCTTGAGCACTTCTGCTCTGTTTTCACAGCTGAAGCTACTGCGATTTTGAAGGCCGTAGAATTCGCATCATCCACAAAAGGCAAATTCGTGATTTGCACAGACAGCTACTCAGCTATTTCCGCGCTCCAGAAAGAGTCCAACAACAGTCTCCTGGTAACACTTATTCGCGAAATACTGATCCAACACCGCAACAAAATTAAAATTATGTGGACACCTAGTCACGTGGGAATACGTGGGAATGAGCTAGCTGACAACAGAGCTAAACTAGCAGCCAAAGAGCCACTACACACCTCTTCTTTCATAGAAAAGAGAGATATGCATAAACTAATAAGCAAACACCTGTGTCATAGGAAAAATTCGGACTGGATTAATACACTACACCGTTATGTTGCTATTAACCCCACAAGAACGAAACCAATCTTTCCTGCATCGAGCTCCTGTATAGAGTTAAAAATATTTGTACGGCTTCGGCTTCGTCACTCCAACTTGACCCACCAACACATCCTCAATGGCTCACACCCTGCATCATGTCCATACGGCAACTCTCCGACACTGACCGTAGATCACATCCTCAACGACTGTGTTCATTTTAGCCACATCAGATCCCAAATATTCCCAAACTTAACCCCTTCAAATTCATTAAAATTTGTTCACTCCGATACCATATGTAAATTCTACAATTTTTGTCATCAAACAAATATTTTAAACAGTATATAAACATTAAGCGAGCTGAAGGCCCTGGCAGCTAGTGCTCCCCTTACAATGTAAAATAATAATTAAGTTATTGTTTTTCTAGTAATAATAATAATAGCTTTGAGTCCATGTGTATACCAAGGTATTTAGTAGTAGACCCTATTTTTAAATCTTTATTGTTTATTTTAATACGAGGGCAGATTGATATTGAAGCTACCTAAGTAGGAAAAAAAAACATTTTTTTTGTTCAAAAACCATTTATTTCTCAACATATTCTCCTTTTAATTCGACACACTTAGTAAGACGATATTCCAACTTTTTTATACCATCTGAATAATACGATTTCGGGAACCCCTCAAAATACGCGTTAGTTTCGGTAATCACTTCTTCGTTTGAGATGAATCTTTTTCCTGCGAGCCATTTTTTCAAGTTTGGAAACAGGAAAAAGTCACTAGGAGCTAAATCTGGACTATAAGGTGGATGATTAAACAATTCGAAGTGTGTTTCACGTAATTTAGCATCGTATCTAATGCTGTGTGAACCGGTGCGTTGTCTTGAAGAAAGAGCATTTTTTCTTCTTTAAATGTGGTCGTTTTTCCTTGATTGCATCAATCAATTGATCCAATAATGCACGATAATACTTCCCTGTATTTGTGGATCCTTTTTCAAGATAATCGATGAGCAATATTCCGTGTGCATCCCAAAATACAGTGGCCATAACCTTGCCAGCCGATTTCACTGCCTTCGCCTTCTTCGGAGCAATTCCACCAGCTTCCACCCATTGTTTCGATTGATTTTTGGTTTCAGGTGTGTAGTGGTGGACCCACGTTTCATCAACAGTTATTAATCGATGCCAAAAATCAACAGGATTACGCTTTATCATGTCCAAACACCGCTGTGAAGTGGTCTGTCGAACTCGTTTTTGTTCGACACTGAGCAAACGCGGCACCCATCTTGCCGATAGCTTTTTCATATGCAAATGTTCATGCAAAATGTTGAACACACGTTCATATGATATGTTTACCATTTCAACAATCTCACGCAACTTGATTCGGCGATCATTCATAACGATATCGAGGATTTTCTTGATATTTTCTTCAGTAACCACCTCTTTTGGCCTTCCTGTTGATGGTATTGTTGCAGTGCTTGTTCGGCCGCGTTTAAATTCAGCAATCCAATATTTGACCATGTAATCTGACGGAGCAGACTCACTGTAATGTTTATCGAGCTTTTCTTTTGTCTCTTTCACCGTTTTCCCTTCCAAATAATAGTGTTTAATCACTGCACGAAATTCGCTTTTTTCCATTCTTCAAGAAACACAAAAGTTGCTTACTTCAAACGACTACAACAAATAAACTAATCGATGAATTTGGGTGAAATTTTACCAGCTGACGTTTGAAAGATCGCAATTTCAAAAAAAAAATTTTTGTGTTTGTGCTGCCTTCTAGCGCTAGGTAGCTTCAATATCAATCCGCCCTCGTAGGTATTGGGTTAAATTTTGTTTTAGTTGTAAAAATTATTTGTACAGTCTTATGTTCATTAATTTTCAAGCAACATTTATGAAACCATTCCTTAACATTCTCTGTGTATATCTGCAGATTTGCAGTCGCAGTATTTAGATTTTTGTCAGATGCTAAGAGGATTGTGTCGTCAGCAAAGGTAGCAATTGTGGTATTCAGTTCTTTTGGAAGTGGTATACTCGTATCTGAGGTAAATATGACATATAGCAGTGGTCCTAAAACACTCCCTTGAGGAACTCCAGCTGTTGTAAGATGAATAGACGAACACTCTTCATTATATTTGACGTAAAAGTAACGATCATTAAGATAACTTTCAACAATAAAATAGTAGTCAAGTGGCAGCATCGTCTTCAGTTTATGCAGCAGTCCTTTATGCCATACTTTGTCAAATGCTTTTGACTAAGAATACAGCAACGCAGTACCGCTTATATTCTATGTCTGTTTCAATTTTGTTTGTTATACGGTGTATCTGTTGAATTGTTGAATGTCGTTTTCTGAAGCCGAATTGATGATTTGGTATAATGTTTTTATTGTCAAGGATCTGGCTAAGTCTATCATGTAATAGTTTTTCAGCAACTTTAGAGATTATGGGAAGTAGGCTAATTGGTCTATACGAGGAAGCAGTTGTAGCATCTTTTCCCTGCTTCGGTAGTGCAATAATTTCAGCAACTTTCCATACTTAGGGAAAAAATTGTAGTCGGAACATTGAGTTGATAACATTCCTTAAGTAGTTATAACCTATAGTAGGTAGCTCAGCGAGAGCTTTTCCTGTCAATATATCGTATCCTGGTGCTTTTTTATGGTTTATTCGTTTTTTAATGCAATTTGTTATTTCTGTTGTGTTTATTTTCTTAATTTTGGTTGTAATGTCTATATTTAAGTCATTTCGTGTTTCAATATATTTATCTTCGTCATTTGATAGGACTTTTTCAAAGTATTTCGCCAATGCAGTTGCTTTTTCTTCATTGGTAGTAGCCCATGAGTTGTCATCTTTCAGTAGTGGTGGCTGATACCATATCTGAGTTTTTAATTTCTTTGTGCATTTCCATAATGAGTAGTTCGTATCCTGGGTAGGCGTCAAGTTTTTTAGGTAATTTTCAACTTCTATATTTTGTCTTTTAGTTAATATTTTCTTGAGTTTTTTGCAGGCTATATTTAAATTTTGTTTATCGTCAGGTGATCTAGTTAGCTGCCACCTCTTTCTCAGCTTTCTCTTCTCAATAATTTGCTTTCTTATGAAAATATCCGTTGTAGGGCTAGGCTACATATATTAAACTATTACTTTCGTGCATAAAGATGGAAACCTTTGAATTTTTATGGCTTTTTATATTTCACAGCCTTTGTAGTTTGCAGTATGATTTCCGCCACATAAGGCACATTCAATTTCAGCTGCGTTGGTTATTTTTTTTTTACATTCACTTGTTAGATGCTTTCCGCGCATTTCACACATACTGGATTCCTTGTACAGTAGTTTTTTGTATGTCCGTATTTTTGGCATTTAGTGCATTGCGCGACTTCTCTTTTATGATGAGGTGCCTCAAAAACTACTATGCAATGCATTAATTTGTTAATGCTATAAATATCTTTATTATTAGTATTTGTTTCCAGTTCTATGCTAAACAGTGGTAGCGGTTTTTTTGTTGTCCGTTGAGTTATGTTAGTTATGTTTAAAACTTTGTGACCGTTTTCACCAAGCTCATTTTTAATTTCTTCTTCGTCTTTCATTTTTGGGTTTCGTACCTTTTTGCTTTAGCATTTGGAATATTTTTGTGTATGTTTCCGAGTCATTCGATTGAACTCGTACTTCATTGTTTGTTAATATTTTAATTATAAAGTTACTGTCCGCAACAGCGGTTAGCGCATTTTTTAACGTCTTTATGCATTCTACGCCTTGTACGTATATAGGGGGTGGTTTGTTTAAACTTTTTTTTTCGGACTGGTTGTTTTTTGTTTTTCGGACTCATTTTGATCAACTTGTCCACTGTGCGAGGGTTCAGCAAGTTCGTCATCATCAACGGTCAAAGCAGCAAATCTGTTTTTTCTTTCTGAAGTAGTGTCGCTCAACCAGTTGGATTTCTTTTGTTTAACTTATTCAAGTAGTTTGATAACTTACTGTGGCTTGGGTTTTTTGCTATTTTTTGCTTTTTGTTAGTGTTGGGCGTTCTTTTCGCTTTATCTGTCGTGGGTGAGGTTCGTGTTCTCTTTGGTAGTGATTGCAGTTGACTTACCTGCACGCTTTTTGGTGGAATTTGCACACAGGCAGAAGAACATGTTGATGTCGCAGTTGTAGTCGAGAATGTAGTTGTTGTACCGTACGTAGAGAAGGCAGATATTGTTGTTGCTGACAAATTTGTTGTAGTTGTCGCACAATCCACTGCTATACTGGAGCAGGACATTATTGGAGGTTTGCCATGGCGATTACCGACTCTACTTTGTTTATTAGTGTTTCAAAAATTTTATTTATTATTATTTTTGCTATATTTTAATCTTATTTATGTTTTTTTTTTTTTTTTATCTCCATTGATTTAACTACAATCTGTCCAGCTGGACATTCAGTACTACTTATATTATATTTGGTTATAAACATGTGTATGAATTTTCAGTAACATTCAATACATTAGGTACATTAATTTAACAAAGTTAGATTCTATATATATTAATTTCATTCATTCCTTATTATTATTAGTTTTTAATTTTTTTTTTTAAATTTTTTTTTTTATTTCTAATTTGATCCTAGGTGGTAAATCTGAATGGTAAGTCCGATGGTACATATTTTTTTAGTCTTCGCGCGCTGGTATCGCTGGTTATCAATTCTACCGCTAGGTTGTTAGGATGGATTCTAAGACGTTTGCGATATGAGTGGCTATATTTCATGATTTCATTATTTACTTTTGGGATGTTTAGATCCCGATGAATGATGTCGTTGCTGACATACCAAGGTGCATTAGCACACAGTCGTATGACTTTTGATTGGAATCGTTGTAGGATGTCCAGGTTTGACTTGGATGCTGATCCCCAAATTTGAATACCATAAGTCCATATGGGCTTCAGTATTACCTTATATATCAGGACTTTATTTCCAAGTGTTAGGGCTGACCTTCGTCCAAGTAGCCAGAACAAAGACCTAAGCGTTATTCCAAGTTGTTTCCGTTTGGAGAAGATGTGATAGCGCCACGTAAGCCGCCGATCCAGGTGCACCCCAAGGTATTTTGCATGGTCTGCTTGTGGCAATTGGGAGTTACTTAGTGTCACTGGAGGGCAAGAACCTGCACGTAGGGTAAAAGTCGTTTGCACTGATTTTATTGCATTTGCTTTTATTCGCCACTTGTCTAGCCATAAGTCAATTTGGTTCAGGTTCTCCTGCAAATGTTTCGAGGCTAACACGGGGTTTTTGTTGCTGGCCATTACAACAGTATCATCTGCAAAAGTTGCGGTATATGTGGTAACAGTCAGCGGCAGGTCAGCCGTGAATAGTGTGTAGAGCACAGGTCCCAAAACGCTCCCTTGTGGAACACCAGCTTTGATTGGATGGAGGGAAGTTACGTCGCTGTTAACTTTGACCATGAAGAATCTGCTTTCTAAGTAGGACTTTAATATGGCAAAGTAGTGATAGGGTAAATGTATTTTCAATTTGTACAGTAACCCTTGGTGCCACACCTTGTCGAATGCTTGGGTGATATCCAGGAATGCAGCTGAACAGTATTCTCTATTTTCTAGTGCATTCTGTGCAAATGCATATACTCGATTTATTTGTTCTATCGTAGCATGATGCTTTCGGAATCCAAATTGATGGGAAGGTATAAGTTGTTTTGACTCGATGATTGGGAGGAGTCGCTTCAAAAGAAGTTTCTCAAACATTTTGGAAAGTATCGGAAGCAAGCTAATTGGTCTATATGAGGTGACCACTTCTGCCGGTTTCCCAGGTTTGGGAACAAGGATAATTTGAGCCACTTTCCATTGGCTTGGGAAGTGGTCACATCGGATAATCGCATTGAATAGTTGTGCAATGAATTTATAGCCGCAATCTGGTAGCTCCTTTAGGATTCTGCTCGTAATAAGGTCATATCCTGGCGATTTTTTGTCTTTTAGCGTATTCTTGATAATTCCTCTAATTTCTTTTAGTTTAAAATGCTGGATCGGAATATCCATTTGGTATGGGGCATCAAGTAATTCAGCTATTTTTATGTCTTCTTGTGGATATTTGCTTGGAAACGGCGCAAATACTTCTAATAAATGAAGAGCAAATGACTGTGCTTTTTCCTTGTCAGATCTGGCCCATCCGCCATCTTTCGTTATAATAGGTAGCACATGTGATGTTGGTTGATTTAGTTTTTTTGTAGCTTTCCATAGAGAATAACCTGAAGCCTGTGAAGGTGACAAGCTGCTGAGATAGCTTTGTATTTCTGAATTTTTTGTTGACCGTAGGGCGTTTTTGAGTTGCTTTGTAGCGCAATTGAACCGGTTTTTGTCATAGGGGCTTCTGGTCATTTGCCAAATTCGACGCAGTCTCCGCTTTTCTTTTAGTTGCTCCTTTACAACCTGGCTTACATCACGATAATTACTTATACAGCTGGGCTCCAATGTGGAAGTCCATGCAGCATGCTGAATGGCTGAGTTCAAAAGTTCTACTACATCGTCTATATTTGTTTTGTTTTTTAAAGGAATATTGGTGACTAGAGTCTAGATAATGCTTTGTCTAAACAGCTCCCAATTTGTGCTTTTGTTGTGCAGACAGATTGTTCTTGCTCTGATCTGAGCCTCACAGCTAATTGTTAGAACTATCGGTGAGTGATCTGATGACAGGTCCAGGCACGATTCCATGGAAGTGTTTGTTTTTGGTACACCTTTGGATACAAAAAAGTCGATAACGTCTGGAAGCTTGTTTCTGTCCGTTGGCCAGTAGGTTGGCTCACCCGTTGATAGGTGGGACAGGCTGTTTTGTTGCATAGCTTTAAATAGGTTACGGCCTCTAGGAGTTGTTATTCTAGACCCCCATTGTGGATGCTTAGCATTATAATCACCCCCAGCGATGAATCTTGATCCTAGGGAGTTATAAAATTCTTGGAACTGTTCGCAGCTAACTGGATGGTTGGGAGGGCAATATACCGCTGCAATTGTTATGGGGCCTTTATAATCATCAATTGTTATAACCGTTGATTGCAGGTATTTCTTTTTATAACATTCGTGCTCCACGTGTGCAATACTGTTGCGAATAATTACAGCAGTTCCCCCACGCGCAGTGCCAGCTGTGGATGAGTATAGGTCATTGTGGAGTATAGGTCATATTGCGGAATTTTTGCGTAACTTTTTTCAGTGAAATGGGTTTCAGATATCAACATAATGTCAATATTTTTGTCTGCTAAGAAAGCTGATATTTCATGGATATGACGACTGAGTCCATTGGCATTGCAGACTGCGATTTTTAATAATTTATTCATTTCGACATATTTGCTACGACTGTGGTTAGTAGATTAAGTAGTGTACTCACTTGACCCATCAATGCTTTAAGCATGGTTTTTAGCTCGGTCATATCCTCATTCAGTTGAGTATTTGGATTGTTGAGCGGAGTGGTTAGGTTCGTATTGGTTTCTACCGGAGTATTGTTACGTACAACATTTGCATACGACGTTGTTGTTCGTGGAGCGGATCTTTGAGGCGCTTCCTGGTTAATGTTCCTCGCTTCTCTGTTCCTGAGTGCTGGGAACGACTTTTGTTGCAGCTCCTTATAGACAGTGCAACCTTTATAATTAGCGGGATGATTGCCTTCGCAGAGCACACATCGAACGTCTTGTGCGATTATTATTTTTGCTATATTTTAATCTTATTTATGTATGTATGTAAAATATCACGAAAAACAAAATTTTTTTTTAATGTGGTGACTCTAATCACTTATTATGGCCAGAGTCCACTCTGGCAACACCACACACAACCGGGATTATTTTATTTGTTGTCTCTTTCAACTTTTCTCTCATATATGTACATATATAACAGTTCCTTTGTTTGTTTGATTGTTTATTTATCACTTTTAATAAATTTAAAATTAGTTATTATAAGTATTTAGATTATCTAAACAGAACTAGACACTTTCTTGGGTTTAGTGCTAAAATTAAGTGTCGCGGTCTGTCGCATACAATTAGGCTAATAGTGAGTGAAACGCGGGGCCCACCAATTTTCGGAAGGGATTTTATGTCAAAATTCGGAATGGGGATAAATGCAGTTAACGGATCAGTTAATATTGTAAATAGTTTAAAAAAAAATTTAATTCTGTTTTCAAAGGGGGTTTAGGTAGATATACCGGGAGTAAAGTTAAGCTAGAGTTGGACAAAAGCAAGTCAGGAAGCCTATAAAACTTTAAAGAAGGAGATCACATCTGATAGGTTTCTGGCGCCCTTTGATCCTAGCCATCCAATAATATTGGAAACGGATGCTTCAAATATGGCAGTGGCTGGAACTCTTTCACATGTGTATCCTAACTGGAGTGTTAAACCCATTGCTTTTATCTCTCGAGCGCTCACCGCAGCGGAGAGAAATTATAGTGCGCTTCAAAAAGAAGCCTCAGCAATAGTTTTTAGCGTGACTAAGCTTAGGCACTATTTACTGGGCAACAAGTTTGTATTACAGACTGACCATAAGCCACTACTGTCAATTTTTGGGGAAAATAAGGGCTTGCCTGTCATGGCAGCAGCCAGAATACAGCGCTGGGCCCTCACTTTGTCAGGGTTCAATTATACAATCCGGCATGTTAAAGGTTCCCACAATTTCACCGACAATTTGTCGCGCTTGCCCCAACAAGCGGTAAGACAGGAGAGCATAGGGAAAAATTATGTGAATTTTATTTCAGAAAATAACGCAATGAAGTTAGATTTCAAAGCGATTGCTAAAACATCTCGGGACCCTTATTCTGGCGAAGTTAAAAGAAGCTGTTCACAGGGGTGCTGTGCATACTCTGGAAGGGGACGCTTTTAAAGGTTTTAAAGATAAAAAGTCGGAATTATCTGTGCAAAACGGATGTATTTTGTGGGGTTACCGGACAGTGATACCCCAACGACTTCGACCTAGTGTTCTTAGGGAGCTTCACAGATCTCACTTGGGTATAGTAAAATTTAAAGCTTTAGCTAGATCATACGTATGGTGGCCTAAGATGGATAGTGATATTGAAGCATTGGTTGCGACATGTTTTCCTTGTAAAATTATACAAGAAAGCCCAAACAAAAGTAGATTAATCACTTGGGTGCGACCAGAAACGCCGTGGTCGCGTATTCATATAGATTTTGCCGGGCCCAAGAAAAGTTTTTATTTCTTAATCATAATAGATGCACATTCAAAGTGGGTGGAAGTCTTTAAAACGAAGCAAATTACCACAATTTTCACAATTTCCAAATTGAGGGAGGTGTTCAGTAGGTTTGGGTTGGTTGATACTTTGGTTAGTGACAACGGCCGACAATTTACAGCCAGTGAGTTCAAACAGTTTTTAGAGTTGAATGGTATTAGGCATGTACTCATACCACCAGGGTTTCCAGCTACGAACGGGCAGGCGGAAAATTTGTAAAGACATTTAAGAAATCGTTAGAGGCAAGCCTGAGCGCCAACCCAGGAGAAGACATAGATATAATCATTAGCAGGTTTTTGTTCGATTATCGATCAGCGCAGCATTGCGCAACTGGGGAATCGCCAGCTAAGGTTTTGTTAGGAAGAGAGTTAAAGAATCGCTTCAGCCTCTTAAAACCTCCTATGGTGAAAGATATGATAATAAAGAAGCAGTTAGGTAATGTAAAATATCATAGAGGCACTAGAGAGAAGCTATTTGAAGAAGGTTCTCCCGTTTTTATAAGGGACTATTCAGATACAAATAAAAAGACGTGGCGACAGGCCACAGTCAAGTAGCGATTGGGTCCGCGCACTTACAATTGCACGATCGCCCACACTAACAGAATTATTAAGAGGCACCTCGATGAAATGATTCCGGACTATAATATTGTAAACGATCCAAACGCCGGTCATCCTATTGAAGAATCGAATTGTATATCGGAAAACGAAGTCAAAGCAACTGAAACCAGCATTGGTCCAAATCATGACACGTCAGCTGTGGAGATTGGTGGGGGCTCAGATGTTCCGGAGACCTCGCCGAAAACGCCAAGACTTTTGCGAGAACGTCGAGTAAAAATTAATTATAAACAATAACCTTCTAAATACTTATTGCATTTTATTTATATGGATTTCTTTATATATAACCATGTAATACTAATTGTATTTTCTTTATATAGATAAGTATTGGAAAACGGAAACATTGGCATTTGATGCAGAGATAAGTTCGTAGATATTTCTTAAAATTGTATACAGCTTAGGGAGAGAGTTGTTAAGTATTAAGTTATTTACATACATGTTATGTATCCTTTACGGTAGAAGAACAGGTTAAGGTGTTGTGTTAAGTTAAGACATTTAATAAAGCAGTTCAGTACCAACCACCTAAGCGACTACATTGCAGTAATATACGAATTAATTTCAATGCAGCTTCGCTGCATGTACATTTGAGTACATGTACATTGATCAATGCTCATTAGTACATTATGCTGACACTGAGTCTTCTACTGTACGCGCGCATACCATGCACACGAGTATCCGGTGCAGTATCACAATGTGCGCACGTTGCACCGTCGCAACGTGGGAAATGCATCGTCACCGATCTATCGGACACACTAAAATTTAAGAAATTTTTTTTGGTGCATATATGGAAGAATCTTGAAATCTGCCTATATATAGTTTGAAAAAATACATGTCAAGTTTGTGTTTCATAATGCGACCGGTAGTTATATTTTACAATTGCCCCACCTTAAACAGCAATTCTGAGTATTTATCACATCAATCAAATCCAAAAGCCAGAAAACGCAGCGGGCGAACGCACCGTGAAAACTTCAACAGGAGAGGCAAATGCCGCAACAAACGGAAAAATACAGGTGAATAACCTGACGGAGGAATGCGAGATGATGGAATGATGCGAGAAGGAGCTGGTGACACCAAAAAAGAAGAAGCTAATAAGGCACAAATCGAACGTGGCAAATGGAGATCAACGAAAAGGGCTAGGTCAGAAATAAGTCCCAGTACAGTAGTGGCCGCAGACAACACTCTGGTACCGAATGCGAAATCACTTGCGGCAAAAAATTGATGCGCGACGACGGTGTTGCAGCAGAAAAAACGGAAGGGACAACAGCTACAGCAAAAAAAGACGGTTCGTTAAGGAGAAGAGAGAAAAGAAGCCCAGGACGTTAAGGGCAGGACCTGATGCAATAATAATATCAAAGGTTGAGCAAGGTACATACGCAGACATTCTGGTAAGAACATCCGATTTTTTAGGTCTCTTGGAGAGGATGGTACGGCGATTCGCAGAACGGCTAAGCAGGAGCTGATCTTAGAGCTGAAGAGGGTGGCAGGCGAAAAAACTTCGTCTTATTAGTCAGCGATTGAGGATGTGCTCAAAACTGCTGCGAGAGTGACGATTAAAATGCACACTGTGACATTGCAGTGTAGGGACCTGGATGAAGTAACCACGATAGGAGAAATCTGTGATGCATTCCGTGCACAATGCAAGATCAGGCATCCTAAAGAGTGTTGTTCTTCCTGCTGTTGAGACAAAAAACGTGCTAGAAGCGCAGCGTGTGCTAAATGGATGGGTGTCGTGTTGCGTAAAGGAAGGTGTCTCTCCAAAACGATGCTTCAAGTTTGGGGGTATGGTCACGTAGTGCAAAACTGCAAGGGTCAAACGGACAGAAGACAACTTTACAGAATTTGCGGTCACAAGGCAGCATGAATCACTGTGCGGCCGCTCAAGACCTCTTTGCGAGAATCTATGCAGAAGCACAGAGTAGATGTTGCGATACGAAACCATAGATGAATATTCCTGGACACCTGAAGTCTCGAACAAGTCGGAGATATGGACAGTAGGCAATGCAACACCGCACAGTAAAATGAGCTGAACATGGTTTCAGCTGGGTCAAAACGCGGCATCTATCCCAGCCTGAACGCAGAAGATTATGAACTGTTGAGATACCCATAATATGGCATCCCTGCTAATTCTATAACTATATGATAATTGTGTTTTTTGACACTTCTTATATTTCCTTTGTTATACTTGTTCTCTCCCTGGTTGTGTATAGTTAAATATAGACGTAAGAGATTTAACTCGGTCGTTTTATTTAATATAATCAGCACCAATTCAACACGTTATGGGCCCAGAAATATCGCTATTATTCAAAGGCTTATCGCATAATTAATAATAAATAATTATTTTTATGCTCCGTGCGAATTTTAATAAAGATTGTGTTGGATTAGTTTCACCGGGTCGCATTCGTTGCAACACGTTTTAGGTTAGCACATGCGTTGTCAGGTAGGTACGGATCATCAATCTATTAAAAATGGCGCAAAAAGACTTGACTTCATGCATTGAAAAACTCCATGGGAGTGAAAATTACCATGCGTGGAAATTCGTAATGGAAAGCTTGCTCGAACTTAGTGATTTGCATAAATGTATAACCGAGCCAGTATCAGAAATGGACGAAACAAAATTGAGAAAAGCTAAAGCCAAAATCATTCTATGCATTGATGAGTTCATATATGTGCACATACAAAATGTGACATCCGCGTCAGATATTTGGAGCACCCTGAAGAAATTGTATTTTGAAGATGCCGGCCTAACGCGAAAAATCAGAGTTCTGCGTAAACTTATTACAGTGCGTCTCGAGAACTGCGACTCGATGTTAGATTATGTGAATCAACTCATAAATTCCGCAAACAAGCTAAGTGGAATTGGGTTTGATATAGGCAGTGAGTGGCTTGGAGCAATTATGCTATCTGGCCTGAGTGAAGAATTCAAACCGTTCATAATGTGCATCGAAAGCAGCGGTGTGCCTATAAAAATGAAATGGCTTGATGGTGACTACGGCAAAATAGGTGAAAGTGAAAAGGTGAAACAAGACAAAAATATTATGGCTTGGTATCGCCGGCTCGGGCATATGAACTTTGCAGACTTGTGCAATTTGAAAGACGGTGCGGTGAGCGGTATATTTTTTAGTGGCGACTCGGCAAAATTAACGAAATGCGAAGTCTGTTATAAAGGTAAGCATGCCAGAGCCCCACTCAAGCACTCGGGCACGCGCGCAAAGGGATTGCTCGACTTGATTCACTCCGACCTGTGCGGCCCCATGGAAAACAATTCAATTGGCGGCGCCAGGTACTTTATTACTTTCATCGACGACTATTCGGGAAAAGTGTTCGTGTATCTCCTGAAATGGAAGAATGAGTTACTTCAGTGCTTTGCGGAATTTAAAAATTTCGTCGAAAATCAGACAGGCAAAAAAATCAAGGCTATTCTCACTGACAACGCTAGAGTACTTTGGCGAGCAATTTGAAAGATTTTGCCGAAAATCAGGTATACTTCATCAAACTTCAAGTCCATATACGCCCGAACAAAATGGGGTTGCGGAAAGAATGAACCGCACCATCGTGGAACGGTCCAAATGCATGATTTTCGACGCCGGATTAAGCAAATGCTATGGGGAGAGGCTATTCACACGGCCGCCTATATTATCAATAGGTCTGCCTGTTGCTCACGAATGGCGTGCCAGAAGGAATTTGGACTGGTACCAACGTCGATGTAACTGACATCCGCATTTTTTGATCTCCAGTAATGTTCCATGTACCAAAGCAACGTAGGCGAAAGTGGGACCCGAAACCCACGAAATTGATATTTGTTGGTTACAGTGACACAAGCAAGGGATATCGGTGTATCGATCAAGCCACCAAGAAGATTGTAACGAGCCGAAATGTGGTATTTTTGGAAACATCTGCAAAGATAGTTGACCGCATCCCCTGTGATATCAACGAAGGTGACGATTCAGTGGGGGATATGGAAACTAAGCCTCCTGATACCATTGAAATCAGAAGTAAACCTTCAGCTGACGAAATTTTGGATGATGAAGTTTTTGACGACGCAATAAGTGACGCACCTACACCTAAAGCAGAAAATTCGCCATCGCCAGCTGTAAGAAAAACTCAGCATGCGCCTGTGCCGCGTGACTTCGCCAGCCAAGCGTATGTGTCTCATTTGGCGGAAATCAACGCCCCTGAGGTCGACCCAGTTACATTTGAAAACGTGGTTCTTCGTTCTGATTACGACAAATGGAAAGCTGCTACGGAGTGTGAAATGGAATCCCACATCCAAAATAAAACTTGGATATGGACCTAATTGCTTGCCGGACGTAAAGTCATCAAATCCAATTGGGTTTTTAATATTAAACAAAACGATGATGGCGAAATCGTTCGGTATAAGGCCCGCCTGATCGCTAAGGGATGCTCCCAGCGATATGGAGTGGATTACAGCGAGATTTATTCCCCTGTACTGCGCTATACATCTATAAGATATCTAATAGCTCTGTCGGTTAAACTCAAATTGGAAATCGACCAGATGGACGCGGTAACCACCTTCTTACAAAGCGGTTTTTAAGAGGATATCTACATGTAGCTTCCGAAAGGGTGCGGCGTTGAAAGCGGTAAAGTTTGCAAGCAAAACAAAGCCATTTACGGCTTGAAACAAAGCGGTCGTGAATGGAATTTGAAACTGGAAAAAATGTTGAAGTCATTTGGCCTGCTGAAATCCAAAATGGATCCGTGCGTATTCTACAGTGCTGATTCCCAACTATAGTGGCGATTTACGTAGATGATATATTGATTTTCTGGAGCGATTCAGACGTTCGCAGCAAGCTGATGAAAGCACTTTGTAATGCATTTAAAATGAAGGATCTTGGCGTTGCTAAAAGCTGTGTGGGACTCCATATTACCTACGACGCGAAGACAGTCGGTATATGCCGTATACGCCGTGAAATCCTCGAAAGATTCGGCATGGCGAATTCAAAGCCAGCTTCAACTCCAAGCGACCTTAATCAAAAACTGTCGGCGATTATGTCTACCGAAGACGATCAGCTGACGAATGTACCCTATCAGGAAGCAGTTGGCAGTCTCTTATATCTGGCTCAAGGGACTAGGCCAGATATTGCGTTTGCGGTCAATGACGTCAGCCGCTTTAACAATAAACACAGAAAAGCTCATTGGGCGGCGGTTAAGCGTATATTCAGGTACTTAAAAGGTACAACTAATTTTAAACTCTTTTATGGTAGTTGCGACGACCTCCGTAGTTTCTCTGATGCAGATTGGGGATCTGATATTGATAAGTGTCGATCCTGTACTGGCTTTGCATTCACTCTATGCGGCGGCGCTATCTCTTGGTGCAGCAAAAGGCATTATCGAGCATGGAGGCAGAGTACATGGCCATGGCATCTGCTGTTCAAGAGGCCATTTGGTTGAGACAATTTGGTGAAGACTTCGAGCCAGATCTTGAAGATCGACCTGTTGAGATTGCATGTGACAACCAAAGTGCTATTGCCGTAGCTGAAACGGACTGTTTCAGAGCCCGTTCGAATCACATCGGTGTCCGTGATCATTTCATTCGGGAGGGAATCATCGATCAGACTGTGAAGATACGCTACGTTGCAACAGAAAACATGATTGCTGACAGCTTGACTAAGGCTGTGCCTAATAGCAAATATGTATTTTGCTCTAATGAGATGGGTTTACCAATATTGAAGATTAAAAAACTCTCCACTATCTTTATTTACTTTTATTTTGTTATTTCAAAATAATAACATAATGAATTGAATTTTGATATATGAATTTGTATTTGAATTTTAAATAATTTTGTGATTCTTTTAATGCTTCAATAAGTGGGGGTGTTGAAATACGCATAATATGGCATCCCTGCTAATTCTATAACCATATGGTAATTGTGTTTTTTGACACTTCTTATATTTCCTTTGTTATACTTGTCCTCCTCCTGGTTCTGTATAGTTAAATATAGACGTAAGAGATTTAACTCAGTCTTTTTATTTAATATAATCAGCACCAATTCAACATGAATGAATGTTGGCAGCATTAGTAGCAAAAGCGCGAGGCAAACACCGCTCCTGATTGCTGGTGATTTCAACGCGTGGTCTACTACAATATAGAAATTAAAAAGCGAAGAGGGAGTCATGGAGGAACTTCTGCGGTGAAGTTTCTGAACTAAGCAGTTACTTCCGAATACACAAAGTACTCTCCATCGGATTCCTTAGGAAACCAGATGGAATCTATATGGAAAATAGCTTTGAAGCTTCCCAGGTTCTGAAATATCAAGCGGAGCTCAATGTAAAATATCCATGAGGCATTGACTGAATCAGAGCTAGGGAAATATTCTGTGAGGGAAGGATAAAGTGGGCAATAGGCACTTTTCATCCTTACAAATCGCCGGGAGCAGATGAAATTATTCCAGCACGCCTTCAAAGGAACTTCCTCACATTATGAAAACTTTAATGAACATCTTTAGGGCTAACTTTGCCTGGAGAACAATTCCCAGTAAATGGAGGGACGTAATCGTTCGGTGTATACCGAAACCAGGTGGGAAAGATATTTGCCTGCCAAAGTCTTACAGACCGATTAGTTTAACTTCATTTCTCGTAAAAAGAGTGTGGAAATTGATAGATAGACATATTAGAGAGAATTTCCTTACACAAGCACCTCTACACAAAAATCAATATGTTTATAAAGAAGAAAAATCTACCACACATGCTCCATTAAATCTCACGTAGAAGATTGAATACTTGAAAATAAGGAGTATGCAGTAAGCTGCTTTCTTGATGTTGAGGGAGCTTTCGATAATACTGATTTCTCCCACATTAACAGATCAATTATCAGAGGAAAATTTGAACACATATGGCTCTAAAATGGATGAAAGTGTAAGAGTAGGAGTATTTGGTGAAAGGCTTAGAAGATTTTAGCAAAATGGGACAAGAGAACTCAGTGTTTCCAGCCGAAACTTATCCAATAGAACTGTGCTTAAGAGAAGAACTTGATAGTGACACTACCAATTGTCGCATATATATTCACTCAGACAATAGGGCTGCGTTGCTAGCACTTAGCGCGTTTGAAATTTAATCCAAATGAGTTTGAGATTGCCTACTTCTATTGAAGAGGTTAGGATCAATAAACAGGGTTCATCTGATATGGATGTCAGGGCATAATGGGACTTGGGGAACGAAGAGGCAGATGAGCTCGCTACAAAAGGGGAAGCCAACAGCTATCGGACGCTAGGTAGAGAGTAATAGCACTATTTGTAGACAAATTTTATTCAAACCAAAAATTTGCTTTATCGCACCAGACAAAAGAAAGAACATCTTTGTACCATGCAACCACTAATCTCGCACAACCAATAGAAAATAACAATCATTCCACCCTGAATAAACCTCCTAGACTGAAATTTGAGTTTTATAATTGATATTCCACTGAAATCCAGGATTACAACTGTCCACGAAGACTCTTCGGACTCAGTGGAATTTATGGGTCGATATGCAAGCAGGATCTAAGTTCCTACTGAGAAGCCGTGTAGAGTACATACGAATACTTTTTTCACTCAATTTAAGGTTAATTGAAGTAAAATAAAACACGGAAATATTTAATGAGCAGCATTCATATATTTATATTGTAAACACTAAAAATATAAACATAAACATATACATAAAGCTATGAGTGTCTCTCACTCTCCTCATAGAGAGCGTCGGCACTCGGTGCATATACCCGTTGCACCAAACAATAACACTACAACAATACAATACGGCATATTATCGGCAACAACAATGCCACTAGCAGAGTCATCATCTGTGTCAGTAGCAGCGTCGGCAACAGCAGCGACCTCAACAGAAAAGTCGATCCCAGCAACTGTCGCTATAGGAAAGAGCGCGATGACTTTCGTTGAAACAACAACGAAGGCAAGGCAGCCCCGCATAGCGCCGTCACCAAACTCAGCAGCAGTAAGGAGTACACCAACAATGCCTCTGCAGGCGGTAATAAACGGTGAGGTAAAGAAAATAAAAAAAGTGGCGGTAGTGTAGACTGGTATTGACCGCTACATAAACATTAATATCAATAGAAAGATAAGTCCACAAAAGGTCATGGGCGTCGCCAAAAGGGCAAACACAACAAACTCAGGTGCTCCTCTGGAGAATAACAGATTTGCACTTGTTAGTGTAGAGAATTCTACTAATAAATCGAAAGGTGAACCTGTAGTCAGTAATGCCAGACCGCCACCAATTTACCTGCGCGAGCGTTGTTTTTCTTCAAATTCCAATGTTTGTCTTTACATCCTTTTTTATTAAATTGACAAGAGAGGAAAAATTTAGTATAACTTATAGATAAGTTTTGAACTAGTAAATTAACTACTTGATTTTTTACTATTAAATTTAGTAGTACATTTTGAAGACTGCCTATAATTTTCACTAAAGGGATATGGAATATTTTTACACCAAACACAATAAATTCACATACACTATACGTGTAAGCAAAATAAATGGTCGGAACGGTAAATAAAAATGGAATTTCTTATTCTTCTTTGATATAGTGGTCGCTCACCAACCACAACAATTTCAGTCGTCTGTGCTTATCGTTCTGAGTGCGCCAACCAACTTAAATAAGAGCATAAAAATATAACGCGTAAAAATGCATACTACTCTTGCCTCATCGAATGCAGTCACTACAACAACTTTTTTATACAGCGAAGCAATATGTTCGAACACACTCACTGCAGCTCCAGCTCTGATAAAATATTCAACGGCAAATTTATGAGAAAATGCCTCTCTCTCTCTTTAGAAAAAGAAACAGACCATGGTATAAGAATAGGTGATGGACAAATTAAACTGCCAACAACAGGTGGTGGAAAAAGTGATGTGACAAGAAATGGTGCAACTATACAGACTGGTATAGACAGGTTGTGAAGACCTAAATTTTGTACAAATTTAGGTCACACAAAATACCGCCCTCACCGTATAACAACACCATGCGAGCACATGTAGCCAAACAACGCCACACGTGGTTATGCTCGAACACGACACAACGCCGAAATACGGGAATTCCGTATGCGCGAACACGACACAGTGCCGAAATACGGGACTTGTCGATGCTCGCATAAAAAAAGGTATAAAAGGCCGGTGCATAGAAGAACCGGTCTCTCTTGTGATTTCGACAGCAGCGGCGACAACAGCGAACGAGCAGGCGAGTAAGTGGGTATAGTATTCGCGGACAGTGGCGACCACGGCAGATAGTTCCTGTCTTTTGAGACTTCTTACGTGATTGGTGGCGTGAGGTTTTAACCGACATCACTACCACGTAAGAGACTGCTCCACCTTAAGCGAAGTAAAAGCGAGGTATTAACCGGCGTTGAACTTCAAAGCAGCTATTGATCGTCTGCCACGTCTACCCCACTTCACCGCAATTAGACGAAGCGGAAAGTATACATAATTTAGTTATAATTAGTTTAAGATGAAGTTATAGTTTACTGAATAATAAAAGAAAGTAAAACAAACTACAAAAAAGTGTTGTATTAAGGTCAATAAAATAAATATTGTACAGGACTCTGGGAAGACTGATCATACCCCAGCTAGAGATTCCTTACAAGGTATATACAGGTAAAGCGAAAGTTGAGTCCACATAAAAACGGAAATAAGAGGCAGGCAAAAAATGCGCTACTAACTCCTCACTTTTGGTTCAGAACAGATTTGCACTATTAGAGAATGAAAACTCCTGCAAACAATTCCATTACCCAAACTCCTAAGCATCAACCATTCTACTGGTGAGAGAGATGCTCAAATGCTTTAGTGGTAACGGTAGCTAAGTCTTGTAGGAAATAACAATTGCCACGTAACGTCCATAACAAACGGGAATATAAAAGAAACGAAACCACAGACATACAATGAAAGCAATTACAGCAAAATAGCATCCTATCTTGAAAAAAATGGTAAAAACTACTATAAATATCAACTGAAGAACAGTAAAGGCCTAGTAGTTGTTATTAAAGCTATTGAGAATAGTGTAAGTACTAATGAAATCAAAGAGTCTCTCTAAATCGCCGAATTTCAAGTTAAAACGGTATTCTACATTAAAAACAGAGACAAAGTACCACAACCACTTTTTCAAGTAGAACTTGAACCGACTGGAAGAAAATTAAAAAGTAGCGAAACAAACCCAATATACCATCTGCGTTACTTATTACATAGACGAAAAACCGTTGAAGAACCACACAAAAGAAAAGGCCCTGTCCAGTGCTTCAATTGCCAAGAATACGGGCACACAAAATCGTACTGTACCTTAGGCACTGTTTATGTTGCCTGTGGGGACCTTCACTAGTCCTCCAAGTGTTTGCCTGACAAATCAAACATAAATGCAAAAAAATGCAGCAATTGTGGGGAAAACCACACTGCAAACTACAGAGGCTGCCCAGTGTATTTAGCACTCAAAAATAAATTAGACCAGAAACAGCAACCAGCTTTTCATCACGCAGAGATTGCCAAATCAATCGAACCCCATAAGCAACTGACCAGTGACAACGCTTCTACATCGAGGTCATATGCCAACGTAGAAAAGTCTGGATCTGAAGAAATTTCTAGCTTTGCAAATCCTGCAAAATGTAGAATCCATATCAAAATTAGCAAATTGTATGACAGAATTTATGACATCAATGCAAAGCATGTTGGACGAGTTGTTGAAAATTCAAAACCAACTTATGCAATTGTTGATATCTAAAAAATAAACTATATTTAGATATGTCATTGGAATGCAAACGGCATTAGCCAACATAAACTTGAAATTCAACACTTCCTGCATACTATGCAAATTGACATTATGCTGTTATCAGACTTCGTGTCTTCAGGGCAACCGACATACTGGCCCTCTGACCCCCAAAAAGTGCGCGACCTCATCCAGTTTGGAATAACCAGTAGTATTGATCGTGACGTTTTATCTGCAGAATCGTGTTTAGAGCTCGCTTCTGATCATTCATCAATTATTATACGAGTATGTCTACATAAACAAACTCAACTGGGTAATAAAACAGGTCACCTAACCAATAAAAGAACAAACTGGCTCAGGTACCGTCAATATGTAAGTAGTCATATAAACATTGGTCCTCCACTAAAGAGTGCAAGCGATATTGATTCGGCACTTTTGGCCATCAACTCTGTTCTTACAACTGCAGCCACACACTCATCTCCAGCAGTCTCATTATCCCGCTCCGCAACAACTCGTATAACATCTGCAGTTATCGATAATCTCGTTAAGGAGAAAAGGCGCTTAAGAAGAGAGTGGCAACAAAATAAATCACCCAGCATTAGCAAAAAAATGCCTCCGAGAAGCACTGAACTGCGAGCTAGAGAACAGTTTAAAAAAGTATACTGAGCCGCTAACTCCAACACAATATACTAACTACTCTTTATGGAAAGCCTATAAAAATATAAAGACTCCTAACTGTCATCCACCACTCAGGCAAAATAATGTAACTTGGGGAAGAAGACACGAAGAGAAAGCCTCAGCATTTGCAAATCATCGCAAATCCGTATTTCAACCTAACCAACCAACCAACAGTTTTGAAATTCCATTTTTGGCCCATATAATACTACTAATCCCGAAACAGCCATCAAAATAGTGACGTAGTTATTTAATGCAATATTTAGGATTGGGTATTTCCCACAGCCCTGGAAAATATCATATATTACAATGATACCAAAACCCGGAAAAGACGCAACTCCACCGTCATCTTATCGGCCCATAAGCTTGCTCCCAGTCATTTCCAAATTATTTGAGAAACTGGTTCTTCTAAAGCTGCAGCCGCACATATACAAATCCAACATTATTCCCCACCATCAATTTGGATTTCGTAAAAATCACAGAACCATAGAGCAAATTAACCGCATTACTAGTGCAATTCGAAATAGTTTTGAAGACAAAAAATACTGCTCTGCTATATTTTTAGATATTGCACAGGCGTTTGACTTGGTTTGGTATGCAGGATTAATATATAAAATTCCAAAACTCTTACCAGTTAATGTGCACATGCTACTGGAATCGTATTTGGATAACCGAAAGTGCAGAGTAAAATATGGAGAATACACCACAAACGACTTTGATATTGATGCTGGGGTTCCACAAGGTAGTGTTCTAGGTCCTGTACTATATGTATTATTCACTGCAGTCCTCCCTACTGATGATCATCTAGTCACTTCAACATTCGCAGACGACACTGCTATTCTTAGTATACATAGCAATCCAATAGTGGCTTCGAATCGCCTTGAGGAGCATTTGAAGAAAATGGAAGTGTGGCTGACAAATCGGCGCATTAAGGTAAATGAGACCAAGAGTGTTACGTTTACACTTAGGAAAGAAACATGCCCTGTGATTACACTAAACAATGTTGCTATTCCTCAATCGAATACTGTAACATACCTAGGAGTCCATCTAGATAGACGACTAACTTGGCGGAACCATATTGAGGCAAAAAGAACGCAGATAAAGCTAAAGGCCCAAAAAATAAATTGGCTACTCAACTCCAAGTCAAGGCTTCGTTTAGTACATAAACTTCTATTGTACAAGGCAGTGATCAAACCAATTTGGGCATACGGAGCTGAGCTTTGGGGGAATGTTAGTTCAACGAACGTCGAGCTGATACAACGAGTGCAATCGAAAATCTTGCGTGCAATCACGGCTGCGCCTTGGTTCGTTAGAAAGGCTGACATCCATAAGGACCTCAACATTCCTCTTGTTAAAAGTGACCTCACAGAGCACTCAAATCCATTGGTAAAAAATCTACTTAGAATTAAAACAGCAACACGCTTTAAAAGATTGGATTTACCTATATATTAAGTAATTACTATATAAGATACTAAAATGAAATGAATTTAAATTGAATTAAAACTAAAAGGCAAAAATGTAGTGAAATTTAATACTAAGCACTGGTGCGCGATATAGTTAATTTAGCTCTTAAGATTTAATTACTTATTGTTAGGCTCGAAATGAGTGAATTCAATAAATAAATGAACTGTTTAAAAAAAACAAAAGGTGTGGTGAGAGGATTATATAGTCATTACCCACTAGGAACAAAATAAAAATGGACTGGAATAAATGTAGGGACGTATTGCGGGGAAACCTTGAAATCCCAACAAAATTAAGCAACGAGCGCGACGATTGGTTGAGCTTCTCGTGCGTAAATTGTCGCTTAAGCAGCACCCCCTGTCTCCCTTTTAAAATGCATATCAAAGCGGAGAATCCTGCGGGGCGGCATTGCCTCTTGTCACTTCCAAGTTGGTGCTGTTGTGCAAATCCAAATTGAATTATGTGGGAAAGCATAAAAGTCTGATGCTAGCATGGATTCCAGGACGCATGGCCGGAAAATGAAGTCGTGGATAAGCTTGCGAATAAAGGATCTGAAACGAGTTGTACTGGCCCGGAACCTGGTCTTCCCATGCCTTTACCTTTGATACCCTTAGGGCCACTATTTGTGTTTGGGCTGCTTGTGCACAGAATCGCGAATGGGTCTGTAAGATGGGCAAAGGCTATGCTGCCTGTTATTTCAGATAGCGCGTCAAAGTTTCTTCTGTCACTTGGTAGAATTTTGGCAGGCTTGTGGAGAGGAAGATGAGCCGGTTGAGCACTTGTGCCCCGCTTTCGCTAGAATCAGTTTCGAGGTATTTGGCACTGACATCCGAAGTATTGCACACTTTGGCTACTTAGGGACACAGGATCTACTAAAATTTGTTCACAAATCAAGGAGGTTCAAAGAAAAATAATATACATATATAAGAAAACTAAAAAACAAGTACCATGTGTCCAAAAAACCAAGTACAGTACAATTCACCATTTGACTACATTTGACTTAACAAAGCACATGAATACACGAGAGATAGTAGAATTTTGTATAAATCACAAAACGATACTTTTATAAAAAAATGTGACGAAATCCGAATTCTACCACAAAAGTTAGCAAACAACCAAAATACGATTCCAGCTCAAATATAATAATAATAAATTATTATTACGAGAGAACATATTTAATATAACTTACTGGGACTAGCAAACAGAAAATATTATTTATAATGGCTATACATAGACTCGTATTACAACATTTTGTTGAAGTAGTGTAGATGCAATAGAAAGTACACATTTTAAACCTGGTTTATGAAAGTCAAAAATTTTAATATAATTGTTATTCTTTACATAATCATTTATTATGGTTACAAGGCTTTTAGTGAATAAATCCTAGTCTCCGATTTTAACATATAGCAAGAAGTGTTAGGAAGTCATATCGAAGACATGACTGCAATACTAAAATGCTTTATAACTGACATACGTGTGTTACTGTAGGTATATATAATACAGTCCAGACTTACAAGTCCTTAAATGGTATGTAATTAAGATTATTAAAACAACAATTCAATACAGTTTTCAATGTTAGTTTATTAGCTTCAATAAAATGAATAAAAAATGGAATGTTTATTTGCTATTAACGCCATAGACTAAAATATCAACTTGCGCAAAAGTATTTATAAAATATTATTTATTGTACCTTATTTAATAAACATATGTAAAATGAATCACTTACCAGTTGTATTTTATACTTACCAATGACTGTCGATTGCTGTAATAAACGCATACTAGAAGATTTTGACAATATCAGGTACTTTCAAGATCAGGGATAATAACTAACAAGGACTTTCCTGTAACGGTAGACTTTTAGATGTCTTTTTGGGAATTAACTTAATATCTGCAATGCCCCATGTTCGTTGATGATGAAAAATAATATTCCAAAATATAGTTAAACCAAATTTCTCGGCCGATCAGCAACATCGGTTCATTCCGCGCATATCATCTTAGAACGACAGCGTGGCCAGGGCTTAGAAATAGGCATAGCATACATAATTTTTCGAAAGTTCAACATCCTACTAAATAAGTTTCTTAGGCAGTTGATACTAAGGTCGCAGCAAGAAATTACACTTTGAAACGTTCTCTCTGCCTTGTGGCGGTTGCTTAAGTCACATGAAATAAACAGTTTTATTAAGTATTTTGATAGCAGAATATATGGCACATGCACTTTTACTATCCTGTCTAAATATTGTTATTGTATTTTATATCGATCAATTTTCGAAGAGACACTAGGTGCAGAATTGACTACAACAACCCGACGTCGTCACATAGAAACAAAGCGATAACAACATATATGCGTGTAAGGATAACAAAACTAACACAGAAGATGTCAGATGCCCATGAAATAATGTAACGGTTTGCTAACGCTCCAACTTCATGATTTTTGGATATCCCATTTTTACATTTATTCATCAACTGGTTTGGTCTTACATAGCCTTTGATATTTGGATTTAACTGTTCTATAAGGCAACTAGTGTGTTAATTTTGTTATTCCCGTGAGTATACATTGTTTTGCTATATAATAGCATATACAAACTTTCAATCGAGTTGAACTATTTATATTCGTAGTACTTGTAGGTAAACTGAACTGACAATTACATGTCCTTTTGCACTGGATTTTTAATTTTATTTTAATAAGACTTGTACAATTATATACAAATACTCATACCACGTACTTTTGCCACATAAAATCGATGAAAGTTGCTTTAGTTAATATCATTATTCTGCATTGTACTTTGTAATTTAACTTGAACTTTTTACATATAATAAAATTATTTTCAACAAATAAATAGCATATAAAACATTTGTTTCACAACAGAATTCAAAGACTTGGCCCAAAGACAACAATAACTTCCACGAATTGTTAAAATTTAGAAAATTTAACTGGTGAAATTTGTACTGTTTTCGAACCAAGAGGGCAATTCTGACCGGGTCTTAGTGTGTTTCGAATAGCGAAGCAGGGCATATTAATATATCAATAGATTCCGGGCAAAAAATTTATTTTTTCACATGAAACATTGTATAATATAATCTTAGATAATTATTTCCTTGCTAATTGGCAACTTGAATCGTACACTACAAATATATTGCTTTGGAAGATACTTTATATACCCGTTTTCTGTCATTTAGCAAATATTTTAAATATTTTTAATCTGGTGGCTGCGTCAACACATCGGTGGAGCACCATTGGAAAAGAATTCAAAGTATTTTACGAGATTGCTAGCTTAAAGAATTGCGTGGACTCAGATGATTCATAATATTTGAAGGTATTACTGGCACCAAAATGGCTGATAATTTGAAGCCTATATGCAGAGACTTCACGCATTGATATCCGAACCTACATAGTAGATTAATTCACTTGTGTCATTAAAGGACAGATCATTTGTCGAAAGCACCTAACATTAATATGTACCTATTTATCAACAGGATATGCATATATCATACAAAGGGATGTGCCAACTTCTGTCCATCTGCATGCCTACACAACAGAATAAGGATTTAATCCTGATTTAATAATTCTATAATCTGGTTATCCTATATATTTATATAAATATGTGATGATATAAAAATTCTGTTAGGTTTGTATTTAAATATGGAAAGTACATTCCAACATTTTCGAAAGAATATTTAACTTTATACAAAAATTGCCATTATACAATTTGAGCTTATCAATTATTAAGTGAAAGTCAAGTATTATCCAAAATAGATGCGAAACGTCGCAACGACATGATATAAATATTTATTGCTGAAAAATTTACTCTTGCGCAAATTGAATATTTTTTGAATTATGCATCTTACATCAATGTGGCCAGCATACTTACTTGACAAAAGCACCCATATCGTCTAAAGCTAATTCACAACCCGGCCACCGACAAACACCGTGTGCGTACAATGGATGATAATACTTCTTTGAATTGTAATCATTGATAGTTCTAACGCCTGCACTCTCACAATTACCATTTCCACCAGCAAAACCACCGCCTATAACGTCTAAAATCGCGCTAAAGTTTCTGGCCCCTACGGCACTACTTATACAACCGCTTGTAAGAGTAGCGGCGGCGGCAGCGGCAGCAGCCAGTTCTCCAGGCTGATGTGTATGAATGCATGATTGAAGTGCTGCTCTCGAAGATGGTATGGTCGCTGGAAGTGGTGACATAGAGTGCTTACAAGCTTCTTGCTGGTGCAAATGGGGCGTATTACTTTCCGCATTCGACTCATGGTGATATAATGAAGCAGTTTGAGCGGTATATTGCTGGGGAACAGCTGGGGATTTACTATCAGGTGATTTAGTAGAGCGTGCCAAGCGTTGGTTGTTCTGATTTGTCGGTTGTAAATTTATATATGCTAAAAAATAACACAAGGTAAAATAAAAACCAAATTTAATAACGACGAATTTACAACTTCCAAATACTGCGGGTATAATATCATACGCTTATTACAACTAAAACCCATGGTAAACTTTTCAGTCATTGAGAAACAATAATCACTATCTATTCAATTATAATATAACAAAATATATTATTTCCCATAATCACTGACGGAACCAATGATGCCTTCAATAGGAATGAGGTGATTGTTAGCGATAATTATAAAAAACAACATAAAAATTAACTCATCCTAAAATTGCAATCTTGAAATATAAGGCCAATACGGTAGTTATGAATCCCAACCGAATTATAGAAAATATTCATGTAACGGCAGAGTTGGAGTTGTTAGTAAAGGTAACGACAAAATATAAAGTAATCCCTTTTCCTGACAGTAATGCCATTTTGTTGGCTTGGTTTTCTGCATTTCTTGTTTCAGTTTCCTTTGAATCGACTTGATTGGGAATAAAAAACAAATTGTAGTAATTGGACTCAATTTAAAAATGTTGCATGTATTCATATGCTCCAAATGAATGGAGCTTTGAAAGCGATAGGACCTGTTGTCTCATGTGGTATCACAAGGGTTCAATGGTGGCCTAAGTGCGCCTTTCGGGTGCCCGCTTTACCTATTAACCTATTCGTGTGGTGCTGAACTACCTTTTTCGCATTCTTAGTAACACCAGCGACCACAGAGAACCGACACTGACGTTTAAAAAACTGTCTTTGTTTATCATTAGTTGCCTATATGCATAGGTTTTTTTTTATCAATGGTTAACCAGAATTCTGAAGAAAATCAGCCACACTACTACAGTTTTGCACATGTATTAGTGTGCGCAAAACAAGAGTGAATTCTTTGCATTCTCTGGTAATACCCTTCTACTCGTATATACAAAATCTGGTAAAATTCCGGTTCGTATTCCTATTCAGAAATATACGCTTAAAATTAGGATAGAAAGCAAACCCTCTTAAGTAGTTAATGTACTCGATGTTAATATGTCCTAAAGATTAATTCAATAATAAAATAATGAAAAGTTTTTGGGAATGAAAATTACTTGTAGTGGTGACAGCAATATCTTCAACACTATTGCTGCAGTTGTTTTTGTTGTTTCTAGAAGTGTCTGTCGACCATGTGCCAAAAGAGTTGTCCATATATAAAGGTCTGCCGTTTTCTATATCATCATTAACAATTGATTGTTGCTGATGTGGATCACACGTATCTAATCCTAATGATGGAGACATTGTCACATCTTCATCCGAGTGTGAATGATCCAGCTTAATATTGCTTTTGCTCATTTTTGTGTTACTATTATCGTTCGCGAGTTGTTGTTGGTGTTCAATATAACTATAGGTATTCTTCTTCTGTTCGATATTTAATTGCTGATAGTGTTGTTGCTGCTTTGGCTTGTTATTTTCTAAAATATCATTATCAATATTGTTCTTTTGCCCAGAAATCGCATGATGTTTTTTTAAAAGTTCATCGCTGATATGTTGATGAAAATGTTGATCTAGACCCAGAACACTGTTGCAATATTCTTGATCTACTTTTGGTGACAGAACCTGATGTATTTCCGTTTGATAGTCGAATTGCAAAGGTTTCACGAAACCTAGATTGGGAAAAGCAAACATTTGGTAAATAATTTGAGCAATCAAAAATAAAATAAAATTAACTAATGATAATTATATACGATGTTTCAATGTTGCTCCTCTTTAAGTTATCTGTTGCAAATATCTGACCAAAGGCAATTTGAATAAACAAAACAATTAATACAATAATCGTATTCGAGGGCAGTGTGATAAATCAGTGATAAATGAAACAATACACCTGTGTACCCGATTAAAACATCCAATAAATTGAATAGTTTTGTTTTACCCTTTGGGGGTAAAACTTCTAGATTATCTTTCTAATACATTTGACTTTGTCACCCTACTATGATGCCGATTCAACTAGAGAAGGATACTGTTTGACTGCCCGCTGGTATCTGGTATATAGTGATGGACCCACGTTTCGTTGAGTTTTAAATCGATTCTGAATTTATTTTGTATCAACCTTGAACATCGGAAAATATGTCTTTCAATTTGCAATAAGTGTGCGTTTAGTGTCAGCTATTTTCAAATACGGCGCCTATCTTGCAAATATTTCAATATATTATATTCTGCTCAATAAGCTCAGACATTTCATTCAATTCACCAAACCATTTCTGAATCATTCAATTCGAAGGTCATATTTTAGGGGCAAAAACCAAATGAATTTTATGTAATGAAATATATTTGAAAATTTTATTGTTAATAAAATCTTCTGATTTATTTTGCACAATCTTTCATGTCTTGCTGACAGACACTTTTTAGCTGTTTACTTAATCAATCAACCCTTTCCCTTTTAGATTTATTTTTTCATATTTTGAAATCGAAATACAATATAATTAAATGATATACATATATACATATTGGAGCTACGGTTCTAAATTTTTAAAAACTTGTGCAACTTCTTTCGATATGACTCTCCGATAATAATTGATTTTGCTCTTCGTCAGTTCAAAAAATGTATTCGTAGTTTTTCATAAATGCTCTCTTCCAGCGATGTCATTAACAATAGTGAGAATTTACAAAAATACAGCGCATTCTTGAAATTATCATTAGATTCCAATATGGAAATGCCGATTATTGCAAAACTCTGAGTTTAATCTAAACGAATGAAAAAAGTTTTTGGTTTTATGTGACAGACAATCAGTAATTCAAGAAAAGTGTAACATATTCGATGGTTTTGATATTTTTCAAGTTTCAACCCGTTCAACTCGTTCAACCCCTTCTCGGCGATAGACACATTCGGGATAAATTGTGTGAACTGCTTGTTGTTGCTACCACTGTCAAATACTACAATTGGTTTCGGATTATTTTGTATTTTTGTGAAGAGGGTTCGAAATAAATATCTAAAAATGGAATTGCTGCAGCACTTGTACAACCGAACCATGCTCGAATACATATTCGTATTCGAGAAAATCAAACATCGCCAATATCGCGCAACACCTTTGAACTGCATGAACATCTTTAACATCTAGTTGATCCAGAAGTATGAAAGTCAGCGTTCCCTTCACCGCAAATTTTTATTGCGATTTCTGAAAATTCTCTATAAACACCTCGGCTTTGATGTACGAGTATAGTAAGATTTTGATAACAGAAATGGCCAAAGTATTGCATTCATTGGGAATTAATGTCGTTCTTACTAACTTATCATCCAAGTTCCGTTATAAGGTTTTTGGTAACTTGTTTGCACTTATTTGAAAACATTTGAATCGAAAAAGGTGGCTGCTGACATCGAACAGAGCTTTAGTTAAAAAAATCGTTAATTTTCTTAATTTACACTCTAGTCGATTCTTCATAAAAATATACATATACTCCAGAGCGCTTTTCTTCGTTGACTATATTTAATGCAGCTACAGATTGTAAGTTTTGCCCATTGGAATATTTTCACTACTCAATTTTGGGCACACCAGGAAGCCAAGGATAGAAATCTTCTCCACTTTGCTACTTCCAACTACGTCTGGCAGCAAATCATCTAAATTCAAAATAAAAACATTTAATAGGTATTACTTAAAATAAAATCACAAGTACTTACTTCTTCAAGAAAACTGGTTTGAATATCATTTGCACCGTTATGCAATGAATTTCCGATCGAACTAATTCCAAGTTTTTGCCTGTTTGGTGCAAAATTTCATAGCAGCTATAAGCAATATCTAGTGCGGAGAGAAGTCGCAGTGTCGTAGAATCTTCGCAGATTTTCTGATTATTATCAGTGGAATTTCACTAATTCAATAGGATCATCTACAACCATGACATTGGAATTCCGTCGATGAGTCTAACATATAGCCAGTAATAAATATGTGTGAATTCTGTACAAGGACGATATTCATTTTCTGAACGTAGACTGGTATTTAGCTGATGTACACATTACTACCAAATTTATATATCATCATTAATAGGCAGGCTGATTTAAATTTTAGTTCCTCATATGGAAAGTGTCCTTTATCTCATCGACACAAATTCTTCAGATGCTTCAGCATTTAAAATTTCGACCATAAATCTCTTATAGATCTTAAGTTATGAATATGTATGTAGTAAATATATACCGCCCATATTTTGCATAGAGGCTAGTAGGACCCACATCTACTTAACTGCCGATAGCGTTACCATACCATCAATTGGGTCGAAGTTACAGTCGATTTTGAAAAAGGCTATGTTTCAATAAGGTATTTAACGGTGCCCACATAGGGACTGGCGGATGGACAAAAGGCAACTTGACTCAGAATAAGTTTTATATATATATATATATATATATATATATATATATATATATATATATATATATATATTTATATATATATATATATATATATATATATATATATATATATTATATATATATATATATATATATATATATATATATAAAAGTCCACGCATAAAGAGTGTAATATGCAAAAGAGATATTCAGAGCTTTATAACATGCACTATTGAAGGAACCAAACAAAAGAGAAATATGTTGTAGTTACAAAAAACCTTTCTTGCGATGGCATTTGTGGGCAACATGTTTTTTTTTTTTGTTACGGCAAAAGCCGTTTTATAACCTACATCTTCTTCTGTATGAAAGGTCGTGTTCTAGCAACTTACCCTGATGTATTAAGTACTGCCGCTGTACTAACTGTAATTGCTGTATTAATTCTTGCTGTTGAACGCTGAGATGCTGTTGCAGTTGCATTGTAGAGAGAAAATTTCTTAAGAGCGGCTTTTGAGTATTCTCGAAATGGTTTGGAAGTTTCTGTTGTTGTTGAAAACTAGCACAATTTTGTAAATTTTCAATATTTTCGTTTGATAGATCGTTTAAATTGGAATTCAAATTTTGAATCAAATAATGCTTATAATTGCTTATTAAATCGCAATATGTGTTTGTATTGATATTGTCGTCGGTCATTGAATTTTCACAATTGAATTCATTTTTCCATTCAAAATCCACACCGCGCTCAGCCTGATTCGAATCATTTTCTTCTAAAACTTCCGTTTTTATTGTCGATGGATTGTATTTTTCCGAATCTATAACCGCGGACTCACAATTTTGGCCATTGACGCTATCTGTGTACGTCCAATCCAAATATTGGTGGTGGTGGTGCTCTTGCTCTTCCTGCTGTTGTTTAATAATGTGAGCCTGCTGCAATAAATTCAACTGTAACCGTTCCTCCAACTTATATATGCTGGTTTCGAAAATATTCGAAATATCTGCGTAGTCAGAGTTGAACCTTGTATGTTTTACAGCAGTTTTAGAGTGTGCGACCGCACTTGTTTTGAGCTTCTTGGAATCCTTTAAATGCGTATATGCTTTAATATTTTTTTGTCTTCTACAATGCCTCAGCGTTTTCAGACGTCTGTGTGCTGCTGCTGTTAATTCCTGTGGGTGCACTTTCAATTTTCGGCAGTGACGTACATTTTTTCCCAAACAAAATGTTTCTTTCATTACGCAAGCTAAAAAATAAGAAACATTACATTCACTTCAGCATTGAAATGTTGAAAATCAATAAAAATATTTCATACTGTAGAGAATAATGCGAAATACATATGTGCAAAAAATTCTAGTTGAAGAATCTATTTTAAATAATTATAATTGAACCGACATGTCTTGCATATATTTTTTATTCAAACCGAGAGTAAGTTTTAGTTCCTAGTGACTACTTTCCTGATCAATTGGTGTGTACATTATATACTCGTACATACAACATAAATATCTTTTAAAAGGCAAAATTTTTAAATTTGAGATATCAATATCGACCAAAAGAATATGAAAATTAACAAAATAACGACTAAAGAGATATAAAATATAAAGAATACAAAAATTAACATTTAGCCAGAGAGGAATCCCGAAGCCGGGTGAGACCCACTACTCTACATGTCGGGGCGTTTTAAACCATGACGAATTTGTTTCCATATAACACAATAATAAATATTCTTCTCTGGAGGAATAATTTTATACCCTTTATCCTTAAAAAGTAAAACTATCAGCAGGAGGCGTGGTAAGTATGGGCATTTATAAACATATGCTTTCTGAGTAGTTTTGGTTTTGTCCATTCGTCTGCCCGTCTGTCATCAACTTTTCACACTGTTAGTGGTATCTTAATGAAACTTTGCAAAATATAGCCTGGACCTTGAGACAAAATACCCCTTTCAACACAGACCACGATTAAAAATGTTCACAATTAACTCTAACATTTGGTCCAATTAATATGGTATGATGATGGTATAGTGACGCTATTGGCTGTTATGTAGATATGGGTCCTACCACGCCCACTATTAACACATATTCATAACTTAAGATCCATACGATATTTATAGACGAAAGTTTATAGAGTCATTAGAAACAATGGGGCTGATCAGAGAGAGGACACGCCAGTGTCTATATAAGAAACTTTCGGGACTAAACTTAAAATTGGGCTTGCTATGTTCCTATTGACGATATATTTTTTTATCTCCACTTTATTGAAGAGTCCTGTCTAATAAAGATATTTGGCTAATTTTTTTTTTTGCTTAAAATATGTACATTTTAGAAAAGTAATCGGTTATTACTATAAAATGTCATACATTGCGTATATTATGTACGAAGGTACAGCGATGACTTCTAGAGAAGATTCAGCATGTGAAGGAGTTTGAATTTATTATAGTAGATTGTCTATTACGCCAGGTTTTTATTTTTTCAAGTCCGCTGGCCGGTTGATAGACAAGCAGTGTTATTTGTAGATATTGTTTTTAATAGTTCCCTTCCTTTAGGGTTTGTATTTCTAGACACGCACTTGGGGGGCGTGTGTGGCTACAGATTTATAAAGTTCTCTGTACTGATGTTTTTTATAGTATGCTTGGGTGGGCAATGAACTAACGGAATTGTTAACGGATTATCTCTGTCTTCCAGTACAACACATGTCGCCTTTTCATAAATGTCGGCAACATCATGTAATAACTGCTGAGGTGGTCCTCGTGCCGTGCCAGCAGTTGGTACAATAAGTAAAAAAAGTTTCGATTCGTAAAATGACTCTCTGATATTAACATATCAATATTGTGATTAAATATGAATTGTGTAACTTCATGGCTGTGTTGGCTCAGGCCATTGGCATTCCAAAATGAAATTTTCAGAGAGAAGATTTAGCATTTGTTTCATTTGGGGATTGGAAAGAGTAACTAATTCTAGCCTATGGTTGCTGCATTATACTCGTATGTACTTACATTTACAATTAATGCCTGCGCTTATACAAATTTGGATTTAAATACGAATTTTTGATATTGCACATCCTTTAAATATATGATTCCCAATACACAGTACGCATAGTACTTTATTAATTATGCTTTCCGTTGGCAATCAAAATTCAGATTTTTTTATTTTTTTCTTTTTTATTTAAACGTTATAGTTATACGTACATATACAGCGTTTAAAATATTGCAACTAATTTATACATTCAAAAACTAACGAGGAACTTAAGTTTATTAATTATATTCAGCTGGATAATTCACACCGCATTGGTGGTACTAGTTTGTAAGGTCTCTGGGCTTCGTTCTCTTAAGACGTCGTTCCGTTTTGTTTAGTTCGGAGAGTTTCGATGCGTCTTCGTTTATGTGGTGTTGAAGTCGTTCGTAATGTAAGATTGCGACTTTAGTAATTTCGCTGTGTACCGTCTTCACGCCAAGATCTCTGTGGAGGTCTGACATTCGTACGTACCAGGGTGCATTGACTATGTTCCGTAGAACTTTGTTTTGAAATTTTTGTGTTCTTTTAATATTGGTTTGTGTGGTGCATCCCCAAAGTTGAATACCGTAACTCCATACGGGTTTCAAGATTTGATTATATAACAATAGCTTGTTATATGTAGAAAGCGTAGATGATCTGCCAATTAACCAGTACATTTTTTTATAATTTATTTCGAGTTCCTCTCTTTTCTTTTTCACATGTGCACACCATCGGACTTAGCGTTATTTGAGTATGGTACTTCTATTCCGTCTATATATAGCGGGTTATGTCTAACCTTTTTAAAGTCGATGTGGACCGATTTTGTGTTATTTATTTTAATACGCCATTTCTTTGACCAATTAAATATTGAATTTACGGCACGTTGGAGTTTCTCTACAGAGATTTCCTCTGTGCCACCAGTAGCTATGAGTGCCGTATCGTCAGCGAATGTTGCGGTAATATGGTTTTGTTCGATCGGTAAATCGCTTGTGAGTAGGAGATGGAGTAGGGGCTCTAGGATGCTGCCTTGAGGAACACTTGCCTTAACTTCGCGGAGCCCAGAATAGGTATCATCTTGCTTAATTCTGAAGTGTCTTTTTTGAAGGTATGATTCGATAATTTCAAAATATTCGGCAGGTAGAATCAATTGCAGTTAATGGAGCAGACCTTTATGTCAAACTTTGTCGAATGCCTGCGCTACATCTAGAAATGCCGCAGAACAGACTTTTTTCTCTTCAAATGAGTTTTCAATAACTTCGACGATCCTGTGAACTTGATATAGTTGAATGTTGTCTTCTGAAACCAAATTGGTGGCTTGGTATGAGTTTCTTTTTTTCAATAATTGGCTGGAGTCTATTGTGTAGCAGCTTCTCAAAGACTTTCGATAGTATCGGTAACAGAGAGATTGGTCTATATGATGACACTTCTTGTGGTAATTTGCCTGGTTTGGGCAGCATTATTAATTCGGCCACTTTCCAGATGCTTGGGACATGTCGAAATTTAAATGTGGCGGTATACAAAGTTGAAAGATTTTCACTACACATGTGTGGCAGTTGTTTCAAAATTTCTGCAGTTATCAGATCAAAACCTGGACTTTTTTCAATTTTAGGTATTTTATCTCACATTTTACTTCGGAAGGGGTACACCTCATAGTGCCTGTTTTATTCTCATAGTTGATGTTGCAGTTCGTATCAATTTCTACGCCATCATTTGGCGTAAAGGTTTTCATAAGGTGGTCTGCAAAAGTGTGAGCCTTTTCAATGTTGCTTTTGGCCCAGCCACCATTATCCATTTTAATTGGAGGCATCGGTAGTGTGGGCCTTTTTATGTTTTTCGTGGCTTTCCACAAAGAGTAGTCATTGTTTTCTTTGAAATAGTGCCAGTCGGTAAACTTGTTGCTTAGATATTTATTTTGCATTTTTGTTTATTATATTTTCGCTTACTGATAAGAAAACCGGAGAGTGGTCGGAATTGCGATCAAAACCCTCATGTATTTGTAAACAGTTCTTTAAACCTTTTTTTATTAAAAATAAATCTATTAAATCAGGTATCTTTCCAGGATCGCTTGGCCAATAAGTTGGCTTACCAGTTGAGATAAACTCACAGCCCGTATCTCTGGCAGCTTTAAATACCTCATGCCCTTTTGTTGTGGTTAGTCTGGATCCGCAATAGATGTTTTTGGCATTGAAATCTCCTCCTACTATAAATCTGGTTTCGTGCTTGTGGAGATCTGGCAACCCTAGCGAATAGGAAGTGGACAAAAAAGAAGAAGTGATAGTTCGTACAAGAGACTTGACGCTGTGCTGATATACTTTCGATTGTCTTTATAAATGTTTCAAGTGTTAAACAATAAAAGCAATTACAGTTGGTTCAGTTTATAATCATCAAAAGTTAGTTGTGTTTAATTGGTAATATTTAGAGGCTATTACATTGGCGACGAGGTAAAATTATTGAAAAAAAAAGAAAGAAGAATATATGGAAAGAATGTGTATACATTCTGCTTTTCAGTGACGTGGATGTCTAAAGTAACTGGGTAACCGGTACTTAGTGGATGTTGACGTACGGGAAAATTGACGTGAGCGAGACGGTGTACATTTAATTGTACGAAAGGCTGCAAAGCCAGTAACTGAACATACATTCAATTGTACGAAAAGCTAAAAAGCAATATTTGGAATTACACTGAATTGTAATTGGTAAGAAAGTTGGATTCTGTGGTATTAAAAAAAAAAAATTATTTTGTAATGGCATTAAATTGCTTAATAGGAAGAAGACATTGAATTGTTTCTGAATAACGTGACAGGATCGGTGTACATTAAATTGTTCAACAGAAACTAGAAAAAACAACACTTGGAATTACATTGAATTGTAATTGGTGAGATAATTGTATTTATTAGTATTTTATATGTTCTGAATGGCATTAAATTGCTTCACAGAAGGACGACATTAAATTGTTGCAAAATAAATTTCGCGACGAAGACTTGTCATCGGAGCAAACAAAGTCTGAAATGAGTGCACCAGGCATTACACCGTTCTTATGCGATATCATTGATAAGGCGCTTATTCGCTCAGAATGAGAAAAATGGTTCCGCGCATTTTCAATATATCTGGAGGCAGAAGAAATCAATGATTCGGTGAAAAAGAAAAACAAACTGTTGTACTTAGGCGGTACGCAACTGCAGGGAGTAGTATACAATATCCCTGGAGCTCTTGTAGATTCCCCGAATAAAGAGCAACACGATGAAATAGATGTCTTTCAGGTTCTTGTAGCAAAACTGAACGAATATTTTTCGCCAGAAAGAAATTCTACATTTGAAAGGCATTTATTTCGATCACTGAAGCCTGAGGAAGGAGAGTGTTTTAACAAATTCTTATTAAGATTGCGGAACCAAGCTGCGAAATGTCAATTTGGGGAAACAAAAGATGAGATATTGAGCATTAATTTAAAGGATAAACTTATAGATGTATGGGCACCAGACGACCTTAAGAAACGACTGTTGGAAAGAGAACACACGCTCACGGAAGCTATTGAAATATGCCACGTTCATGAACAAATAAACAGCCAGTCGGAAACAATGAAGCTGCCTCAAGTATCCTTAGATGTTAATAGAGTTGAAAGTAAAAACCCAGACACAGATTGTGGAAGATGTGGACGACATGGGCATCATACGGATAGTATAGACTGTCCAGCTAGAAGAGTATCGTGTAATAAATGCGGTTTTGTTGGCCACTTTGCACGCAAATGCAAAACAAAAAGCATTAAACGCAAACAGATTGACTTCGGCGGTAAAGGCATGAAAAAGCGTAAAACTTTTCATTCGAATATACAATTTGTTTCGGATGCAGTTAAGTCTGAGGATATTGGCATGCAAAACAAGTGGCAGGAGCAGAATTGTTTCCAAATTACGGACGGTTCAAAAGAGCATATGAATGAGCTTATAAAATGTTACGTAGGAGGACGTGAAATTTTGATGTTAATTGACTCGGGCTCGCAGTATAACCTCGTGGGCGAAGAAGATTGGGAATATCTCCGTAGGGAAAACGCCACTTTATGGAACATCCGAACTAGATCTGAGAATCAGTTCCGCGCTTATGCTGGAAACGCTTTACTCAATATTAAAGCTGTTTTCGAAGCTGTAATAGGCTTGGATGTAAAATCCAACTTGATTTCCTCATTCTATGTCATTAAGAATGGAGGACAATCCTTATTGGGGAGAGATACTGCCATAAAATTAAATGTTTTAAGATTAGGCCGTGAGATTAACCGCATTCAAAATTTGCAGCCGTTCCCGAAAATTAAGGGCTTTAAAATCACGCTTTCAATTGACAAATCAGTGAAACCCGTTCAGCAGCCATTGCGTAGGGTACCATCAGCTTTGGAGGAAAAAGTCGAAAACAAGTTGAGTGAAGCATTAGCTCGAGATATTATTGAACCGGTAGTGGGGCCTAGCGCTTGGATATCTCCTATTGTTGTAGTATTTAAAGGAGACGGTGATATCCGCTTGAGCATAGACAAAGGTTTACAGACGCAATATTAATCACTTGAAAAAGTTGCCAGCTATGCCCGAACCGAACTATACCGAGTCTATGTCAAGTCATACCGGACTGTCTCTTGATGACACCGAACAACATAATCAATTTACAGAGTTGCGAGAGCTGCCTAAGGATCCGGAGGCGACTAATCCAAGATTGACGCTGAAACTAAAAAACATCGGAGGGATGTGGAGATCTGGCAACCCTAGCGAATAGGAAGTGGACAAAAAAGAAGAAGTGATAGTTCGTACAAGAGACTTGACGCTGTGCTGATATACTTTCGATTGTCTTTATAAATGTTTCAAGTGTTAAACAATAAAAGCAATTACAGTTGGTTCAGTTTATAATCATCAAAAGTTAGTTGTGTTTAATTGGTAATATTTAGAGGCTTTTACAGTGCTTATTTATAAATTTAACGTACAATTCACTATTCATTTTGTGTCTCGGCGGACTGTACAATGCCGTGAGCGCTAGCGGTTGGTGGTTTGAATTTATTATGAGTTTGAATTTATTAAGATTTCAAAAAATTAAAACGGTCGTGTAACTAAACGGACGTGTAATCACACGAGCTCCGCCCTTGTGACATTTATCGTTGTTTAAAACCAAATAACTAATTTTACAAAACCCGCGAAAGAGACGCTAAAGTTCTGTTTAGATAATCTAAATACTTGTAATAACTAATTTGAAATTTATTAAAAGTGATAAATAAACAATCAAACAAACAAAGGAACTGTTATATATGTACATATATGAGTTAAAAGTTGAAAGAGACAACAAATAAAATAATCCCGGTTGTGTGTGGTGTTGCCAGAGTGGACTCTGGCCATAATAAGTGATTAGAGTTACCACATAAAAAAAAATTTAGTTTTTCGTGATATTTTACATACATACATAAATAAGATTAAAATATAGCAAAAATAATAATTATAATAAATAAAATTTTTAAAACACTAATAAACAAAGTAGAGTCGGTAATCGCCATGGCAAACCTCCAATAATGTCCTGCTCCAGTATAGCAGTGGATTGTGCGACAACTACAACAAATTTGTCAGCAACAACAATATCTGCCTTCTCTACGTACGGTACAACAACTACATTCTCGACTACAACTGCGACATCAACATGTTCTTCTGCCTGTGTGCAAATTCCACCAAAAAGCGTGCAGGTAAGTCAACTGCAATCACTACCAAAGAGAACACGAACCTCACCCACGACAGATAAAGCGAAAAGAACGCCCAACACTAACAAAAAGCAAAAAATAGCCAAAAACCCAAGCCACAGTAAGTTATCAAACTACTTGAATAAGTTAAACAAAAGAAATCCAACTGGTTGAGCGACACTACTTCAGAAAGAAAAAACAGATTTGCTGCTTTGACCGTTGATGATGACGAACTTGCTGAACCCTCGCACAGTGGACAAGTTGATCAAAATGAGTCCGAAAAACAAAAAACAACCAGTCCGAAAAAAAAAGTTTAAACAAACCACCCCCTATATACGTACAAGGCGTAGAATGCATAAAGACGTTAAAAAATGCGCTAACCGCTGTTGCGGACAGTAACTTTATAATTAAAATATTAACAAACAATGAAGTACGAGTTCAATCGAATGACTCGGAAACATACACAAAAATATTCCAAATGCTAAAGCAAAAAGGTACGAAACCCAAAAATGAAAGACGAAGAAGAAATTAAAAATGAGCTTGGTGAAAACGGTCACAAAGTTTTAAACATAACTAACATAACTCAACGGACAACAAAAAAACCGCTACCACTGTTTAGCATAGAACTGGAAACAAATACTAATAATAAAGATATTTATAGCATTAACAAATTAATGCATTGCATAGTAGTTTTTGAGGCACCTCATCATAAAAGAGAAGTCGCGCAATGCACTAAATGCCAAAAATACGGACATACAAAAAACGACTGTACAAGGAATCCAGTATGTGTGAAATGCGCGGAAAGCATCTAACAAGTGAATGTAAAAAAAAAATAACCAACGCAGCTGAAATTGAATGTGCCCTATGTGGCGGAAATCATACTGCAAACTACGAAGGCTGTGAAATATAAAAAGCCATAAAAATTCAAAGGTTTCCATCTTTATGCACGAAAGTAATAGTTTAATAATTGTAGCCTGGAATGCAAATGGCCTAACAAAACATTATCTTGAGTTGAAGCAATTTTTGTCTGACAAGAAAATTGATATAGCTCTAGGTTCAGAAACACATTTTACGAACAAAAGCTATTTAGTATTTCCTGGATATACAATTTATGTGACAAATCATCCTGATGGTAAAGCTCGTGGTGGGACAACTATCATAATAAATTCACTATTAAAACATACTGAACGGCAACCTCATATTCAATCCACTACTGTGCAAATTGAGGATACAAGTGGGACAATACTCTTCTCCTCAGTTTACTGTCCCCCCAGACACCTAATAACGACGGATCAATATGATGACTACATAAAGACGCTTGGCGTAAGATTCATTGCAGCTGGAGATCTGAATGCAAAACACGCGGACTGGGGATCTAGACTAACCAATAAAAAAGGACGAAATCTGATTAATGCTATAAACAAAAATAACTGCAAATTTAAACCCGTTTAAACCCGTCCGTCCGTCTAAGCAGGCCTATTATGATAGGAAGGCGGCCATGAGGGTCATGGCCAAACATGAGGCTCTACCCACAGACCAGCTCACTGAGGAGCAGGCCAAATCGGTAGAGTGGGCAAAGGGGGTGCTATCCGGCTTGGGCAAACCGGCGGGTACAGCCCCAAAGAGACAACGCTCGGCTGAAGAGGCGGGTGAGGTCGCTAAAAGACAAAAAGTCGGCGGCCAGAAATACCCATCCTACAGCGACGTTGTCAAAGGTGGGGGTGAGATGCTGGCCATCATTGACCGGAAGGAGGAGGAAGGGGTCATACCCAAAGAGAAGTGGAGGTGGGTGGAGCAAGCGATTGCCGAAGTCTACCTCCAAGTCTTAGAGGAAAACCCTGGACCCCCCCCTTTCTGTCATAATGCGGGCTGGTATCAGGGCCAAGCTTATCGCATGCGATGACAGCAGGTCAGCCAACCTTTACAAGATCGCGGTAAGCAAGGTTGGCGAGATCTGGCCGGGAGCCAAGCTAGAAGCCGTCAGCAGGGAAGAAGTTCCCAGCAGACCCAGAGCCCGGGTCTGGATCCCGGCTAAGCCAGCTGAACCGGAGAGAATAGAGGCAATCTTTAGATCGTGCAAAAGGGAGCTGCCAACCCATAACTGGAAGGTAGCGAAGCTCGAGGAGCCAGTGGAAGGTAGGAGGCAGGTGTTGCTGATACTCAACACTGAGTCCCTTGCCCCACTGGCAGAGAGAAACGGGGTGGTCAGGTTCGGGTTCGTTGACGCGACCGTTCGGATCTACCGCAGCGACGAGCAAGTTTTGGAACCGAAGGAGATAGAGGGTGACAAGGCCTACGAGGGTGGCGGTGGTGAAGAAGGGTTGTCCAGCAGCCAAAGGTCGACCGACTCAGAGCAGCTGACCGGGGTCGGGCAGCTCTTTGAGGAGGACGACCTGCTTGACTACACCGAAGAAGAGGAGGACGCAGACGTTACGATGTTGGAGGTAAGAAGGACAGATTCTTATGAAGCTGATCCAAATTAACCTCCACCATTGTAAACTCGCCTCTGCGAACTTGATGGTCCGCCTGGGTTCCGGTGGTTTTGACGTGGCCCTCATCCAAGAGCCGTGGATATGCGGCAACAAAATCTGTGGTTTGAAGATGAGAGGCTTCAAGATGATAGCCGCTCAGAGCACAGGTAAGCCTCGTGCTTGTATAGTTGCAAAGGATAACATTAACATCTTTTTGCTCCCACAGTTAAGTAATGGCGATACGGTGGCGGCAAGCATTGAGCTGCAAAATAGCAATCTCTGGGTAGCCTCCGCATATATGCCTTACGACAAGGACGCTCCACCGGAGGAGGTTCGGACATTGGTCATGGAGGCAGCCGCAGCCAAAAGGAACTTGGTTGTCTCCAGTGGCGTAAACGCACACAACACATTGTGGGGAAGTTTAAACACTAACGCAAGAGGTCAGTTTTAGACTTCATTATAGAGAATAAGCTTAGTGTGGTAAATTTAGGCTCAGAGCCGACGTTTATAACACAAAATAGAAGGGAAGTGTTAGATATTACCCTGACCTTCGATAACTTCGCTAACAATATAAAAAGATGGAGAGTGTCGAATGAAAATTCCTACTCTGACCATCGCTATATAGAATACGAAGTGAACTTCCCACGAGCTCCAGTTAAGACCTTTAGAAATATAAGGAGAACGGACTGGGGGAAGTATAGGAAAACTCTCAGGGCCTCGCTGCCAATAAATCCCCCGTCTGATCCCACAGACCCTGTGGAATTAGACGAGCTGATCAATCAGGTAACCACGGCCTGAATAGTTCACTGACAGCCGGGTGCCCGGTTGTAAAACTGAGAGGTAAGGACAAACCACCTTGGTGGTCAATGGATCTAGGCCTTCTCCGGAAGTCCAACGGGCGGCTATTTAACAGGGCTAAAACTTCGGGTCTGCCCGCGGACTGGGAAGCCTACAAGGCTAGCCTAAATATATACAAGAAAGCAACCAGAACTGCGCAGCGACAGTCCTGGCAAAATTATTGTAGGGATGTGGAAGAAACATCGGAAGCAGCTAGACTAAGAAGAATCCTAGCAAGGACACCACACAACCAGGGCTACCTTAAAGGTCCGGGTGATGTGTGGAGTGAATCGAGCGAGGAATCTTTGGCTCTTCTCTTAGATACGCATTTTACAGGCAGTAGCACAGTGGAGGGTGATAACCCGACACCTAGGGGCAGGCAGTCTGAGATAGGGAATGCGATAGTTACAGTCGAGAAAGTTCAGTGGGCCATTAACACCTTTGGTCCTTATAAATCTCCGGGTCCGGATGGAATCTATCCAGCTGAACTGCAACAATCACGGGACATAATTACGCCCCGGGTGTTGCTCTGGAATTTGGCGGTAAATTCATTACTGCCAGCCCTAGAGAGGGAGGGTTGCCATGTCGTCGCCTACGCTGATGACTTGGCAATTGTGATCAGAGGGAAATATCCAATCACCCTTATGGATATTTTGCGCTCTAGCATGGCCACGCTTACTGGTTGGACGGGAAGAAGGGGATTAGGGTTAAACCCTGAGAAAATGGAATTAATCCTCTTTTCGAAGAAAAATAGATCTCCTGAGGTCTCCCTGCTAACATACAAAGGTGTGGAAATTCCGATGAAGGAGACAGTTAGATATTTGGGACTAGTACTAGATAGAAAACTTACCTGGAAACCCAATATTGGAAGAAAGAGTCAGGAAGGCCAATATTGTTTTGTACACATGTAAAAAAGCCAACCTTCCTTTAGGCATGGACAGATGTGAGATTGGAATACCTATTGCCACCTGTAAACTGATGCTGAAGGATAGGGTCGTGCGTGAGACCAATGGGTCTTGGGCACAAGAGGGCACTTGCTTAACGACTAGGCTAATGTGGCCGGAACTTAATAGTAGGAAAACTAGAGACTTGCTTGCCCTGCCGAGAGAGAATATCTCTAAGGTCGTGGCATGTATAACTGGTCACTGGCTTTTCGGCAGACATGCTCTGAGGCTGGGAGTATTCTCTCATGAATACTGCAGAAGCTGTGGGGATGAGGAGGAGGAAGAGACTGTGGAACATCTCTTCTGTAGTTGCCCCGCTCTGGCCAGAAGCAGAGCGGGCTCTTTAGGCAAATACGCTTTTAGCTCTCTTACAGAGGTGTCTAGCGCGAGGATCAAACAAATCCTGCGCTTTATTAGGGCTTCAAAATGGTTCGACGAGTGAATTGGATGTGCGTTGTGGCGCGGTGGCATCACAATGGACCCATGGTGGTCTGAGTGAGCTGGTCCCTGAACTGGCTGCCACATTAACCTAACCTAACCTAACAATTAACAACAAGTTGCTGCTATACAAGTGTACTATAAAGCCAATTTGGACGTACGGACTCCAAGTATGGGGAACGGCAAAGCGGTCACACATACAAAAAATTCCGGTCACACATACAAAAAATTCAAAGACAGCAATCTAGAATATTAAGAGTTATCATAAAGTCTGGTTGGTACACAACAAATGAAGATATACACCGCAAACTAAATATGACAAGAATTGACGAAGAAATAAAAAAGATATCCACAAAACACTACGATACACTGCATGGGCATAATATCGAAGAAATAAACGAGTTGCTACATCTAGAAGAAACCACCATGCGCCGTTTAAAGAGAACTCGACCAAACGACCTAATGAACTAGGAAATCCAGACTACACAAATTAGTAATAGTAATATAAATGTAAATAATTATCATAAACATAATTTTGATCATAAATTGTTATAATGTAATTATAGTGACCTATTATAATTAATGTAAACAATTTTTGTTGGTTCACTTCTTGGCACTGGCCAAAATGTGTTTTTAATATTAATTTGCAAACAAATTGTCAAATCATGTACTAGGTGTCAATATAATGGTGACAGATGTATGAAATAAAGGGAAATAAAACAAAACAAAAAAAAAAAGTCTCTGACTCGTAATGTTCTATATTTTTTCTTACGATTATTGCGCTACAACCACGAGCTGAATTATCTGGATGAGTTGTGTGGTTAGTCTCATAGTTATTAATTTTTATGAACGACTGATTTGTGAAATGTGTTCCAGAAATCAGATAAACATCGATTTTTTCTTCGTTGAGTATGATTTGTAATTCGGGTTGATGTTTGGCCAGCCCTCAGTTTATGAGGGTAATTTTGTTGCATTGAGCCCTGCTCGAGCCTTACTAGACGAGTTTCTAGGCTTTTATTAAATTCTTCTTGTTTCTTTAATTGTTTTAAAATTTGAGACAATATTTCTTCTACAGAATTAGACTTTGTGGCAATCTCGTTTCTCGCTACTTGAGCGTAACTTATGCTTTGCTCATTCTTTTCGTTTACATTGATCTGCGTAGTTTGCATTGCAGGTGAGTTTACTGTACCTGGCTGAGGAGGATTTTTCTGTTGGGTGGTTCCTTTGCGTATTTTTTGTAGTTCTTGCGGTACCATACAACCTCTATAGTTTGCTGGATGAGCTTCACCACAGTTACAACATTTTGGTTGCTGATTGTCTGGTTTAGTACAGGAAGAAGTACTGTGCTTTCCTGTGCATTTAACGCACCGTGCTTCTTTGCCACAATAATTTTTTGTGTGACCATATAACTGACAGTTTTTGCATTGTGGAATTAGTTTTGAGTGTTTTAACGGGTCTATTTCTACTATAGAGTTTAAAATATTTTATATATTTTTTAATATCTTCGCTTGCAGCGAATGTTAAAAGAAACATATTTAGTGGGTCCTTTGACATCCATTTTAATTTGTTTGTTGCGCTAATTATTTTAAATCCTTGATATTGAAGATCTAGAAGGATTAATTCCGGGTCGCATGAGCGGTGCAGGTTTTTAGCCATTACTCTAATGGGACGATCTTGTTTGCTCTCATAAGTATGCCAAGACAAATTTGCACTTGACAACAATGTGGTTATGTCTCTATAGTCATCGCTATTATTTTAAAAACTCTTTTGTTTAATAGTTTCAATGAAAATGCGTTGCTAATATTTTTCTTTATCAAATTATACATTTCTTTGTACTCGCCGACTCCCATGATCATAACGGGAGGAGGGCGATTTTCTTTCTTATTAATCGGTTCATTATTTGTTTTAAATTGTTCGGAACTCACCTGGTTAACTGAGTTATTATTACAACTTTGAATATGTTCGGGAGATGAATTTGCCTTCCTTTTCTTAACGTGTCAGATGAGAGCCCGAAACTTCACGCATCGTAAAATATGGTCGCCGAACTAGAACCTAGTATCACCTTATAACGATTTCAACGAGTACTTGTATTTCTCTCTTCTTTCTTGGAGGTTCAAAAATAATTTTTGTATATATCAATGATATGTTTTCGAGTATCTCTTGATTGCTTTTGTTTTGTTTGAGATTTACATAATACAGTGTAACGAATTTTTTGTAATGCACTTTTTAGTATTGCACAAGCTTATAACGCATGACCTTATTTTTGAATTTCTTCTTTGATCTCTTGGCATTGAGTAGTCAATTCCTTTGAGGATTACATTAAAACTTTTTTCTTGTTTTACCTTGAACGTGTGAAATTCTGTTATTTGTCTCAAGTAGGGTATTCGGCTGAGCTTGGATTGCATGGCGAGCGCCCCTCTTTGATCTCTCGTGACTCGCCAATACTCCGTTAATTGGATTTGTTTTCGCTGTTATTTATATTTCCTGAGCATGATCTTCCTTTTTTTGAATATGGTTGATTAGGGATTTGATCTGTGTTCCCAATAGGAGTATGTGCCGGATGTTTAGATACAACATGTATTCATTTTTGTATGGTTCGGTGTGAAAGATGGAATCAGACGAAGAGTTTTTTATTTCAAAAAATGTTTATAACATACTATTGAGAAAGAAAACTGGAATACATCCATTAAATAAAGAACAAAAATAATCAAGTGAAGTTTCCGCCCTGTATTTTGAACTGCGGAAATATCCAGAGAAAATTATTTGAGAATGTCCACCGAAACTTTCTGTGTTTAAATCCATGTTCTGCATTTCTTTAAAAACAAGAAAATAACCAGCAACTCGTTACAAGAACTCAAACTTGAATGCAGCTACGATGCGATACCGTGCGAGAAATCACCCTTATATTGGAAATAACAATAATAAAGGGTTTTCCAACAAGAGGTGTTATTTTGAATCACCCGGTATTTCGGTAGCTGTCACTTTTGAAGCTTTTATTCTTTGACATTTGGCAAGTAGAAACTACGCCATTACTAAAAATGGAACGATACACGCTTCAACAACGCATTGAAATTACTAAAATTCACTTCAAAAATGGTGAAAATCTTGCAGTCACAGTTCGCAAAACTGAAGCATTTTTGGGTCGTCGTGAAGCACCTTATCGGACCGCAATACAGAAATTGGTGGAAAAATTGGAGCTGTTGGGACAAGTTAGTGATGTGAAGAATAAAACCCGTGCACGTCGCTCAAGAACATCTGAGAATATTGCTGCTGTAGCCCAAAGTGTTGAGGAAAACCCAGGTTTGTCCATTCCTCCTCGTTCTTTGGAATTGGGCATTCCACAAACGTCATTAAACCGTATTTTGCATAAAGACTTGGGTCTTAAGGCTTATAAAGTTCAGTTAACACAAGAACTCAAGCCGGCCGATCATCAACAACGTCGTGTCTTTGCTGATTGGGTCCTTGAAATGCATGAAAATGATCCGGAATTCCATCGAAAAATCATCTTGACTAATGAGGCCCATTTCCACCTCGGTGGCTACGTCAACAAGCAAAATTGTCGCATCTGGGCAACGGAAAACCCAAGAGTTATTGTTGAGAAGCCTCTCCATCCTCAACGTGTGACTATTTGGTGCGGTTTATGGTCCGGCGGATGTCATTGGACCTTACTTTTTCGAAAATGAGGTTGGATTGCGCTATCGAGAGATGATTAATGATTTTTTATGGTCGGAGTTGGATGGTATTGATCTGGACAACGTTTACTTTCAACAAGACGGCGCTACGTACCACACAAGCAACGAAACCATTGCTCTTTTACGGGAAAAGTTTCCGGACCGTGTTATCTCTCGAAGAGGTGATCACAATTGGCCTCCGAGATCTTGTGATTTAACACCTTGCGACTTCTTCCTTTAGGGCCACGTGAAAGATAAGGTCTACGCCAACAGCCCAGCGTCGATTCAAGACCTCAAAGATAGAATTCGTGAGGCTATCGAGGACATAGGGCAGCCACTTTGCGATTTGGTAATGGAAAATTTCATGAAAAGGATATGGTCCTGTAAGCGTGGTCGTGGTGGCCATTTGGCTGATGTTGTTTTTCATTATTAACGGCATACCTTCCTCTTTATTATGAAATAAACATCCGATCATTTATCTCAAAAAATGGCATTTTTCTTTGAATACCAAAATAACACCTCTTATTGGAAAACCCTTTAGTTACTCTAACCGGGGAAGCCGAGCCATGGCGTAGTACAGTATTATCAAACTATTTAAAAATTTCTTTTAAATCTATTAATGTCACTTATTGAAAGCACACAAATTGTACTTTTCCATCTGTTTAGACTTACGAGAAACTACTCCATCATAGAACAAGTGCAATTCATCGTAGATGATATTGACAAAACGTTTGAAAAAAAAACATCAGCTCAGAATTTTTGAACGTTTCGCCACCTTTTGCAAAAGTTTAGCATAATGGAATACAGAATAGTCTGCATCACATTCTGTTGACGACTCAGACTAAATAATAAAAGATGTGTTCATGTCAACTTTACGCTAAAAACAATTTCTTTTTGAGTTACCTTAGTCGGAAAGTTTCGCTGAAGGGAACACATTGAAAAGAATCGGAGGAAGTATTGAAAATGGAGCCGGCCCCATTATCTTATTGGAAGAGGTTCTGCCAAGAAAAAATATATTGACTTTATATAATCAAATCCTGAAACATGTTTGCACGTACAGCAACCAACACTGTGGATGTGCCCGATAAAATTATATCAATGTAATGCAGCGATTTGAAATAAAAATCTTCGATTTATTATTATTATCATCGATACGAATATTATCGATGATACGAATAAAAACTTGGAATACAAATACTGAACTACTATGTACAAATAAATTAATTAACACAATGACGCCAAAAAATATAGTAAGCATGGATTCACTAAATTTTAGTAGGGCAGACTTACATATAGTTTTGCATAAGTTAAGTATAATAAAGCAACCCGTGTTATGCAAGCAATAACATCAGAGTAGCTCGGATATGTTGAACTGGATCCAGATATTTCAGATGAAAAAGAGGTCGAAGTCAATCAATCAAACTAAATGCTCTCACACCAACAATCCAAATAGATATAACACAACACTCCACACTCAATTACTCTAAAGGTGTTTTATAACGAACTACGAGGGATAGCCGAAGAAGAAATTCTAAGTGAACTACAAAAACAGAACTTAAGTGAAGTAAAAAAAATTCTCAAGAAAACAACAAACAACGAACTACAAGAATCCAGTTTAGTAATACTTTTGCCTCTTTAACTATTCCTTCTGAGATCTCAATTGGTTACGAAAAGGTAAACATTCGCCCCTACATCCACCTTCCATTTAGATGCAACAACTGCCTGCGCTACGGACCCAAAAATAATAAAATATGCCCTAACTGCTCCAACAATTAGCACGCTGAGCTTAATGAGGAATGCAGCAACACACAAACATGTGTAAACTGCAAGGAAAGTCAAATTGATGCGAACAATTATATTGCTTTTGAAAAAATTACCAGTATTTATTAAAGAAAAACAAATACAAGCCATAATCACTTTGAATAAACAAGACAGAAAAAGTGAAATAGCCACCTATAACGAACGCAATCAAATCGCTGGACCATCATACTCTTCAAACATACGTAACAAACCAATGGTAATCCCACTACCTATCCAAACACATCCACAACGGCAAGGAAAACTATCAATTACGGCAACATACCATCAGACACCGAACCAACTCCTCAAACTTCTTAGTCAATCACCAAATTCACCTCCCAACAGATATTCGATACTAGGATATATATACGAGTATGTATGTCCTAAAAATATTTCCAATAGAGTGAAATCTCCATTAAAGAGAAAACAAGCCAATACTCACAACAGCAATAAAACTACACACAAGCAGAAACAATCTCTAATTAACCAATTTTACTCCGATGATTCTTCAGAATCAATGCTAGCAGAATGCGGAAACTCCTAAACAACAGCTATCACCGATTAAATTACTATTACTATAAATTGTATAACTTAATACCGACTCTAAGTTAAAAATATTTTCTAATGCCTTTAACTATTCTACAGTGGAACATGATTACAATGAACTATTAATTATTATAAAACGACACAACCCCAAAATTATAGCCATCCAAGAATCGCAGCTTCGCTCTACGGTGAAAATCTCAATCCTTATCAACTTTTTCCTATGGAGGAGTTGCTCTTCTAATACATAGCTCATTGCAGCACAAACAAATCCAACTTAACACTGATATCGAAGCAATAGCTTGTGAAATACACTCTAAAATAAAATTCACCATAGTAAATGGCATCAGAAAACAGTTTCAATATTAACAACTTAAATAATGTACTAAACTTTATATCTAACCCATTTATAATCACTGGTGACTTCAACAGTTGGCACAATCTGTGGGGCTCACCAAAATCCAATCGCAAGGGAACAATACTTAGTAAATTCATAAATCTATCTAATTAAATCGCCATCAATGACGGCTCACGATCTCATTTCACGGCACATTGTACATTTATCCATATAGGCATCTAATACAATCTAAATGGAAAAGAGACGACGACCTTTCCTATTTCCCCACCAAATCCATAGCAATCTAAAATGCAGGTCTTAGTTCAACATTAAGCTAGCCAACTGGCCTCAATTTACATTAAATTCAAAGAAATTCATTAATAAATCCTCCACAAGCACTAACATAAACAAAGAAACAGCTAATTTAAACAAAATTATTCTTCAGTCCGCGCACACCTCAATACCACAAACATCTCCAAATTAGAAATACCGTAAGGTTCCATCATGGTGGAATAACAAGTTAGCTAAACTAAAAAAAGAAATAAACTCCTACTGGAATGCTTTCAAAACAAACCTAACGCAAGAAAGCATGCAAAAATTTAAAAAAAATCATTAAATCAGACTCCATTTCTGAATTCACTTCAGAAATCAATCCATTCACACCAACAGAGAAAATTTGGTGTAAGATTAGAAGATTTTGTGGGTACAAATCTGTCCATGGAATTTACTCTAATATTCCGACCTAAACCACCAATAACCGATGAACACCAAATTGCAAACAGGTTTAGTAAATTCGGGTCAGAAAAATAAATTACTCAACACTAGGCTTAATATAATCCAACAATAAGAGCTCTTACAATAGAAGCAGGTATAAATTACCTTGAATTAACCTAAGCCCAAGCGAAATTTAAGACAATACGCCAGGATTACACAGAATATCATATCGATGATCAAAAAGCTCTCCATATAAGCAAAAACCGTTTACTAAATCACTACAATAATATATTTAATAATTATATTCCTCAAACAAATGAGACTAACCTACTAGTTATCCCATTCTTGAAACCTAATTCCGATAAAACATCACTTAAATCTTATTAGACCGACCTCATTCATCTCCTGTCTTTCTACTAGACAAAATAATAGCTAACAGACTATGGTGGTTTGTCTCCGACAAATTAACAACCAATAGTCGCCAAATGGGTTTCAAGAAAGGCAAATTTGTATTTCAGACTCTATTATACATAGACTACGAAATTGCTAATTGCCTATCCTATCAACAGATCATTTCTATTGTTTCGCTTGATTCTGAAAAAGCTTTCGCCAAGATTGGCATACACACCATAATAGATCAAGTACACATATGGAAAATTGGGCCAAAAATTATCAAGTTCATACTAAACTTTATGACTAAAAGAAAAATTGCAGTCAGAATTGGCAAACACCTCTCAGTCAACCGTCAACTAGAAAATGGCATCCCACAAGGATCCCCTCTGTCGGTCATCTTCTTTCTTATAGCTCACAATAAACTATGCGATATAATTACGATCCATAAAGAAATAAATTACTGTGCATACGCCGATGACCTCCATTTATTAATCAATTTGAATAATAACAGAAAGCCAAATATAAACCTTGACAAACTTTTCCGGGATATTGCTTCTTGGTGCAACTACCCTGGAGCAATTCTGTCCCCAACAAAATACAAACACATTAATTTCTGTCGGAAACGTAACTGTTTCTGCAACATTCACACCAACAATACTAAATTTGAAGAAGTAAAGAACTTAAGAATCCTGGCCATTATTTCTAATAACAAATATAGATGGAAAGCACACATAGACTATATGATTAAATCTCTCACAAAACAATTATACATAAGTAAATGCTTATCCAGTATTAAACTTAACTGCAACACATACTCCATTATATCAGTTCTTAAATCGGTTATCCTATCAAAAATTTCTTACGGAATATTTCTTTATGGATACTCTTCCAATCAGACATTAATAAAGTCAAAACTGTTCTCAATTCCCTATGAGCCTTCCGCTCAACACCCATCAACAACAAGCTTTTTGAATCCAACATAGCATTCTAAATAACCAAAGAGACTTAGTTACAACAAAACTCTTCAAATCCCTCATACTCAGCAAAACAGCCCACTCCATAGTAGAATTATGAAATACCAAATTAAAAATAATTGTCAGAAAATTATACCAGCAATCAGTAGGATTATAACAAACATCAACCTCGACATACCTTACTCTCCCCCAATTCAACAGACTATTTCCATTCTCCTCCTCAAACACTCCTCAATCAATACCTCACTTCATCAATTTGCAAAATCCGATAACTTCCCTGTAATATTCCGAACTATATTCAAAGAAATAAGCGAAAAATTACGTCACTATTCTTTCATCTTCACCGATGGCTGAAAATATGATCAAAATTCCAGCGTCAGCATAAGTAATACCAACCAAATAATTAAGATAGCAACCCTTCCACTATATAGCTCCATATTCTCTAATGAAATTATTGCTATCAGTGAAGCAATAGAACTCTACAACTCGCTATAACTAAAAAAACTATGCCATATGCTAAAAGCCATAGCCAATATAACTCCCTTATCCGAAACACTCTTAGCCAATACTTCACTAAAATAAAACCTCTCTGGATACTAGGACATACTCTAATATCGGGCAACGAATTCGCTTACCAATCCGCCAGAAATGCTAATCGCGCCCCATTAATTACCACTCACACCTTTAACCTCAATGACATCACTCAATACATCAAAACTAACTTCCAAAGCAAACATAAACAATTATTGCAATCCACCTCCGAATGGTACACAAAAATTAATCCACAAAAAATGTCCATTAACAATTACCAATACAATGCCGACTACAATATCTCCAGAACATATATCACAAAATGCATACGCCTGCGGTTAGGACATACTAAAATCTCCCACGAATACCTAATGAACAACACCCCTAAGTCCCCCTGTACCTTCTGTAATTCTACCACCCCTACCAATATCCTTCACCTCCTCGCTAATTGCCCCACATTCTATAGATCAAGAAAACAAGCTTTCAAAACTCCCAACCCCTATCGTTAATTAACACTCCTAATACTGAAAATATGCTAAAAATTATTAATTTCCTCCAAATAACAGATTTATACAAACCTATATAAAATCAAAAATTAAACTATTACAAACGTAATATAGTACATTGTAATATTTATATATTTTCTATATAACAAAATCCTTAACTTTAGATTAACATACATACTCGTATATCTAAGCAAATATGAATAGAGATCAAAATAACTCAATCGAAGTTAAGCTGTGAAGGGTTGTCCGCAGGGAGCGGTTTTGCCCCCGCTGTACTGGTCAGTGCTTGTGGATGACCTACTTGAGGCCCGAAATTCTAGCGGCTTCAAAACAATAGGATATGCGGATGACTTGGCAGTCATCGTGAGAAGCGCACTGAGCATACACGCATATGGTTAGACCCATTTTGCTTTACGGGTCTCTCATGTGGTTTGGGAAGACCACGCAGAGGATGGCCATCAGAAAGCGGAGTAAAGTCCAGAGGCTAGCATGTCTGCATAACGGGGGCTATGAAAACGACCCCAACTGCGGGCATGGAAGCGGCACTCGACTTAAAACCGCTGCATTTGCAGGCTTTATGGCTGTATGTAAGAAATAGGTACAAGAAAGGGAACCTCACGGGTCACATCGAGATACTTAACAGAGTTGAGGACATCCTCGACAAAACAAAAACCCTGGATCAAATGGACATAGAAGGTACACAGACTTGTTTCCAACAAGGCAGCAATGGGCTCTAGGTCCGTCATGGGTAAACGATGACTCACAAAAGTGGTACACTGATGGATTAAAAACGTGTACGGGCGTGGCACAGTGGCCCAAACAGGCAATCTAGTGGGATTTAAGTCCAATTTCAATTTTTCAAAATTCCGATTTTTTTTTGTTTTCTTTTAATTGACAACACTTTTAAAAGCTTATAAAAACTTTTGCATTATCTTTTAGGTGCATTCCTGATCTGCTGCAAGCTTTCAAAGTGAACATATATTTAGCACGTGGCTTAAAAGATTTGGCAAACTTTTATTGACTTCTGTTGGTTGAGCCAAATTACAAACAAATTATATTTTATTGAGTCAATATCTTTTTTTCTCATTCAGATAAGGTATGTACTAAATAAAAATTATATGTTTGTGACCCGTCTTTTCATGTGTAGCAAAAAAATGTGGTAGAAGTAAGGTATTTTATCATATATGGTTTTAGAGCAAATACTGATATCTTTGGACTATAACTAACGTCATTCAATCGTATTCAAGCTAATTATAGCATTTATGTAAAGTGTGAGTCCTTGTGGTGTAAAAATATCCAAAATGATAACCAACTACGACCAACTCTTAACTCTTCTGCGCTTTTTAGGTGAAATGTCAGTCTCCATTTGGCTTAGCGAAAAAGGCGCCAAGAAGAAAATGTTGGCTCTACAAGAATTTGTATTTGGTACAATTTATAAGAACAAAAAGCTATCTAAAAATGAATTGGAAGAAATAAACAAAAAATTGACCAATTTCGTAAGCAGGCTTACAGAATAATGGAAGGCATGCCGTTACAATAGGAATTTCTTTGAGAAAAAAAATCAAAAATGGCTTGATATGCCGCTCTTTCAACAGAATGGATCACACATGGGTCGTCCCAGTAAAGATTTTGGTGACCTCTGCCCCAAGACACAGATCCGAAAAGTGTCTAGTCTTGTTCAACAAGCAGCATGTGAAGAGTTGATGGTGGCAACAAGCTCCACCTTGTATAAATCCGGACTGCGAAGCGCATCAAAAATTGTCAGTACATTGAGTAAAGATGAGACAGCCGGACAAAAAATGAAAAGGTCGTTGGAGACACAAGTCAAGCTAATTATTCCTTATTCACCTGAAGAAGCACTTGCTCTGTATATAGATGTCGGCCACACAAAACATACGTACAAACTAACGCGATGTAGTGCCAAGGAAAAAAATGCAGACATATATCGCAGTTATCATAAGCTGCTTTCAACGAAGCTTATGTGCTATCCAAAGGAATTGATCTTTACAGATTATTCCGCTGAAACAACACTGCAGAGCTTAGTAGATCATACTGTTAGCCGAATTATACAAGCACACTCGCAAATTTTTGAAAATGAAATTTCAGTCACCAGCAGCAGTATAAGCTTAACTGCAACACATAAATGCGGCTGCGATGGAAGCATTGGACACGCAACCTATCGCCAAAAGTTTCAAGATGGTGAAACTAGTATGGTCGATCAGCACCTGTTTGCAGTTTGCCTTGTTCCCTTACAAGTTCAGCTTGGATCGACAATTTTGTTGAAAAACACGCGACCTTCGTCAACTCGCTATTGTCGGCCCATAAAACTAATTTGCCAAAAAGAATCGAGTGAATTAATTCGTGCAGAGATTGATAGTGTAAATAGCCAAATACTTTCAATTAAGCCAACAATCTTCAACTCATTAACAATTGACCATGTATTTCATTGTACTATGCTGGATGGCAAAACATTTAGCGTCCTTGCAGAAGCCTCTACACAGACATGTGGAATTTGTACAGCTGTGCCAAAAAATATGAACAATTTAAGTTTGGTGCAAAGTTATCCAGTTGATGTAGATCTTTTTAAATATGGCTTATCAACTCTTCATGCATGGATACGCTTTTTTGAATGTATCTTGCATATATCGTACAGAATTTCAATTAAAAAATGGCAAATTCGCGGGGAAGATAAGCCGGAGGTTGAAGCAAGAAAATCCGAAATTCAACTGCAACTCAGGAAACACATGGGCTTATTGGTGGATATTCCTATGGCTGGTAGTGGTAATACTAACAATGGTAATACTGCCAGACGTTTTTTTAGCGAACCAGATTTGGCAGCCCGCATTACAGGAGTTTGCGAAACGCTAATATACAAGTTTGGTGTAATTTTACGTGTTTTGGCTAGTGGATATGAAGTCAATACAGATGCATTCCGCTCATATACTTATAAATGTAAAATGTTAAAAACTCAAAAATGTGTATTAATCAGTTGTATGGGAGCTATGATATATAGTTGACCTAGAAAACTGAAATTTAGAGAATAAGTGATGAATGCGTTAAAAACCTTAAATTTAAATTTTCATTAAAATATCTCTTCATTTACTCGAGTTATTAATTAAATCCCACTAGATTGCCTGTTTGGGCCACTGTGCGTGGGCGCGAGGATAGTGTGCCCTAGAGAACACATCTCACTCTCCATATGCAATGATGCGACTGTGTTTCAGGTCGAATTATTTGCGATCCTGGAGGCGGTGAACACCAGCAGACAACCTATAAGAGTTAAAATCAATATACTCTCATATAGTCAGGCTGCATTGAAAGCACTCAAGAAAAACTCTTACACTTTCAAAACACTTTGGGAGTGCCACTGTGCACTCAACAGACTGGCGACACACAACAGACTTTCTCTGGTGTGGGTTCCAGGCCATGAGGGTCAGGCAGGCAATGAAGCAGCGGACATACGGGCTAAAGTAGGGGCAGAGAACCTCTACGTAGGACCATTTCCAATTTTCGAGTTCAATAAGCACGGTCTTAAGCTGGATCAAAAGAAACTGGACGACGCAGCGGACAAATGAGTACCGGAAAGCTTAGAGGGTCTGAGACACTCGAACAGGTTCCTGTGTTTCAACGCAGAAAAGGCTAAATTGGCCCTATCACTGAGAATAAATCAACTGAGGATACTGTGCGGTGCGTTGACGGATCACTTTCCCTGCAATGGGCTTCGCTGATACCGAATTATGTAGATTTTGACGATGAGTCTATGGGGCATCTAATCGCCAGTTGCCTGACCCTTGCACGAACAAGAGTAGGGCACTTCGGCAAACATTTTCTCGGAGATGACGACCTGATGCAAACATCGCAGACTGGTCTGATTCAATTCCTGGGCACAGTAATTCCTAATGGAATGAATGGGCTGGCACAGCAGATCTCTGTGGTCGCAGTGCCAAAACTCCTTAACATTACATTACAAGATATGTACATACGAGTATATACAGATAAGTTGTTAAGACATTCATGTCTAGCATCATGTATTTTAATATTTTTGGAAGCTATATATTAAGCGTTTGAAGTCCCGAAACTAAACGAAAACCTTGTGTTTAGGTAATAGCGCTATGCGTTATATTTATAAAGAGGGCAAGAGATTATCTCCCATTATATAAAATTAATAAAATATTTTACTTTAGTTTTCTCACCCACTCTCACCACAACACATTAACTTATAGGCAGTTTTTGAATGCTCAATTTTAATTGTATTTATCAATTAAGTTATGACCATGTGTCAAAGGTAGGCGTGGTATACTTTGCAAATTTTATTAAGATATTCATATACTATATATTATTTGACTTGTGACCAAGACATGATGATATCTTGAATATTCTTTTCGACAATTGAGCAACATAAAGCAAAAGTTTCAACAGATAGAACAGCCAGACTAAAAATTTTGAACAATAAACCCTCAATGCCGACAAAGAACTTGAATGTGAAAAAACTTACAAAAATATAATTCCTTTATTTCCTTCGATATAAATAACTGGTGAGCGTTGGTAACAAGAAACAATGGAGGAGTACTGAAGTTATAATTGTGTATTTCCGATTTAAAATAATAGTTAAAGTATCAATTTCACAGCACATCAGTAGTCGGCGCTTTTGTTACAGAGTTCGTATGCTCGGCAACGCTGAAAATGAAGTTGTTAAAATTATTTCCAGTATGTGGGGGATGGGTTGGTTCAGTAACTGGCGGAAAACACTTGTCCTGAATTTGTTTAACTATGCTTGAACTTTCCGTGGTTTCGATTGAAATTTTTTCAACTACTTTTACCTGATGTCTTTATTTAATAAAGCAGTAACCAAAGGAACACCAGACATTTCAAACGGCGATTTTACTGTAATTTTTGTCTTTGTTGTTTCATTTATATTTTTATTTATTATTACTTTTAGGTAAGTATCCGTTTCTTCTTGATTTTTTCTTTTAATCAATATTTTCATTGTGTAGTTATAAATTGCTTCAAACACATTTCAATGTATTGAAATATTTCTTTTCAGTTTACAAAACAAATAATTTGAGAGGCTACATATCTGTGCTACTAAATATTAAACCAAGCTATGAAGGAATTTCATTTTTAATGTAAAATTATTTTTTCTAAAGCACACTTTATTATGCAACCGTTTTTAATAATTTGCAACTGTATACAGCAGCTACTGCTGTTGTTGTTAGCAATCAAACGATCAACGATTTACTACACAAGTCAGCAACAGCAACACAACAGCACACAATATTGCTTTCAGCTACGTAAGCCATCCAACCTACCCCATCACCAATTGCTGTATATGTATACTGTAGCTTTACAATGAGAAATGCAAAACAAAAGCAACTACAACAACACCGTCTAAATAAAAGACATAAATAAATAATACAAAAGGAAAAAACCACACGGAAAACGAAAATGCACTCGCAAAGGAAAAACTAAAACTTAAAACGCCAGTTTTGCCGCGCCAGCTATGTATGTATGTATATAAGTACATATTTTTGTCTGTTGATACCGTTGGTAGAAGGAAATGTACATGCATATGTACATATTTATATGCAGTCGTAGGTGTGTGTGTGTGTGTGTGTGTGTGTGTGTGAATGGTAAGGCCGCCTAATATTGCGTTTGTACGGTTTTTATGCTCATTGAACTCAATCCGGGCAGCTAGCCATCCCATTTCGCCACAACCCCTAACAAAACAATTGCCACCACACTCAACTTTACCACCCAAGCTCCCAAACTTTATTGTGTACATGTTAGTGTACAGCACAGCAAAGCTACGAATGAGCACAACAAATGCATGCCTGCCAAAACATATTGAAATGCTGCATTTGTAGGGTTGCAAGTCAGAGATTTGGTTGTAACTGTACAGTAAACAGTGGCGGTTGATGCAGAGACGTCTACTACATATACTACCAGCAGATACCAAATCCTATCAATCGTTATCGAATAAATATAAAAATATAAGAATAATATAATAATAATAATAATAATAATAATAATAATAATCTGTAATGATTTTCCATGGAATACCCTTCTTACACGATAAGTTTTTGAAGCATTGATGATCCTATTTAACTCTATTAATTGGACAAAAAAAGCTATTTCTGTTAAGATGGGGCTGGGATTGTAAACAATTTATTTAAGAAAAAATTATATGAAAAAAGAGTTTGATTGACTAAATGATTAGTAGCAACGCTTTAAATTACGACTATAAAGATAACTTATGGAAAAAGCAATTTAGTTAGTTATCATTCAGACGAGAAATGATCATAGGTGCAAGCGTATTTATATTTGCCTCCACATATTTGATCACATAATATAACTTCACCAGATATTATTTTTTTTTTTACCAAATCTCAAATTGAAACTTAATTCTATAGGACTTATTTAGGATTTTTTGAATTATTTAGTAAACAAAATTTATATTAACCAGTTTAATGAATCCATATCTGGAATAAATATAGATCCCTTCTAAAACTCACCAGGTGCCGACTCTGGGATATCCGATTGCTGTTTCTGACGCGCAGCTGTCCTCGCATGGTAGTCTGATACAATTGTCTGACTTATATTTAAGTAGTTCGGTCACTGAAGCAAATATAAACTCTTTTGCTATTGACTCAAAAATCGCTGAAAATTCGTTAGCGCAATACAATAGAAAACAAGTATTCTAGTTAAAGCAATGTCTTTGTGAAATTCCTTATCCTTTCAACATGACTTAGATTTTTCTATTAAGATTAAAACTAGTAATGGTTTCAGGTTTCCGGTTTCATATATAGAATATAAATAAATGAGTATTAAAAACAATTTTACACTTTGGAGTAAATTCAGCTTGCTTCTAACATGTGCCACGAAAGTCACCTCAAAATATTGCTTTTTAAAATGGAGGGATTTCGTAAAAATGATAGTCAAATCTGAAAATCCGCTACTGCCAAATTTGAGGGTGGATAGAACAATATATGTACATATAAAATTAAACATAAAAATAGAGGAAATCAACAACAGCACCAAATTAGGCAGCAGATGCATACATACATATGTACATACGAGTATCTCTATCAACATTACCGCCAAACCCAACGCTACGTGGGCCAATACAATATCCATACAAAAAAACCAAACTATACTGACATTATAGTAACTAATGACATACCTAGAAGAAATATAATCATTTTTATTACATACTAATATCGTTTTTAAGCTCTTTCGTAATTTGGATGTGCCGAAATGGTTGTTTTTGTGCATGCAACTTAAAATTTTATGAATACGCTATTGAACGCAACTAGAGCACTATTAATAAGTGTATATATGTATGTATAAGAGTTATGAGGAAGGAATGGGAAAAGGTGCCCGAATAACACGATATACAAAAACTTATTGCGTCTATTCCAAAAAGGTTGTAAGCCGTTATTGATGCTAATGGTAGTCACACTAAGTATTAAAATATTTACTGTTAATTTATTAGATGATTTGTATGTTCCATGAATTTTGCAAAGAATTATTTGACACCATGAAATGGCTATTGTTTTTTCTTTTGCCTCAGAAACGGTTCTATTTGTAATTATTTAATAATTTTTTTCATTTTTTCTGTTGAGGAAGATTGGCAAATATTAAATTATAATATTTTTTTTATTAAATATATGCATTTCTTGCTTCAAATCAATATTAAAGTGAAAATTTCGTTACATTTTTTATTTTGCAAACAATTACTTGACAAACTGTACATAAATAAATAATAAATAAGTAAGCAATCAGACACAAATGTAGAGTGTACTTCATTACAAACGGAAGTAAGATACGAAATATAATACATATATACATACATACATTTATAATATATATGCATATAGAAATATACAAATATACACATGCATATATATATATATATATATATATATATATATATATATATATATATATATATATATATATATATATATATATATATATATATATATATATATATATATATATATATATATATATATATATATATATATATATATATATATATATATATATATATATATATATATATATATATATATATATATATATATATATATATATATATATATATTTATATATGTATACCTTCAGTACCAATGATAAACAAACTTATACAGATGCAAACTAATGATAACCAAAGACAATTTTTTTAAACGTCAGAAAATCTGGCGTTTAGTGTCGCTTGTCTGTGTTCTCTGCACCAGTCGGTTCACTTACCATCGTTCCGTAATGCTACGCTTTGATAGTAAACAGTGGTGCCAGCTTTTCAATTATTTATTATCCTGAAATTAATCGGGTAAGGCTTTTTCCGATTAAAGAAAAGCTACTGGTCTGTTTTTTTTTATTTGCATCATCTTAAAGCATTTGTGCAGCAGTGGTGGAGAATATACTCGTATATATTTTTTCTTATGTTTAATTTGCTCATAATCAAATCGTGAAAATAAAAAATATATGTATATAACATACATATATATCCGCCACAGGTGATTTTTCATTACGTTGTTCATTCTGTGGTGCCTTACATTTCCGTTTAGAGATTATATTAGGTTATTTTTTTATTTATTTCCCAGTTTGATTTATTATTATTATTATTATTATTATTATATCTTACACCATCATTAATTATGAGTGCAAAAACAACCTAATTCACCTCTCATCAAATGTACATGAAAAAAAATTTATTTTGTAAACTAGTGTAATTATATTAAATTTTTTATGTTTGATTGAATTAAGAAATTTGTTAATTTTTAATATGTTCACATTATTTATTGTTTTTAAAAAGTTTGATGGGGACTGATCTTGAAAAATCTTAAGTCGTATTACGGAAAATTGTGTGCATTCATCGAGAATATGAGTTACTGTCAGAGGAGTTGAATTGCAATATGGACATGACTGTATTCCAGAGCCTTTTAGTAAGTGTATATAGTAAAGTGGAGTCGTTGGATGCTTTTCCGAAACTGAAACTTTATTACTCAAAAGTGCTGCTTATAAACTAAAATACAAAAGTGCTGATTATAACTAAAGTACAACAGTGCTGCTTATAACTAAAGTACAAAATGTGTGGGTGGAATAAATTCGTAAGAATTCCTTGCAGCCTGGGAACTGCATAGTAAACAAAATAAACTTGTGTGGGTTTTGCTCGATCTTCTTGGATTGCGCGCGGCAAGTCAAGCGATCGAGTTGCACGCTCGTACGTGACAAATCGTGGGATTGAGCTTGGACTTAAATTCTAAGTCAAGCAGCTAGTGGTCCATGTGCAGTATGCATGACTCCACCAACCCCAGATTCAACAGTCCCTGTTGAGTTAGGTCGTTCTGTCAATTCTATTTTCACATTTGTATTTTTCTGTGTTTTATTTCTATTGTAGATAATATAGGCTATGATAATTCCTAATATAATTAGAATTAATGTCAGTGTGTTTATGCCATAATTTAAATTTTTATGAAATCTTAATTCTTTAATTTTATCAATGTTTCCTCCTTGTGTAATAAGGATTTCGGAGAAATTTATTTGTTTTTCAAAATTCAAATCATTGATTGTTTCTTCTGGGTAAGAATATCTTTCGTTAACAATAGTTCTTTTATTAGAAAATGTCTTGTTTCTAATTTCAATTTTGCAGTTGTAAAAGTTTATCAAAACATTATTTACAATATTGATGTCCCTATCATCACAGTTTTGTTTTATTCTTATATTGAACGCGTTTTTTATAAGTAGTGTATCGTCTTCAATTTTTTCAATTGTTGTTTTATTATTATATCTTAGTTTACAAGTGTTGGAAGTACAGATTTCGCTTTCTTTTAGATTCTTGAAATTTATTTGTTTGTTGTATTCGTAAATTTTACTGTTAATAACAATTACATATTTCTTTTCTTCTGTTATTTCAAAAAAATGTTTGTTTGTCATTGGCGTAATTAATGTTAGGTCTGCTTTAACATAATTTATTGGTAGCTTAATTGCTAATACTAGGGAGTTTTCTTTATATGAAAGAAGTCCCATTTCTGCATGTTTTAATTTATAAAAATCAATATTAAATCTTTGGATTTCTTCTGTTGACAAAATGCTAGGGTGTAAAATATTGTGCTTGGCTGATGCTATACTGTCTTGCAGTTGTTCGACTCTGTTCTCTAAATATTTAAGTTTAAGCATTTGATCGGAGTACAACATGTGTTTGACTATTTTATTGTTTAATGCCTTTGAATCTTTGGATGCGTTTAATATCTTTGTTCTGTCATCTTCTATAGTTTTCTTCAGTATGTTAATGGATTCCCTGAAGTGTTCATTTATGTGGATTTGCTTATTGACTGTCTCTATTATATTATGATTATTTTCATCTGTTGCTTTTAGGTAACCTAGGATTTCTTCTCTGTCCTCGTTATCCATAAGTCCGAATAACCATTTATATGAGGTGCCTATTATATTAAGAAGGCCTCTTCGTTTTCTATTACTATCTGTTGGTATTAACGTATTAGTTTTGGCTTTAATTGTTTTTATTTCTCCGTATAGCATCTCTCTGTCTCTAATGTCGAATTGATTTAAGTTATTCTCTATGTTGCTTTCTATTTTATTAATTATTGATATAATTTCTGTGGGGTGTATTATGTGAACTATTGTTGTGGTCTCGTTAACCAACTGTATTTCTGTCACTCGAATTTTTGCGTATCCTGTTTCACTTTCTATTTGATTTATCTGTAGTAATGAGTTGATCATTGTTGCTACCATTAGGAGTATCATTATTTTGGTCATCATTTTGTTCCTGAAATTTGAATTTCCGTTTTACTTGAGTTTTATAATTTTTTTTCCCTTTGTTATCTATCGAGATCAAGTGGTCCCCTTCTTTCTTAAAGTTATTTATTTTTTTATATCTAGGTTGTGCTTTGCTAACTCTATAGTTTTTTACATAGTTATTTTCAAAATCCTTTACATTAATTCGATTCCTGTTAGCGGAATTTATGTTGCTTTCTTTTTGTTTATGTAATCTTTCTGAGAATTTATTTAAGTCTTGTTCGGACAATAAGTTATTTATCAGGTCGATTGGTCTGGTATTTGTTGTAGAATGTATCGTATTGTTGTAAGCTATTATTGCTTTGAAAACTTTTTCCTGCAAGTCTTCTTTGTTATTTGGGTCGGCGTTAAAAAGTCTTACATGTTCGTTTAGTGTTGAATGAAGTCTCTCTACGTCTGCGTTGCCTGTTTTGTTATAGGTTGTTGTTAGGTGTAGGTCGATTTTATTGTCTTTTAAAAACAGTTTTATTGGTGCTGTATCTAGTTCATTATCTGTCACCAAGGTTTTTGGTTTACCTAAATATTGAATTCTTTGTTTAATTGCGTCTATTATGGATACCCATGTTCTATCTTTCAATGGGTGGGCTGTAGCGTATCTTGTTAATTTATCGATACTTGTAAGGTACATTACTCCTCTCTGTGGATACCAAATATCGAAGTGTACGATTTCGTTGTTTTTCTTGGGTGTTTTAGTAATATTTAAGCTGTGTTTAATTGGGTTTCTGTCAAATTTTGCTTTATTGCAGATGTCACAATTGTTAATATATTTATTTATTTCCTCTTGTAATTTTGGGTAATAGTGCGTTCTCTTTATTTCTTCTAATATTTCCTTTATGCCTCTGTGGTTGTTTTCTAAATGTTTTTCTTCAATTAGTGTCAAAAGTACTCCTCTATCTATTATATCCGTGAGTAGTATGTTTGATCTCATAACTTTTAAATTTTGATTGTTTGAGAAAAATTTTATGTACAGATCCTGAAATTGTAAGAATAGTTTATCATCTGGACAGTAAATTACTATCAGTCCTTTTTGGGGTAAGTTTGTTTCCATTACTTCTAGGATATTACTCTCAGGAGTCACACATATTACGTTTCGTATTTTTTTCTGGTATAATATGGTTTTTGTGTTTGATGGTCTTTGGGCTTCTTTAAGGATCAATTGATTTTTAAATATGTTTGTTGCGTTTTCTGTTATTCTAATGAAGTCCGTACTGTCGGTCTCTGCACTGTGTATGGTATTTGTGTCATTGAATACTTCGTTTAAGTTTATCTCTATATCATTGCTAATCCTGCTTAAACCATCTGCTACTACGTTCTCTTTCCCTTTTATGTATTCGATGTTGAAATTGAATTCGTTCAATTTGATCTTCCAACGCTGAAGTTTCGCGTTGGGTTCTTTTAAGTTATTTAGCCAAACAAGCGGCCGATGGTCTGTTTTTATAGTGAATTTTCTACCGAATAAATATGGGCGGAAATATTTCGTGGCCCATACGATAGCTAGTAATTCCTTTTCTATCGTACTATAATTTTTTTCGTGGTCGTTCAGCGATCTGCTTGCGTAACATATAGCTTTGTTGTTTTGTACTAACACTGCTCCTAATGCGTAATTGCTAGCATCTGTAATTAAAGTGAAAGGTTTCCCAAAGTCGGGGTGGGTTAAAATTGGTTCGGTTTTAAGTAGTTTTTTCAATTTTTCAAACGCTTCAGTATACTCGCTGTCTTTAAGGTTTATTTTCATATTTTTCTTTAAATATTTCACCATATGGTGGGCAATCTTGGAGTAATCTTTTATAAATTTTCGATAATATCCCGTGATTCCGAGAAATGATTTGATCTCTTTTTGATTCTTGGGAAGTAAAATCTTATCTATTGCTTCCACTTTCCCTGGATTCGGCTTAATACCATCTTTGGTGATTAAGTGTCCTAGAAATTCTGTCTCTTGTTTTAAGAAGTCACACTTGCTTAGCTGCACTTTTAGGTTTGCCTCTTTTAAACGGTTTAAAATCTTTGTTAGTGATTCCAGATGTTCTTCCACGCTTGTGGAAAAAATCATAATATCGTCCAAATAAACTATACAAATTTTTCCAATATATTCCTTTAAAACGTCGCTAATAAGTCTTTGAAAGGTTGCGGGAGCATTACGCAGTCCAAAAGGCATTCGTAAGAACTCGTAATGTCCGTTTGCCGTGGAAAATGCTGTTTTGTGAACGTCCCTATCGTCCATTTCTATTTGGTGGAACCCTTTAGCCAAGTCGAGTGTTGAAAAGTATTGACATCTCCCCAATTTGTCAAATAAGTCATCTATATTGGGGATTGGGAACCTATCTTCTTTGCTTATGCTGTTCAACTTTCTGTAGTCGATCACAAGGCGCCATTTTTGTTCATTCGATGAGTCTAGCTTCTTTGGAACAATCCAAATAGGGCTGTTGTATGGACTAGCAGATGCTCTGATTATGCCCTGTTCCAGCATTTGTTTTATTTGCTTTTCTATCTCTTCTTTATGTACTTCAGGGTATCTGTAGATTTTCGAGTACACTGGAATGTCGTTGTGTGTTGGTATTCTGTGTTTTACCCTGCTCGTAAATGTCAAATTGTCGTTTTCGTTATAGAATACGTTTTTGTATTTTTTTAGTGTCTTTATTAGTTTGTCCCTGTCAACGTCATTTAAATGGTTCGTTTTTATGGTGTCTATGTTTTGAATGGTATTTGTAAGTATCTCTATGTTACTCTCTTTGAAACTTCTATCTACATAAACTTCTTCTTCTTTGTTTAGGTAGAAGTTGAGTGCTACCTTATTTGTTTTTAACGTCCTGCTCGGATAGTCTATGTTGCACTTAATTTTATCCAATATGTTATTTCCTAATAATCCATCGAAATTCCTGTTAAAATTACATTCGAGAAATTGAAACACGCAATTTTCCTCTTTAAATTCCCTAAAGCTTGGGACTGTACATAGAGTTCTCACTTGGCGCTCTTTTCCCATTGCTGCTATCCTGGTATTTATATTCGTTTTCCATTTTGGGTTGCAAATTCCCTCGTTTATCAGACTAAATTCCGCTCCCGTGTCAATAATGAAATACAATTTCCTAATGTGGGTTTCTATTACTATATAGGGAAGTTGTTTCCTTGGTCCGCGCAAAAATTTATACAGGTATTTCCGATGTCCATTGGTTCTGGGACGTTGCTACGATACGTTTGTTTTGTTTGTGTTGAATGTTGTTCTGGTCTTTCCCTGCGTGTTTGGTACGAATTGTTTCTTTGGTTGGTCGTTTCGTCGCATTGTCGTTCATTGAAATGATTATTATAGTTTCTGTCATTATTTTGATAAGTGTTGCCGCTTCTTCGTTCATTGTTTCTTCTGTTGTCATAGGTTTGGTTTTGTCTACTATTCTGTGGCCTATTAATATTTTGGTTATACGAGTATTGCCTGCTCTGTGGCCTATTCTGATTCCAGTTTTGGGTATTTGGGTATTGGTAATGATTGGGTATGTTTCTCGCGTTGTCACTAAAATTTGTTCTGAAATTCTGCTGGGTAGCGTTATTTCGTATTGTTGGTCCGTATGGGGTATAATTTTGTTGTCTCGTCTCTATAATTATTTTGTATGCCTCATCTAGATTTTCCGGATTTCTGCCAAAAATCATTGTTTTTGTTGGCTCGGGCAGATTTTCTCGAAAAACTTTAAAAGCGATTCTATTAATTTCTTCTGTTGTATACATATCATCATTATGGGTTAGTTTCCTGTTGTGTAGTCTATTTATTAACTTCATTAAGTTTTGGTGATAGTGTTCAATGGTCCCGTACATTTTAAGTGTCTTTAGTCTGTCCATTAAATTATTAGTTGTTTCTTTTTCGCCAAAATTATTTTTTAAAATTTCTTTTAATTCTCCCCAATTTTGTGTGGCTGTGTGTCTGTGAAGCACTTGTCTTGTGTCGCCTATGCATTTATTTTTAACGTATTCAAAGAGAATTCTTTTATTATTATCGTCAAACAATTCGATAGTTGGTAACACATTTTCTACCTGTGCTATGAAATCAGGCAGCTGGTCTATATTTTTTCCATCAAATTCTTGAATGTGACGGATGCAATTTAAAACTAGGTTAAACATTTTTATAGTATTTGCCTCCATGATTAGGGCTCTATGTAATTCTTAATTTTAACTTATAGGCTTACTCAGCTTTTATTTCGCGTCTGGACTGTTTCCTGCTTCGAATCTGTTTGGGTACTTTCACTGGTACAACTGCTGCGGAGGTCAGAGGCTAGCGCTGCGAAAATTTCTGGTTCACTTGGGTCTGTGTCCGCCACTGTTTGTTGTTATTGATCGGCTTATTGCTGGTGGTGTCGTCTTTGCTTTTGTGGTCAATTTGGAAGAATTATTTGAATATAATTTAATGAATTCACTCCGTGATTTGTTATTTTTTTCTTTAATCCATATTAAATTTGTTGAGGACACGTTGTAATTGTTTAATTCACTTTGTATGTTAATGACGCGTAAATTTGGAAGAATTATTTCTTATTATTATTATTATTTTTTTTATTTTATTTTTTTTTTATTTTTTTTTTTTAGAACCTCACAACGTTTGTTTTTTATGTTTAAAAAAAAAAAATCGTTATATTTTTATTATTGTTTCGAATTTTTCTATGTTCTTGAATGATTTTCTATCGAAAGAAGTGTATCGAGCCGGTCAATGGATGAGTTTTAACTTCTTCGTCGCGATAGCAATCTTTTGCTATACTGTTGGTTGGTCGCAATAGCAATCTTTTGCTATTTGTTGGTTGGTTTTCCTCGTCGCCAGTAAAGTGGAGTCGTTGGATGCTTTTCCGAAACTGAAACTTTATTACTCAAAAGTGCTGCTTATAAACTAAAATACAAAAGTGCTGATTATAACTAAAGTACAACAGTGCTGCTTATAACTAAAGTACAAAATGTGTGGGTGGAATAAATTCGTAAGAATTCCTTGCAGCCTGGGAACTGCATAGTAAACAAAATAAACTTGTGTGGGTTTTGCTCGATCTTCTTGGATTGCGCGCGGCAAGTCAAGCGATCGAGTTGCACGCTCGTACGTGACAAATCGTGGGATTGAGCTTGGACTTAAATTCTAAGTCAAGCAGCTAGTGGTCCATGTGCAGTATGCATGACTATATGTGTGAGGTTTGTGTGTCCGATTCGAAGGCGGGTGAAAGCTTGTAAGTGGTCGCCGACTGTTCGGAGGGTACATTGCCTTCGTATCATCTACGTTCATATTGGCATAGTGGTGGGTAATGTTTCGCCATTTGTCCTTTCTTAATCTATTTAGATAATAATCTATTGCTCTGAGTGAATCTTTCTTTTCTGTAGAATAAATGAGATGTAGAGGCTGTTTTGTAGCTATTTTCGCCCTTTCGTCAGCAATTTCATTACCAATGATAACCGCATGACCTGGCAACCACATAATTTTGATTTTAGTTCTATATTGATCTAAAATGTTGCGAATGTTTATTAAAAGGTTACTTTTGTTTGCATAGTTCATCAGAGCAGATATTGTCGATAGGCTATCAGTCCAAATCAAGTACCTGCAGATTGATTTGGAAGCGTGAAGAGCTGCGGGAAGGATTGCTATAGACTCAGCTGTATATACAGAACAATGGGGTTGTAGAAGGCCAGTACTAACGGTGTTTCCGAGGTCGTCCACTACAGCAAAGGAGGTGTTGCTATCCATAATGGAGGCATCTGTGAAGAGACATTTCCAAGATTTTTCTAGAAGGGGTTGAGTTAATTCTCGGAATAAGCATTGATACGTTTGAGTGCTTGTATTGCTTTTCGAATATGGTTTTAGGTCGAGAAGGAACGAGGATTTCAAGTGTCGCCAAGGTGATGAATTATCGTGTTTTTTCATTATGGGAAGCGTGGAAAATCCCAATTCTTTCGCATACTTAATACACTTTATGATGTTGGAGTTTCTTCTAAGGCTGCGTTTGTATTGTAAAGCTCTCTTCACTGTTTTGTGCAAAATTATATTATTCAGCAGAAGAGCTTAGGAATAAGTTTTGAGGTATTGCGTGTGACCATTTCATCATTACATGGAAAGCCAGCTTCGGTTAGAATACAATGAATTCGTGATGTTGGATATGCTCGTATACTCCTTCGAGCAGCGGTGTGATATGCGGGTGTAATAAGTTTTAAATTACTTTTAGCGCAATGTCCATATATTTCTAGGCCATATGTTAATTTTGATATAATTAAGGACTTGGTTATATTAATTAATGTAGCTGAGTGAATCAAACAATGTTTTGAAGATAGATATTTAATTATATTAAGACTGGCAGCTAAGTTCTTTTTTAAATGTATGCAATGTTCCTTAAAAGTAAGTTTCTTATCAAATAATATTCCAAGGAATTTTAAAGTATTAGTGTGAACAATGTTCATATTTTTATAATGAAAATTTGTAAAATTACATGAATATTTTTTACATATGAGGTGTGATCAAAAAAGAACCGTTATTGTGTGATCAAAAAATAAATTCATCAACAACTATCTTGTCCTCTTTAAAGTAATTCCCCTCAGATATAATACACTTATGCCAGCGTTTTTTCCAATCCTCGAAATATTTCTGAAACGCTTTTTTTGGTATCGCCAACAGCTCCTGTTTCGATTTTTCTTTTATATCCTCAAACGTAGCAAAACGCTTTCCTTTCATCGGTGTCTTCAGTTTTGGAAAGAGGAAAAAGTCAGCGGGGGCCAAGTCCGGTGAATACAGTAGTTGAGGCATGATAACGGTTTTGTTTTTGGCCAAAAACAGCTCCTCAGCGATGTCCATGCGACGTTGTTTTTGCTCAAAATTTAGCAATTTTGGAACAATCTTCGCTGCCGCACGTTTCACGCCTGAAACATCCGTAAAAATTGCTTGGCATGAGCCTAACGATATACCAACATTATCAGCAACCTCTCTGATAGTGATTCGACGATTATCCAAACTCATTTTCTTCACTGCGTCAATGTTTTCATCGGTTGTTGACGTGTTCGGGCGACCAGGACGAGCATCGTCATTGACATCTTCTCGGCCTTCCTTAAACCGGTTATACCACAATTCAACTTGTGTTCTGCTCATAGTAGACTCGCCAAAGGCCACAGTCAACATTTCAAATGTCCTTGCGCATTTAATTTCATTTTTTACACAGAACTGAATACAGTTTCTTTGATCCATTTTTTCGAATAGTACAAAATCGAAGAGCACAGCAAAACACGACTAACCTTTTTATCTGTCAAAAACAAACTGACAATCCAAAATGGTTGGTATTGCCAACATATATAACAGACATGTGTACCAACATAACAGAAAAAAAATGCGAACATCGAACATACGTAACTCACGAAAAGATGAAAATAACGGTTATCTTTTGATCACACCTCGTATATGAAAAGTTTTACATTTCTCATAGGCGATGCTAGCCTCTGATTGTTCGGACCATTTGGAGATGCCTGTTATCGGTCTGAAAAATGTTTCTCAACTGCTCGCAAATCGTTAGATTTATAAAAAACTATAATATCATCAGCATACATATTATGTGATAGTTGTCTATAGTTTAGAGCGATATTGCTGATTTCATTAAATGCGATAACGAATGAAACTACTGAAAGGGGAGATCCCTGCGGAATGCCATTGAATAAATTATATGACTGGGAGTACTTGTTATTGAGCTTTACGTTAAATGTGCGATTTGTCAAAAACGATTTGATGAAGTTGAATAATTTTTTTCCCACTTTCCATATAGCCAATTGTCGCAAAACTATATGAGCTCCGACTCTTTACTCTCTCCGAATATCTTGCATTATATTTTCATTACTGGAATAAATTGTAGCCAGTTTTATTTGATCTGTATGTCTTTTTATAAGTCTACCATTTCTTAATAAACAAGTATATGATCGTGGTCCGATCTTTGTTTTTATAACAGCCGGAGCCCATGAACTTTTATTTGGATTAGAATAGTCGCGAATTAAAACATTTTGCTCTTCTTCAAAATCAACAATCCTTTTGCCTTTATAATCTGAAATAGATTTTTGTTGCTTTTCAAGTATCACATCTCTAATGATTGGGGGTTTAATTAAATCAAATCGAGTCCTAATCGATCTTCCAAGAAAAATAAATGCCGGACTTTCACCTGTTGTGCAATGCTTCATGTTGCGATAGTCCATTAAAAATCGACTTAAAACGACATCTATATTCTGATTTTCAGTAGAATCTAAGTTCGCATAAATGGATTTTTTTAAAACTTTAACAAAATTTTCTGCCTGTCCATTGGTCGCTGGATGCCCTGGTGCCATTAACACATGTTTAATTTTGTTTTTTTGAACAAAACATTTAAATTCGTCAGATACAAATTGTCTGCCGTTGTCGCTGACGATTGTATGGACAATGCCAAAACGACTGAAAACTTCTCTAAGTTTTGTAATTACAAAATTTGAGGTAATATTTTTAGTTTTAAAAACTTCGACCCATTTTGAATATGAATCTGTTATTATAAAGAAATAAAAATTGTTAACAGGACCTGCAAAATCAATGTGGATTCTTTGCCAAACAGAATTTGTTGGTACCCATGGTATAAGTTTGCTCTTTTCAGGGCTAGGTAAAAGTCGCTGAGAAGAAAGACATGATTTAATTAAGTGTTCTATGTCTTTATCAAGCTTGGGCCACCAAATGTAAGACCTAGCGACTGACTTAGTTTTTACTATACCTAGATGCGATTCATGGAGTAAATCAAGTACAGATTTTCGCAGCTTTTTTGGAACTACAACTCGATAACCCCATAACAAGCAATCACGATCAACTGTTAATTCAATATCTTTGCCTGTATATGCTGCAAACTCTTCTCCTTGTAAATCTTTAATTTTGCCCATTTTAACAAACTCACAAACTTTAGATAGAACTGGATCTCTTCTAGTTTCACGAGCTATATCTGTGAAATCCAGATTTAAAATATTTTCTTTTTCGACATAATTTATATATGACGTATCATCTATGCTGTTAATTTCACCTTTGGCTTTTACCTGTGGCATACGTGAAAAATTGTCAGCATAATTAGCATGACCTTTTACATGTTCTATTTTATAATTAAAACCGGAAAGTATAAATGCCCACCTTTGGACACGAGCTGCCGCCATTATAGGCAAACCTTTGTTTTCACCAAATATTGAAAGTAATGGTTTATGATCCGTTTTCAACGTAAAAAAATGTCCAATTAGATATTGCTTTAATTTGGTGACACAAAAAATTATAGCTAAAGCTTCCTTCTCATGCGTACTATATTTTCGTTCAGCTTTAGTTAAAGCTCTGGATATAAACGAAACTGGTTTTAATTCATTATTTGAAAATTTATGTGAAAGTATGCCAGCTATTGCACAGTCAGAAGCATCTGTAGTCAAAACAATGGGTAATTTTGGATTGAAATGTACCAAAACTTTATCCGAAGTAACCTCTTCCTTAATCATGTCGTACGCTATTTGACATTCTTTAGACCACTCATATTTTACATCTTTTTGTAATAATTTGTATAACGGAATCATTATTCTTGCATAATTATCAATAAATTTGGCATAATAATTTACCATACCTATAAATGCACGCAGTTCCGAAACATTTTCAGGAACTGGAGCCTTTAAAACTGATTCGATTCTGTCTTTGTTCTTGCGTAAGCCAAATCTGTCAATTGTGAATCCCAAATATGATATACTTTCCTTAAAAAATTCACATTTCCTCACATTAAGTTTGAGACCTGCTTGACATAATTTTGTAAGAACAGTTTTTAAATTTTGTATGTGCTGATGCATATTCTTTCCCGATATAGTAATATCATCTTGATATGCAACAACAAATGGTATACCTCATAACAAATTCTCTATAGTTTTTTGAAATATCGATGCTGCAGGCTTAACGCCAAAAGGTAAGCGCTTCATTTTTAACGTCCCGATAGGAGTATACCATGTACAAATCATTTGCGATTTTTCATCAAGTATTAATTGATTATACGCATTGGATAATTACAGTTCTGTGTAAACTTCACCACCTTCCAGTGATGCAAAAATCTCATCAATTAATGGTAAGGGGTATTTAAAATCTGATAAAAATTTATTTATAGTGACTTTATAATCTCCACAAATTCTAATATGTATCCCCATTCTGAGTGATCTACCGGTTCTAACACATCTTTTGCAATTAAATCACGTAAACTGTTTTCAATTTTTTCCTTCCAAGCAAACGGAATCGGACGGGGCTTAAAAAAAATGGGTTTGACATCATCATCCATAACCAAAGAGATTTCGCCAAATTTATAGCTACCAAGGCCATTGTCAAAGACTTCTGAAAACTCATTTTTAATCTGTTCAATTATAATGGAAGATTGATCAGTATTGTTTACCATATTTACTTGAACAAGTTCGAAATTAAATTTTCTTAAAAAGTTTCTACCAAACAAAGGACTGTTGTTATTATTTGTAACCACGAGTTTAATCTTTTTTTTTATTTCATTTAATTCCACCTCTTCATAGTATTCTCCTAATATCTGGATTCTATTTCCATTATAATCAACAAAAGGATCTTGACAAGAATTAAGACTTGCATTTTTACCATATTTTTCAAAGAATGACTTCGACACCAAACTGCACGGAGCCCCAGAGTCACAAATTACCTTAACTGGAAATCCATTTATCTTAATGGTAACACTGTAAAGCTTCGTTGAATCGACACCACTGTTATGTGAAATACTGTAAATAGAGAAATCATTAGGATTGTTTTTGTCTAAATTTTCACTATTGGAATCTGATTCTGATAAATAATTTACAACTTTTTCCTTTTTATGTAAATGTCCAATTTTTCCACAGTAGTGATACTTGCTCTCCTTATACCAACAGTCTCTAGATAAATGGTTTCGCCAACCACAGTGTATACAGGCGTTGTTGGATCTTGTTGACTTGTTGTATGTTGTTTTGTTTTCATCAGGTTGACTCTTTTGCTTGTAGTCATTGTTGTAGTTTCTGTTTTGATTCTGGTATCCTCTATTTTTGTTGTTTTTTTTGTTGTTAACGTAGCCAATTTGCATATCACCTTCAATTTTCGTTAAAAGCTTCATCTCCATTATAAGCGACTTTCGCAGTGCTTCATCTATTGTAATTCGCTCATCCTCTTCACATAGTCGTTCAAAAATTTTGCTGTTTATACCCATGATGAAACGATCTAGCACAAATGCTGCCAAATTCTCACCGAATTTACAAGAGAGCGCAAGCTTTTTGACCCTTGCATGCCACTCAGAAACGGATAAATTATGCAGTGTCTCGTACGGAATAGGACCAATAGCTTTTAAGAGTGTAGATTTTTTTGCATTCTCTTCCGTACAGTTTATATCAACCAAATGTATCTCCATGATTTAGAATTTGGTTTTTATTTGTAATGAAAGATCTGTGAAAGTTTGAATTATGGGAATACAAAGACTACGTAGAAGCAAAAAACTCGCAAATATCTTTGGCATTGTAAAGAGGACCATGAGGTGTTTCAATAAACTTGATTGAGGATTGAGAATATGACCCTGCTAGCATTTTCAAGTCAGATCAAAGGTTTTTTGGATTGGTTTGGGGAGTTATTGATGCTGTTAAAGTCTCAAGACTTTTTCTTTTAGCTTCCATAAGTGTTTTCCTAAATATAGCGTTAGCTTTCTTATACTTCAATAAATTTATGCTTGAACGCATTCTCCTATATTCGATCCATAGTTTCTGTTTTTCCTTTCGCAAGTTTGTCAGCTCGCATGACCAGTAGGGGACAATTAACTTGTGTAGTTTATTTTTAGTTTGAGGAATTGCGTAATTAGCAGCAGTTCTTATCAATTTTACAATGGGGTATTTGTCGTAAGTTGTTTAGCTAGCATTTCGTATTTATTCCAATTAGCTTGGTTTGTTAAAAATTTTGGCTTGGGTTTACCTTTATTTAATAGGGGTGTTATTAAATTTGTTACAATAGGGAAATGATCACTACCATGTAAATACGGGAGAGTGGAGCTTGATAGTTTTGAGGCAATATTGGCGGAACAAATAGTCAAATCTATGTGGGTTAATGTTTGGTGTGTTGAGAAATGTGTAGGTGAGCCATCATTCAGTACGATAAGATTTTCAGATAAAATGAGATCCTCTAAAATTTTTCCCCTGTGGTTAGCTGTGTGGGAAACCCAAAGTGGGCTCCAGGAGTTAAAATCTCCAATAATGATTATTGGTGTTGACAATTGGCTAGTTATGTCCAGTAATTCTTTCAAACTAAAATGTTGTTGTGGTGGAATGCATAGGGATAATATGGTAAATTTAAAGCCTATGTTAATTTCTATGGCAATATTGGCAATATTTGACTGGACATTTATTCGAGTATGAGAAATGTCCTTTTTTACAAGTACTGCGATTCCCTGTTTAGAGGTGGAATTTATCGGTAAATTGTAAAAGTAACTGGTATATTGTTTTGGGACTGCTGCTGATTGGTTTGCTGGTAAGTGTGTTCCTTTTATATTCCATTGTAATAGTTTCATTACAAAATGATAACAAAATTAAAAATATAAAGAATTCTTATTATTTGTTTTTAATATGTGCGTGATTTAAATGTATTAAGAATCTGATTCATAGTTAGTGTTACTGTTGTTAGTTTGGTTTATGTTGCTTGATTCTTCATCGTCTGAAATGTTGACTGTAGGGTGAAATAAGTGAAGGTCAGCGGTATTATTCGAGATGGGTATTAGAAAGTGAGGGGGATTGTTGGTTGATTGAGAAGTAGTGGAAATATTTGAGGGGGTTAAGAGAGGTTGGTTGTTGGATTTGTTTTTGTGTGCAAGAATAAATGAGGAAGTATTCGGAGTAGATTTTAATAAAGGTTGATTTAAATAGTTTCTTTCAGGTGAAAGAGTAGAGGAGAGAGAGATTTGGCTGATTACTGTGCTTGGGCTATTGCGCGAATCGTTTATTGAAAAATTTGAGTTGGTTTGAGTGGTTGGAGGTTTACTATTATTATTATTTTTAACAGCTTGGGCAGCAACTGCAGAGTATGATGTTTCTGATGAAGCGGTAGTAGTCGTTGTTGATTTTTAATTTTTAAATTTATTTAGCTTGTACGAATTTAGTGCATTCAAATGACTATTTTGGTAGTAGTTCAGTGTCTGCTGATGATATGTCTGCTGTAGTTGCGAGGAACTGTGTTTCTGAATGCCCATTTGTGTTTGAGTTTATTTCTGTGGGTGAAGATGATGTTGCTCGCTGTGTCAACAAGATAAAGTCAAATGCTGTCGGAGAGGATGGAATTCCTATTAAATTTATTAAACTTATTTTGCCTTTCATTCTAAGCCCGTTGACCCATATAATTAACCATTGTTTAACGAGCTCCGGCTTCCCCAGTATTTGGAAAATAGCGACGATTATCCCTATAGCTAAAAAGTCCAATGCTAATGTACCGTCTGATTTCCGTCCTGTAAGTTTGTTGTCGGCTTTATCAAAGGTATGTGAATCTCTCATGGCTGAGCAAATCTCAGAACACGTCAGAAAATTTGACCTTATTTCCCCACTCCAATCTGGTTTTCGGCCTGGACACAGCTGCTCCACTGCTGTTGTTAAAATATTGGATTACATCAGAGAGTCATTTGATATGAGACATTTGACCTTGCTTTGTCTGTTAGATTTCTCTAAAGCATTCGATTCTGTAGATCACTCATTACTATGTGAAAAGCTACGGTTGAATTTTGGTTTTTCCAGCTCGGCGGTCCGTATGTTAAATAGTTACTTGGTTGGAAGGTCTCAAAGGGTTAGGGTGGGAAAGAATGTGTCTGCGTTCAGTAATTCAACCTGTGGGGTGCCTCAGGGGTCAGTGCTTGGTCCACTTTTGTTTACACTGTTCATAGATGACATTTTCAGTAAGTGTCGTCATGTTACCATGCATGCATATGCTGATGACCTTCAATTGTATTTGTCCAGACCTATTGGTCTCATTGATGATTTATGTGCTAGGGTAAACGAAGACTTGATCATAATAGCAGAATTGGCTATAGCTAATAGGCTGAAGCTCAACTCCCAAAAATCATATGTCCTCCCGATTTCCAAGTCTGGTTACCCTTCCTCTGATATACCGACAATTTCACTAAATGATACAAAACTTAAATTTGTTGAAAAAGTAAAAAACCTTGGATACCACATTAACTCCGTACTATCCTGTGAGGATCACATAAATTCAGTGGTGAGTAAGGTATACTATACCTTACGGAATTTGAGGAGGACTGCATCATTTGTGCCTGCTGAGACCAGAAGGAGGTTGGTGCTTCAGCTTATTGTACCGATCATGACTTACTCAGAGGTTGTTTATGGTAAACTTGACTCGGGTTCCAGGCATAAGTTGCAGGTGGCATTCAATAATGCTACAAGATATGTATATGGTTTAAGAAAGTTTGACCATATCAGTAAGTTTTGCAATCAGGTCCTTGGTTGCAATATTTTTAATTATATGGATGCTAGAAATTGCATATTTCTACATAACTTAATATACACGCGAACACCTAATTATTTGTTTGTAAAGTTGAAGTTTTGTAGATCGAGGAGAAATATGAACCTCTTAGTCCCTAATTACAAGTATTTAAACTCGAATAGACTCTTTTTTGTGAACGCCATCAGGTTGTGGAATTCGTTGCCTTTGGCAATTAGGAGTATATCAAGTAAGCACAACTTTAAGCAAGCAGTTTTTCACTACTTCTCTTAATGCTATTTTTTTTATTTTTTGTTTTTTATTTATTTATTTTTTTTTTCCCCCCTCTTTTCTGCTTTCCTACTTTTTGTTTCCTTTTTGTTTATTCATTGTTTTTCTGATCTGACTTTTCCTTATTTCTGAAAAATTATTTATTTTTAAAGTTAATTATTTATTTATTCAATTATTTATATGTTTAATTATTTATTTATCTGATCTTAACTTATTTATTTGTCTGATCTAATAATTTAGTTTAATTTAACTTACATTCTTAGTCTTATTTTAAGTAATTTTTGTTATATATAATTCATTGTTATTCGGATACTTCTTGACGCATTTAAAAGACCCTGTCTTATATGTGAACGCTTTAAAATAAATAAAAAAAAAAAAAAAAAAAATGAAGAAGCCGGGTGCTCTGCTGCACAATTTGCAAACGTCAGCTGAGATATCATTCTTATCAAGTATGAATCTCACAAATGACCACCAAAGCCGTTTATGCATTTTCCAATTCCCTTTCATATTTCCATTCGAAACCATTCTCAAGTGCAATGACACAAACCTACCAAAGAGCAAAGTCAGTACAATCACTACAATGACATAAATTAACTGAAGCGCAATGACATAGACAACACCCCCCCCCCCCCCCCCAGAGGAGGGCAGAAAGAAAACTGGTTTTTCCAAGCCTTTAGGACATTATGAGTACGTACGAATGCCGTTTGGTCTGAAAAATGCCCCATCAACTTTTCAACGCCTTATGAATTCGGTATTACAGGAATTCATAAACAAGATCTGCGTAGCATATATGGACGACATATTGGTGTTTAGCACAACCATAGGCGAACATGTAAGTAGTATTAGGAAAATATTCCAGAAATTACGTGCGCATAACCTAAAAATTCAATTTGATAAATGCAAATTCTTTTCAAAAGAGACCGTATATTTGGGACACGTTCTGATACCCGAAGGGGTCAAACCTAATCCAAGGAAAATCGAAACTATTTTAAACCTTAGATTGCCTCGAACAACAAAACAAATAAAATCATTTTTGGGAATAACTGGCTACTATCGCAAATTCATACGAGATTATTCCAAAATAGCTCAACCAATGACTCAATACCTCAAAAAGAACAGCAAAATAAACATAAACGACTCAAACTATATAAATGCCTTTGAAAAACTAAAACTAATATTGACGGAAGCACCCATATTAAAATATCCTGACTTTAACAAAAAATTTAAAGTAGTTACCGATGCTAGCATGTTCGCTATAGGAGCTGTTCTTCAACAGAATAATCACCCTATTTGCTACGCTAGCAGAACATTAAACGATCATGAACGAAACTACTCAACCACAGAAAAGGAATTACTAGCAATCGTGTGGGCTACCAATTACTTCAGACCATACATTTATGGAGTAAATTTTGAACTGGCAACAGACCACCAACCCTTAAAATGGTTACATGCTAAAACAAAAGGCAAAGACATTAATTCTCGATTGCAAAGATGGCTTTTAAAACTAGGAGAATACAATATAAACATAGATTACATCAAAGGAGGCGATAACAAAGTAGCAGATTTTTTAAGCCGAGTTAATGCAGACACAAATGAAATCAACACAATAGAAGTTCACAGTCAAGAACCTGGTATTGAACATCCAGATACACAATACCCTAATAACCATATACCAACATTAGATACTGCAGTGAATAGATTTAAAACACAAATCATACTTACAAATGACAAAACACAGGACTTTAGTATCAAACATGGCAATAAGAAAATTTTTTTAAGCGCAGCTGACCTACAACGTAACATATCTCATATTTTAAAGCACCACACAGGAAATGGAAAAATAGGAGTTTACTCAGAGTTAACTGACAACGATTTTAAAACATTTGAACATAAAGCAAAAGAGCTTTCCGAAAATAACTAAAAATTCGTAAGATGTGCCTACCATGCAAAAGATATGGACAATGAAGATGACACCTACAAACAAATACAAAAATACCACAAATACGAAACAGGACATACTGGAATTAATGAAAATTATGAAGGCCTCAAAAAATATATATATTACCCTAACCTAAAAAATATGATTCAGAAATACATAAACAATTGCGATACTTGCAACCGCGTAAAATATGATAGAAATCCTATCAAGGAAAATTTTAAAATGACAGAGACTCCAACAGACATTAGACAAATAATACATATGGACGTATACACAAATTCAAAAGCAAATTTTTTGACATTTATCGATAGATTCTTTAAGTTCGCCACCGCATATTACCTTGAAGATAGAAATCACAGAACGATTCTTGAAAAACTAAGAGATCTCAGATCACAAAAGGGGCACTTTAAGAAACTAATCACAGATAATGAATTTAAAAGTATGAACGTAAAAGACTACTTACGAAACGAGAACATAGAACTTCATTTAGTAAAAGCAAACAACCACACAGGAAACTCTGATATCGAACGGCTACACAATACATTAGCAGAGAGAATAAGAATTCTAAATATCGAAAACAAGCAACTTAGCATAAAAGAGAAAATGTGTATAGTTACCACTCAACAATAAAGGAAAAACCAATTAATGTACAACAAGGGAAGTGTGACAAAAGTCAGATTTATACAAATTCCATTAAAGAAAAAACTAGGTACATAATTAAACACAACACAAACAGAGAACACTATTCAGAAAATAGATCAGAAGGCTACATCAAAAATTATAAAAGTGTGAGGCATAAGGAAGAACCAAAATATACTAAGAAAGCACTAGGAAATATACATACATCCAATATTAAAAGAGAAACTAAATTTGCAGGTAAAATGGATGTTAATATTATTCCTGATACTGTGGACACCGAACTGTGGACACTAACAATAGACAACGTCGCTCTCGTTAAAAACTACGATACAATACTACACTTTATAAATCCATACGAAATCTTAGACATAGTCGACAACTTACAAAATAATATAAAGAAATCAAACCTACAAGAAAAATCTATTGCAATTAAATAACACCCGAAAAAAATTATTCCACACAGAGAAAAACGTGGACTATTTAATTTCATGGGTACTGCATAAAAATGGCTTTATGGAGCAATGAATGATGGAAGACAGACAAGAAATAGAAGGACACCTTAACTTAATTGATACAAACATCACAATGCTATACAAAACCTTAACGGTGTGAGAATGAAATTTGCCCACTGACAAATTTCACTCACACGAAAACTAATAAAACAATAGTAGGCGAGAAAAAATGTATAAAGTCGGAAAATGCGGGGAATCAAGGCATTCATTCATTCGTTCTTCAAAATAAACTGACAACTGTTTGCTCGTCACGCGTTCCAGATCATCTCAAGTCCCGCTAGTTCCAGGACTCGCCCAGATCCATTGCTAGTCACGCGTTCCAGATTATCTCAAGTCACGCGAGTTCCAGGACTCGCCCAGATCCTTTGCTAGTCACGCGTTCCAGATTATCTCAAGTCGCGCGAGTTCCAGGACTTGCCCAGATCGTTTGCTAGTCACGCGTGTTCCGGTACTCACCCAAGTTCTTTGCTAGTCACGCGTTCCGGATTATCTCAAATCACGCGTGTTCCGGTACTCACCCAGGTCCTTCGCTAGTAACGTGTTCTGGATCATCTCAAGTCACGCGTGTTCCGGTACTCACACAGGTCCTTCACTAGTAACGCGTTCCGGATCATCTCAAGTCACGCGAGTTCCAGGACTCGCTAGGAATCTAGAGTAGTCAGAAAGAATAAATAATTCTGTATACGACCCCTGGACTCCGCTGAGTTTTACCCCGGCACAAAGAAGAGTCGTTACAACAGTCAGATAAAAATTAACCAAAACTTCAACGAAACCTTCTCCATATTGAAAAACGCAATCGATAAAGACAGAATACTAATAAACTTAATGACATTAGTGGTCAATCAAGTACACTACACAGACAAACACTATATATAGACTTCATATTAAAGAAAAAAATTTTACAAGATAACATAGACCATATACAGGACAACATTGCATCTGCTAGACTTGGCACTATTCATAGCAATTTACTAACAAACGAGGAAATAGAGGAATACAAAATCGACCTAGATAAGTTACAAGATATAAAATTAAGCACAATTCTAGACCAAAATAAAAATATTATATTTGTTATAAGAATATCAAAAGATACTGTTATTCTACAAAGAATATTACTGCACCCAATAGCAGATAAACATAATTTAGAATATATGTTTGAACCGCAAGAAATTGTCAAATTTGAAAAAGAGATATACAATTATGTTGGAGACAGATATATTAAAAATTTAAGAAGATGTAATAACTGTACATTGAAAAAGAACTGCATGCACATATTTAATAACATTTCCGAAATTATAGAATTAAATAATACTAGCAAGAAACCAACATTTAGCAAATTTCTCAAATACTTGTGACGAACGTAAATTAATTTTGAATGGAAATTATTTATTTAACTTCAACAACTATTCTATCATTATAAATAATAATAAGATACAAAATGCAGAAAGACAGTTTAAACGAAGTTTCACGATACCAAATTATTTGGAAAGCATTAAAGATTCAAATAAAAAGCTAACATTTGACAACTTAATTCTAGAAAAAATTCAAAATCTGAAAGAAATCAGTGAAATTAAATATTCCAAGCACGAAAAATATGCATTTGGAAGCACTTTAGTAATAATTACAATTGTCATTATAATATTTATTGTAACGTTGACCTGTAAGCACAAAAACCTGCAAGTAAAGATAAAAAATATGATGCCTCAGGAGTGTCCTCAAACTAAGGGGGGAGGAGTTACGCCAGCAGTTGCTGCGAACCCTAAATCTAACACCAAACGTCAGCTGAGATATCATTCTTATCTAGTATGAATCTCACAAATGACCACCAAAGCCGTTTATGCATTTTCCAATTCCCTTTCATATTTCCATTCGAAACCATTCTCAAGTGCAATGACACAAACCTACCAAAGAGCAAAGTCAGTACGATCAGTACAATGACATAAATTAACTGAAGTGCAATGACATAGACAATTCTACCTCAGGAATATTATTAAGGAAAGGCGCATAAATTGTGCCTTTTGTTGAATTTAGATTTTCGTGGTATTTGGCTGATATTGAACATTAGCCATGTATGTAGTTGTTTCGTGGCAATGAATTTCTTGGCGACAATTTTATTATTCACCAAAAGCAACAAAATTCCGTCTCGCAGTTCAGAAATAGATAATATTTCCTTACTAATTAGGTTTAGGGATTTGTTAACCGCAAAGCACGAGTAATGTGATAAAGGTTTTTTGTCGTCAGTTGATTGGACTATAATAAATTTTGGATCAGGTTGCTTAATTTGCGGAAGGTCTGGGTAGATGTCAATTTTTGCATTTTTTCCAAGTGTGCGTTTTCTTTTATTGGTTACTTCAGCAAGATCGGCGAACCGGTTATTGCTGAGGTCAGGGGGCCGGTTGGCCATCCTCGAGGGGTAAATACTCTCAGTATATGTGTCGAATTGAAGCACTTATTTTGGAGAAAAGCGAAATAAAAAAGAAAAGCATAGAAAAATAATGAAAAAATAAACACTTTGCGACTATAGCAATAAATCAAAGAAAACATGACTAGTAGGCACGAGTGTCAAAATTTTGATGTTTACTTTTTGGACTTGAATCATCTTTGTCCAATTTATCTTATTTTTTCGCACTTCTAGCTTAGCTTTCATAATAAAATCTCTACCCAAAACTACTACCATCGATATCATCCGATACAACAAAAATATCCACTGATACTTTTTCACTTTCAAAACATATTTATTTAAATTTTTCCATAACAAATTAGTTTTGTTTTATTTATTCCGTAGTAATTTATATCATTCTTTATATTTATTCTCAAAAAATCTGGTACAAACATCCGTGTAAATTAGGCATTCTAATAAAATTGTATAAGTATTACTCACTAAATTAAAATAAATATTCATTTTTCTTACAAATTCTTCGTTGCGATAGTCTTGCACGTTGTCCACCATCAAATTCTTCTTCTTATATTTTGGGCATTCAGCGGCGTAGTGCCTAAACTCTCCGCATGCATGACAAGTTCCGACTTCTCTCTTCGACTTACGGCATTCCGATGCAATGTGTCCCATCGAGTTGCAGTTGAAGCACCGAATTTTCCGCTCAGCAACGTCATTTGCTCCTCCTACTGTCATAAACTTTGGTAAAGAAATGTCTCAAAATGCCTCCAACAACTGATTTTCGTAGCAAAAGCGACGCATATTCGCCTGTGGTCGCAGCTGTCGGTTGAGTATACCCTCTATGATGTACTCCACCAGTTCTTCGCTTCCACATTCAATTTGGTTTGCTAATATAAGCTTGTCGTGAAAGTAGCTTTGAAAACGTTCGCTAGGTTGCCATTTACGTGCTTCAAACTCCCAACGAAAGCTCAGCTTGATGGTGCGGTTGTCAAAAAAGAATTTCATCTCATCGAGCAGGCTGCGAATTGAAATTGTTGCAATGTATGCTCTGGAGTGGAGCCATTTTAAAGAGTTTCCTTTTATTTTGTTGCGATCAAAATACATTTACCAGGTATTATTAATTGAGAGAGTGAGAGGAAAACAGTCATAATATGTGTCAAATCTGCTCTCTTAGCTAATGTTGTATACGAAAAGAAACTAAAAAAAGGAAATAGTAAATTATTGTGATTGGAAACAAGTAAATTATTGTCGTCAGCTTCCAAAGTGTAGTGAAATCAATTAAAAATATATATAAACAATAATAAATAGAAAAATGGTGCATTATCGTTGCGTTATTTGCAATAATACATGGATAAAGGAAAAAGTTAGATTTTTCAGCGTTCCTAAAGACGCAATCATTATAGATCATTTTTATAGAGTTCAACGGAAATAAAATTGTGCGTGAAAAGTTAATGGAATTAAGCAATAAAGTTAATTCACCAAATGCGGTAAAACAATTTTTTTTTAAATGTCGAATGTATTTTAGAATTAAATTTTTATATAAAAAATTAGCAATTCAAAAAAAAAACAGAATAATAGGCAATAGTAAATTATTAAAAATAATATTTTAAGTTGTATTACTTGTTATATGTGTGTATGCATAATTTTGTTTTTAAATAATAATAAATGAAAAAAATCCAAAAAATAAAGGGCATTTGAGTTTTTACTTATTACGAAAAAAAGCATAGCCCGAAAATTGCGGCCAAAATTTACAAAAGAAGCAACATTGTTTATTAATTTTGACACTTATTATGACTGAGAGAAAATGACATTTGAAGAGCGGTCTTCTATTAATAATACCTGGTAAATGTATTTTGGTTGCGATTAATGCACGCAAGTTGTTCTCATCTAAGTTTTTGATTTTTTTACACCTAGTAGCAGGGCACACTTAAAAGGTAGTCGCAAGGGAGAATTGCTCCTCTTCTTGTTTTCGTTTTGACGTTTCCTCGAAAGCTTCGAAACTTTTATTTGAGATCAGTGTTGCAAATAAACAAAGTTTCAAATATACAAATAATAGTTTCTAAATAATTGAGATATAATAATTAATAAAAATAAAATGGGAAAGTGCGCTTTATGTGGAAAAGTGACAAACTTAAAATATAATTTAAAATTTTCTACAATGTTATAAAATAAAAAAATTAATTCCTCATTGGAAATATTCTTATGTTGTTGCTCTTTTACATATATTCAACATTGTGGGTATTTTCACAAGAATCATTGCTTTAAATGATGCACCTTTGCTGCCATTGGAAGTAGGTGCTGCAGTCTATTTGTATGCATATTATTTACAGTTATACAGTTTGAATCCGTTTCAACTGAATTGTATATATATAGCGATTTCGGCAGTGTATTGTTGCACTTCTGTATATAATCGTCATAGTTGTTAACTGTAAGTAAATAATTATCAAAGAATTAAGCTGCCTGAAAATTAGCAGTTATACCATTTAGTTGCTGCCCCTGTTCACAAGTTCACAAATGGATATGGCGCTTGATTTATGCAACTAATACAATATATTATTAGGATGCCGCATTTGCGTTAAATTGGAAAAAAATTTGTTAAATATGGAATCCATATATTTGTCCCAAGCAAATTAAGTGTCTGCTACCTTTGGCCAAGCATCTTCTAGAATTCACTGCACATGTATAATGCTACTCATTGCCGCTGGCGGCCGCCCATTGTCACTTAGTACCCCTCTCACACACAATTGTGTACAGCGGGAGTAGTCGAGCCACTTGTTTCATTGATCCCGCTCCCACACAAACTATTAAAAAATTTTGCATTTAAACATTTTCACATTTCCACATAATTTAATTTTGCAGAAATCTTTGTTTTACATTTATTAAATTTTATTTAATTTTCCTCACTATCAATATCGCAAAATCTAAATTCAAATTCAAATCCAGGGTACACCGATTTGTGCACCCTGTTCAAAGCTAAAATTAGATTTTAACATGTCAAAAGCGAAAGCTTTTTTCAAGCAATTGACAAGTCAAAATCCAGAAATTGTTGTTGTTGTAGACTTGTTGTAGCCTTGCGGCCACCTTCTTAGTGCACACTGCTTAGTAGTTGAGACTCACACAGCTGCCACTGGTCTCCTTCTCCTGAATATTCAGAGACCAAATTCTTCACCATCGATATCTTATTTGTAAATATCTCATCTATCGCTTCTTTTGTGGTTTTTTCGCACTCACTTGCCACTTCGATCCTAGCTTCTGTGTTTTTTGTTTTCTGCTTTCCATTCTTTTTTTCTGGCACTCATTCGACATTTCATTGTTCTTGGTTTTGTTTGTACATTCGTTTGCTGTTTCATTGTTATTATTATCCTTTATCATTCATCATTTTATAAAAAAAATTATAGAAATTAATATATATGTTGTGCTCAGAATGAATAATTTATTTTTTAAGATTTTTAACATATATAACGTATTTTAAATATTAACTATTTGTTGCCGATCCGCACTTGCCGCAACTCCAGAACAGACTGAATACGGCGCAAAGAGAGCAGCTGCCGCTGCTTCGTAGCCCCGCGCCAAAATATACCAACAGTTAAAGATGGCTTCCGCACAAATACGATATGCACCTGCCTCGACTGTTCTCTCGCTCTCCACCGCACAACACGTGCTTTCGCACCGTACCGAACGATGGAACGCAGAGATAGGCCGACAACATGGCGCCCCAGGTACCAGGCGGAAGCCACCTGAACGTTAGGATTCGGAGTGAACATGCCGCCCCCCTTGCATTATTGCAAGAGAAGAACATATCCACGCCGGATCCCGTTCATACCCTTCATCAATGGAGGGTGGTTTGGTGCCCGAGGGCGCAGCTTCAGGAAGCATGCGCACCCCTCAATGCGGTGGCCCATCTGCTAACACATAGTGCAGATGATCTGCGGAGTAGGGCGTAGCTGCACCGGTCTCTTCGTAATACCCAGAAAGGGCGGAACAGCGCGGGATGGTTCCCGCCTGGACTCCTCCTGACCTTGGTTTGGCGCTTCCGGAACCACGCAGCCAGGTGGCGCGCCGGTGGCAGAGAGGTGAAGCTCGATGGGAGGTCGAATTTAGTTGACCTGGCCCGACGAGGTGCTGTTGGGTCCGGTGGCACCGCCATGGAGAGTGGAGGTGGTAGCACGGCCACACTCGAACAACTGGCAGACAAAAAGCAGCACCCGTCAGAAATCGAGTAGCGGGTCTTGTGCACCGAGTGGGCCTAGATCTGAGAAAATATCAAAAATTTAATTAGTACAAGAAGGGAATAGATCTAAAAGAAAACATAAAAACTATAAATTGAAAAAGTACAAGGTACGTTATACCCCTCCGCTGGTAGGAGGCGGCTCTTCTCCCGGTAGGATCACCACCTTCGTGATAGGTCGGGTTAGCATTCCACGTGCGGTTCACACATCCACAACACGCACTTTTCCATCAGGACTAGGGTGCGTATCGGTGACCCTGCCCAGCCGCCATTCTTGAGGCGCTAGGTTGTCTTCCCGCACAACCACTAACTCACCCACCTTGACATTCACTTGAGCCGTCCGCCACTTACTCCGCCGTTGACACTCGAGAAGATATTCGTTTTTCCAACTGACGCTGAATTGATGGGCCAGCGCCTTCAGTTTTTGCCATCGGTTCAAAATTGAGAGAAAGGGTGTTGTATCCGGAGGCTCAGCTGGTGCCAACAGTGGCGCACCCACCAAGAAATGACCAGGCGTCAGCGCTGGGAGATCCGTGGGGTCCTCAGACAGAGCGCTGATAGGCCTAGAATTAACACACGCCTCGATGCGCGCTAAGAGAGTCACAAATTCTTCAAACGTGTACTTAAGTTGCCCTGCGATGCGCTTGAAATGGTGCTTGAAACTCTTGACCGCTGCTTCCCAAAGACCCCCCATATGTGGAGCATGGGGGGGATTAAAATCCCACTCGATCTGAGTATGAAAGTGACCCACCACGGTTCGGTCACGGATTTCGCGGAGCACCCGCTGGAAATCAAGCCTCAACGCCTTTTCCGCGCCCACAAAGTTCCGACCATTATCCGAGTGCATTTTCAAAGGACATCCCCGGCGGGCGATAAACCGAGACAATGCCGCAAGGAAGGCAGGAGTACTCAAATCAGTAGTCGCCTCAAGGTGAACTGCTCTCGTAGCGAAGCATACAAAGATGCAGACGTACCCCTTCGTAACGTGGCATGCCCGCCCCTTATAGTGCTTGATATCAAACGGCCCCGCGAAATCAACTCCAGTATGGGTAAAAGGACGTGAACACGTGGTACGTTCAACCGGAAGAGCTGCCATGAGCTGCTGTTGTCGACGCTTCTTCCACAGAATACATGTCTTACATTGGAGAATTGTGCTTTTAATGAGCGTTTTCGCTTTTGGAATCCAATATTGGGTCCGGATTAGCCGCAGCATTAGTTGATTCCCCCCGTGTAGGGACACCTGATGGATGAACTTCACTATTAGACGAGTCAAATGACCATAGTATGGCAGAATGATCGTGTGTCTCTCCGAAAATGGCAAATGTGTAGTGAGCGCCAACCGACCATTTACGCGCAGAGTACCATCGGAGTGCACGAACGGATTCAGAGCCAAAAGCGAACTGGAGCTGGATATCGGCTCCCGTGTCACAAGTGCGCTGTATTCTTTTGGGAAATACATTTTCTGCGCGAGCACAATAAGGCAAGTGGTCGTTTCAGCGATTTCTCCCCGAGTAAGCGGGGACCCCCTGTCAGGAGTCGTGTCCCGATGTTTCACCGAACAGTAGCGCATAAAGCGGCGCACGAAACTCAACACTCGGAGGGCCCTAGAAAATGAGGAGAAGCGCAACATTGGGTCGTCCGCAGAGGACACATATACTACATGACACTTTGCAGGTCGTTGCTCTTCATCGGTTGCTAACACGTGTTCGTCCAACGGAGGCGGCCACCGTTTCCGCTCTTGCTACAGCCAGGCCGGGCCTTCCCACCAGAGCTTGTTGTGGAGTAGTGCATCAGGTGCCACACCACGGCTAGCTAAATCTGCTGGGTTATCTTCTGAGCGGACATGACGCCAGTTGTTCACACCTACTTTGCTGGTAATGGCAGTGACTCGATTCGCCACGAAGACTTTCCACACGTAGGGTGGCTTTCGCAGCCATGCCAACACAATCGTAGAGTCGGACCAACAAAACAAGTTGTCATCTGAAATATTTAATAGAGGTTTAAGAGGGAAAATCAGCTCTGCTAAAAGTGTTGCCCCACATAGTTCTAAACGTGGAAGAGAGATAGTTCTCAATGGGGCCACCCGCGATTTCGCCACTAGCAAATGGGTAGAGATGGAATTTTCACCTTTACACCGAACGTAAAGGGCTGCAGCATATGCTAGCTGAGAAGCATCACAGAAGGCGTGGAACTCAATATCGCGATCAGGTGCAGATCGTACCCAGCGAGGCACGCGTACTTGGGAGATTGCCTGATACTGCGATAAGAAGTGTGTCCACCTTGTTAAAGTGGTAGGAGTAAGTTGCTCGTCCCAACCTATTTGATCCAACCATATCTGTTGCATCAAGATATTAGCGGAGATGACAATAGGAGCCAACCATCCCGCTGGGTCAAACAGCTGTGCGATGCCCGACAGGACCTTACGTTTGGTGTATACGGCAACGATTGGCAAAGCTGCCACGTGGAAATAAAACCAATCCCCCCGCGCATTCCATCGAATGCCCAAAGTGCGAGTGGTGCTGGTCTCTTCGAATTGGAGAAAATCTTCCCTAAGCAGATGCCCTGGAGGCAAACCGGATAAAATTTCTGTAGAATTTGCCGCCCATTTTCGCATTGAGAACCCGGCTGAATCCAAGCTCTCAATCAGCTCATCCCTAGTGCGAATGGCAGTAGCAATATCATGTGTACCCACTAGAGCGTCATCCACGTACATCGAATTACGTAGCACCTGAGAAGCCAATGGGAACCTGATCTCCATGTCGTCTGCCAATTGCAAAAGTGTCCTTATTGCAAGATAAGGAGCACAATTCACCCCGAAGGTGACCGTTTTCAATTCATAGTCAGAGATATCGCTGTCGGGAGATTCCCTAAACACAATTCTCTGGTATGATGCCTGGCTTGGCTCAACCAGAATCTGACGATACATCTTTTGTATGTCCCCGTTCAGGACATAGCGAAACATACGCCACTGGATTATTAGCCGGGTCAGATCGGCTTGTAACACTGGCCCTGTGTGTAACACGTCATTCAAGCTGACCGTGTTGGAAGTCGCCTGTGAGGCATTGAACACCACGCGAAGTTTGGTGGTTGTACTCTCTGGCTTAATTACTGCATGATGTGGCAAGTAATAATGAGGCACAGGACTTACTGACGGCGGTGGAACCTTGCGCATGTGATTTAACGTCACGTATTCATGTACCACCGCGTCGTATTGCCGCTTATCGGCCGGGCTCTTTACCAGCCGGGACTCATTGCGGTCAAATTGCCGAAGGGCAATATAGCGCGACGCTCCTAGAGACTTCTCCGGAACAAACCCTTGTTTGAACGGCAGAGAGACTATGTATCGCCCCGTAGCATCCCGACGAGTAGTCTGGGAGTACAAATTAAGGCAGTCTTGATCAGTCTGGGACAGCTTTCGATCTTGCGGAGGCTGTTCCATTTCCCAGAACTGTCATAGAAGGTGGTCGAGCGAAGCAGTTTCAGACACTTGCACGCGAGTTGTGAAAGTGGATATCCGTTTATCCGGCAGAGGCCCTGTAAGGATCCAGCCGAATACCGTTTCTTGGGCAATTAGTGACCCCACCAGGTTGCGCCGCAACCCATCAAGCAAGACCTGAGGGTAAAGATCCCCTCCGATTAACAAATCGACTTGGGTGGAGTGTGAAGTGCTTGAATCGGCTAACCTGAAATGTCTCAGCTTGTGTTGCTCTCCTTTACTCAATAGGAGCGGCGGCAGTTCACCTGTCAGGGTAGGCAACACCAAAGCCGATACTTGGAGACGCACAGTGGCATCGTACCGCGACCCGATGGTGATATGACATGCTTTGGTAACGGTGCCAGCAAGGGTATTGCTGACCCCCGATACCTGGGCATGTACTGAGTGCGCCGGCAGCTTAAGGCGCTTTTGGAGGCGGTCCGAAACAAAGGACCCCTCAGAACCAGAATCTATCAGAGCCCGGGCTGTGTACCATACTCCTTGATGTTTTATCGTGACTAAGGCCGTACCAAAGATAACACGATTGGAGAGGCGGCCACTTGGATGACTTGGACTCGGCCCCGCCCTATCTGCCGGACGCGATACCTGCGCAGTGTGGTAAGAAGACTTGGGTACGGGTGGATGGACCAGGGAGGAGCGTCCATTTGAATTGGAGGGTCCCCTCCCCGATGTGGATGGTGGGTTTGGCGTCGCAGCAGTTGGACGACCCCGTGGCGAGTCCGTATGCAGCAGAGTGTGGTGCCGCTCCCGACAGGTGGAGCAAGAAAAGGAGCTGGGGCAATTTGCCACTCTATGTGAAGCTGACAAGCAATTCACACACAACCCGTGTTTGCGCACCAAGCCCCACCGAGCTGATACGGTGGCGGCCTGGAACGCAGGACAATTTCGCACCGAGTGTGCAGACCGCCTGCACACTTTGCACCCTTCCGGGGTAACCCTTACTGGAAGGGTTTGCACCCGTGCTGTTCGCGGCTGATTCGGCTGAACCCTTATTTGTGATGAACTGGAGCCTTGCGACCGGAGATCCGAAATCGCCTCCAGTGTATGAAACCGCAATGACAAGAAGTCATCCATCGCCTTCCATTCTGGAATATCTGCGCGGCCCCCCATGGTCTGTTCCCACAGGGACAGTGTGAGCTCAGGCAGCCGCATGTAGCACAAGTATACTAAAATGGCATCCCAACTCGCAACGTCGATGCCGTAAGATGTCAGTGCAGCGATACAGTTGCCGATGTCGCGCTGTAGGCGTTTAATTTCCCCACCATCTTCTCTTCTAACCGGGTCAAGACCCAACAGTGTCTTCAATTGGTTGTTGATCTGGATGCGCTTGTTGTCGTAGCGCTCCAGTAAGTTTTCCCACACTTGCTGAAAACCCGTCTCAGTAATTGGAATTTTGGAGACAATTTCATGTGGTTCTCCCCGGGTCTTAAGGGACAAATGGTAGAATTTCTTCGCATTAGACAGCCGCGTGTTGTTAATGAATAGTGCTGTAAACATGTCACGGAACGTTGGCCATGCAGCATAACTCCCTTCAAAGGCAGGGATATCACAAGGGGGTACGTGGATGCTGTGCGCCAATGATAAAAATGGCTCCCCTGTAGTAGGAACGGGAGTTGCCTGCTCTAAACGTTGTCTGACTTCCGCGATCAAAATACGACCCCGCTTAAAAGTATCAAAACTTGACTCGAACCGCTGTCCGATTGACTCTAACAGTGATTCACCGTCTTTCATGACCCGCGCCTCGGACATGGCAGTTATTTTTGCCGTTTTAAGCGAAGCCCACCGAGCATCCAATTCTGCTTCATCAAGTTGAAATGATATAATGGAGCGACTTTCCGGCGAGCACCGTTCAAAACGACTTATGAACATCAGAAGTTCATCTGCCGCCGAAATATACGAGTCCACCATTTTGCGGAACTTATGCACCTCCGAACGCAACCACACTGAAACCACGCCCAACACTTATCGTTTAAACACACTGCGACAGGAGGCCCCACAATGTTCAGGAAACCAATTGCTACCCGTAACCGGCCCTGCTTCACAAAAGAAATAGAGACAGCAGCTGATCGCACGAGCCACTGACCTACTTTTCTTATTCTGCTTTCTGCATTAGCCACCAGTACCTAAAAACGGCGATAATGCAGCGAAGACAACAACAGCGCAATGGTTTTAATAGTCAGCAGCGCCGACAGAGCACAAACACCCGAACGCACGGCAAACCCAACCGAAACACAAAAAATAATCAATTTGTGTATAAATCAAATTTAAATTATTATTAATTTATAATAATAATATTTTTAATTCGATTAAAACAATGGACACTTACCAAAAACCGGATTCTTATCCGGCTCGAAGGACCAAAATGTTGTGCTCAGAATGAATAATTTATTTTTTAAGATTTTTAACATATATAACGTATTTTAAATATTAACTATTTGTTGCCGATCCGCACTTGCCGCAACTCCAGAACAGACTGAATACGGTGCAAAGAGAGCAACTGCCGCTGCTTCGTAGCCCCGCGCCAAAATATACCAACAGTTAAAGATGGCTTCCGCACAAATACGATATGCACCTGCCTCGACTGTTCTCTCGCTCTCCACCGCACAACACGTGCTTTCGCACCGTACCGAACGATGGAACGCAGAGATAGGCCGACAACATGGCGCCCCAGGTACCAGGCGGAAGCCACCTGAACGTTAGGATTCGGAGTGAACAATATATATATATATATATATATATATATATATATATATATATATATATATATATATATATATATATATATATATATATATATATATATATATATATATATATATATATATATATATATATATATATATATATATATATATATATACCATATATATATATATATATATATATATATATATATAAATATATATATATATATATATATATATATATATATATATATATATATATATATATATATATATGTGGCGACACCAATACCCCCACCTAGTTGTCGGGTACGCCGACGCAAGCAGGCGTTAGTTCCGCGCGCCATCTATTAACACGCTGTCGCTGTCGCACAGCGTGTTTATGGGAGGGCCGGAACTGGCCTGTGTTGGCTGCGGAGCAACACACTTCGTGTTTCCGGCTTTTCGATTCGTTCTCTTCCGTTCGCGGGGCCGGAGCCGTGCGCACGTTCTCATTTCTGTGCTGAAGCTAGTGTGGAGTGTTATAGAACGTTTTGTGAAATTAAAATTTATATTAAATGCTGGACTGAACAAAATTCCTAGAAATTTGCAGAAACGAATTTTATATTATGTATACGATACAACAAATACGTCGTAGTATATTTTAAATTTAATAAATTAAAATAAGAATTTAATTTTATTTCTTTCTCTTATATTATTGGATACGCTACACCCGAGCGTAACCCAAATATATATATATATATATATATATATATATATATATGTATATATATATATATATATATATATATATATATATATATATATATATATATATATACGAGTATATATATATATATATATATATATATATATATATATATATATATATATATATATATCGCACTTGTTCGAGTATACGATGTGTGATCAAAAAATAACCGTTATTTTCAAATTTCGTGAGTTACGTATGTTCGATGTTCGCATTTTTTTTTTTTATGTTGGTACACATGTCTGTTATATATGTTGGCAATACCAACCATTTTGGATTGTCAGTTTGTTTTTGACAGATAAAAAGGTTAGTCGTGTTTTGCTGTGCTCTTCGATTTTGTACTATTCGAAAAAAATGGATCAAAGAAACTGTATTCAGTTTTGTGTTAAAAATTAAATTAAATGCGCAAGGACATTTGAAATGTTGACTGTGGCCTTTGGCGAGTCTACTAAGAGCAGAACACAAGTTCAATTGTGGTATAACCGGTTTAAGGAAGGCCGAGAAAATGTCAATGACGATGCTCGTCCTGGTCGCCCGAGCACGTCAACAACCGATGAAAACATTGACGCAGTGAAGAAAATGATTTTGGATAATCGTCGAATCACTATCAGAGAGGTTGCTGATGATGTTGGCATATCGTTCGGCTCATGCCAACCAATTTTTACGGATGTTTTAGGCATCCAAAAGTTTACAATGCCTAGTCTAAACGGCACTCCGCTCTCTTTGAGCACACACGTTAAGTACTTAGGCCTGATTCTCGACCCAAAGCTTAATTGGAAAGCCAATCTAGCTGAGAGGGCACGTAAGGCAACATGCGCTATATACTGCTGTAAAAGAGCAGTTGGTGCACGATGGGGACTTCGTCCTCGAGTCGTGCTCTGGCTCTATACGGCCATCGTTGAACCAAACCTGTTATACGGGTCGGTCTTCTGGTGGCAAGCTCTCGAAAAAGCCTGTAATATCAAACCCCTTGATAAAATCAGAAGATCCATTGCTCTACTGATCACTGGCGCTCCTCGTAGCACACCTACGAAAGCCCTTTTTGCCATGCTGCACTGGCTCCCCTCGGGGATCCTGGTTAAGCAACAAGCGAAGCTGACAGCGATTAGACTTAATGCTCTTTCGCACTGGCGCATAACCCTGACAGGCCATGCTTCAATTCTGAAGCAGGACCCACCTGTCCCCAACTTTATCGATTATATGTCGGTCTATCCCGATTTGAACAGGGAATTCGACCTCACTATTCCAAGTCGAAGCGACTGGACCTCAGAAAACCGAATCGTCGGTGAAACAGTCGAAATCTACACCGACGGTTCCAAGCTTGGAGGTAGAGTCGGCAGCGGTATTTATTCCGACAAGCTGGACTTAAACATCTCCCTACGTCTCCCAGACAATTGCAGCCTTGCCAAGGCAGGCACGCTAATGCACGACATTCACCCCTCTGTAAACATCGGCATTCCACTGGCAACAGCCAAGCTCGAAATCAAACGGAAATATCTGGCTGACGCCTACAAATCCTGGGTTAACGAGGAATCCTGCCACACGGCTAGACTAACTTGGGCAAGCATGGACAAAAACAGAACCAATCAACTTCTTCGACTTGATCGCGTATCACTGTCGACAACTGTGTCGGTTTTGACCGGCCACTGCATAATGGGACAGCACGCAGAAAGACTGGGCCTACCCTCAAATGACTTTTGCCGAGGCTGTGGCTTCGAGGAGGAGGACGAGACGGTTTTCCACCTCTTATGCCACTGCCCATCCTTGAGCAGAAGAAGAAATCGCAGCTTTGGTGCCCCATTTCTTACAAGCCTGACAGAGCTGTCATCCACTAATATTAGGGACATAGCCAGGTTCATCAAAGTATTAGGATGGTTTCCTGAAACATGACGGGGGAGTCGTGCCTTTCCAGGCGCTGTCCTTACGCTGACTATCACCATCCCAAGTATGGGAACTTTAGTCAGTGCTTGAACGGCGCCACACCGTGGTATCACAATGGGCCATTGTGTGTGCTCAAGTGTGCTTTTGGCAGACTGGGCAGCCACTCCTACCTACCTACCTACCAAGGAATACTTTATTTTTTGATCACACAATAACGGTTATTTTTTGATCAAACCTCGTATATATATATCGCACTATATATATATATATATATATATATATATATATATATATATATATATATATATGTATATATATATATATATATATATATATATATACTATATATATATATATATATATATATATATAAATATATATATATATATATATATATATATATATATATATATATATTTATATATATATATATATATATATATATATATATATATATATATATATATATATATATATATATCGCACTTGTTCCTCAAAAGCGAAATAACTCAAAATTTTCAAATTTTCAGTTTTTGCAAAAAACCAAACCACAGAGGTCATATCTACCCACTGTAAAAATCTCCCTTTGATTTGTCTTCTCTTCCGTGAAAAAAAACCGTTATGACCCTCTTTGTGTTTTTAGAATAACTACTTTAGTCTCAATTAAAGGGAGACATTTTTAGTTGTTTGCAAGTGCTTGAGCAAAACAGATCAAAGTTTTTTCATACAAAAAGCGACATTTCGAATTGTCGTTGTTTTCGACTGTCAACGGTTTGCATAAGTTGTGTTTTAATTTTGAGTCATTACTCTTTAGTTGATATAGGTAAGTTCAGTTCAGTGTTTAAATTCGTGTTGTTGCCATTTTGATGAAAAAAATTTCAGAAAAAGAATAACAACTCAAAAAGTAGTTTTTTTTTGTAAATCACTTAAGCAATAAAAAGAAACAAAACTTTATATTCTTTTTTAATGGTATTTTCTTACAATGACATCATTTTTTGCTGTAATATATCGTTAGAATCAAAGGAAACAGTTTTTGGCCCCTACTGAAAATTCATGAATTTTGAGTTGTTATGCTTTTGAGGAACAAGTGCGATATATGTAACGTGGGTAGCAGTGGTAGCAGTGGCAACACCGGTATACTTCTTGTCAAGTCAGTGTCAGTGTGGATGCCGACGCAGTTGTTGTCAGCACGTCGAAGGAAAAGCTGTCGTCGAAAGCCGAGAAGCCGTGAAGCCGCCGCAAAGTTGTTACGTAGTTGTTACTAGTGCCTGTATACGGTTTTAGATTATTAATCCTACTTATCCAACTTTATCATAATATTTGTATGAATAAACTGAACCTAATTATAAGAAATCTTTACATTTGGGGACTCAACCGTCCAATTGGATATTATGAATTAATAACTACAAAGAATAACACATAAAGGCAGCGAAGAATGGAAGAAAGTGCTACCGATTTACCGGAAGATCAAAAAGAACACATGACAAGAGCGCAAGCAGCAAAGAAAGAGAGTAGCAAAGACAATAAAGACGAATCGGTCGCTCGAGTTAACGTTGAAAAATGCAGGCGCAATTGGATGAAAACACAAGAAGATTACAAGATATAATAGAAATTTTGACATTAAAAATACTAGCTGACGAAATAAGACAAAATGAACCAAAAATCGTTTGCGGAAAATTTTGCACAAATAGTGCCGGACTTTGATGGTGAGAATGTGCCAGTTGAACACTGGTTCGCTCATTTTGAACAAAATGCGGAAGCTTATGGATTGACAAATAAGCAAAAATGTGTGCAAGCACGGGGAAAAATGATAAAAACATCCCAATTATTCCTGGAATTAGTGTTAGTTAGTACTTATGAAGATCTAAAAAAGGCGATAATAACGGAATTCAGTCGTACATACGAAAGTGCAGAAGTACATAAGAAGCTGTGTGACAGAAAGAAGGCGAAAAAAGAGAGTTTCCACGAATATGTGCTACACATGAAAAAAACTGCAGCGTTGGGAAACATAGAAGCGAAATCTGTTATTCGATACATAGTGGACGGTTTGCATATAAGAAGTGAACTTTATGAGCAATATGATTTGTACGATCGAATGTATGAGTCGAAAAAGCAGTACAGTGGTGGCTATAAAAATGAGGCAGGCGAAAAAACAAATCGCTGTTTTAACTGTGGATCTTCAGATCACATGCGAAAAGACTGCAGAGCTAAAACTGCAATGGCGAAGGGCATATTTCAAAAAACTGTCCTTATGCAGCAGCAGCTATCAACATTGTTTACGATATTTTTTTTATTTTTTTTTATTTTTGCCCCATTTTTAATTACATTCTGTTCGTGAACAATAAGTAATTTTTAAATACTACTATGGACCTTAATATGTTCTTTAGTCATTACCGCAGAACATAATTTAATTTAATTATATATAATTAATTTATATACGAAAAGTGTCGTTTAAAATATTCTATGTGGAAGTTCTGTGGGTCCAATTCGTTTGAGTCTTCTTTTTGTTTTTCCATTGCCGGCAATTGGCGCACGTCTCGGTTTTGATGAATTTTTAGGCGCTCTGTGTATTTGCTGCTACATTTTTTAATAGTGTCTTCCACCGAGTCAATGTTGAGATCATGGTGTATGTCTTCATTTCTTATATACTAGTCGGCTTTTGTTATTGTCCGCAGTATTTTGCATTGTGTTCTTTGAATCAGTTGTATATTCGTTTTGCTTGCTGTCCCCCATACTTCGATCCCATATTTCCAGATGGGTGTTATCATTGATGTATATATCATTCTTTTATTATACAGTGATAACTTTGAACTAAGTCCTAGTAACCAGTTTAATTGTTTGAATCTACTTTTTATTTCATTTCATTTATTTAATATATGTTGTCTCCATGTAAGTTTTGCGTCGATTGCTATGCCAAGGTATTTTGCACTGGGGCAAATTTTTATAATTTCGTCTTTTATTGTGAGTGGGTGTTTAGCAGAGTTTCTATTCGTATATATTACTTGGACAGTTTTCTCTTTGTTAACTTCTATTCCCCATTTCTCGAACCACGAGACTATATTTTTAATTATTTGTTGAAGTATGTCTGTCGCCGCTTTTTCGTCTTGATTGGATGCTAAGAGGACCCGTGTCATCCGCGAATGTTGCTATCATGGTTCCTTGTGTCTTTGGGGTTGGAATGTCTGCAGTGTATATTAGGTATAGGAGTGGACCCAGCACACTGCCTTGAGGCACTCCCGCTGTCATTGTTAGGATCTCAGAGCATTCATCGTCATATTTAATGTAAAAGTATCTGTTGGTGATATAACTGCTTAGCAAGTAATAATAGTTTAAAGGTAGAATATTATTTAGTTTATTTAGAAGTCCTTTGTGCCACACTCTGTCAAACGCTTTCACAATGTCCAGGAATACAGCCACGCAGTACTTCTTTTTGTCAATATCATCCATGATTTTGTTCACAACTCTATGAACTTGTTGCACAGTTGAGTGGTTACGTCTAAAGCCGAATTGATGGCTTGGCAAAGCTTTTTGTTGTATCAAGATAGGCTCAATTCTGTCAAATAATATTTTTTCAAATATATTTGAAAGAGTTGGCAAGAGAATGATAGGTCGATATGAACTGGTTCTTGTTGCGTCCTTATTTGGCTTTGGGATAGCTGTTATTTGTGCTACCTTCCACAAGATTGGAAAATAGTTAAGCCTTATTATAGCATTAAATACATTTCTAATATAGACTATTGTTATGTCAGGTAGTTCTTTCAGTATTTTTCCGTTAATAAGATCATATCCAGGTGCCTTTTTGTTTTTTAAATTCTTGATTTGATTCTTGATTTCTGATATCGTTGTCATTTTTATTGCAGTGTTTCGGGTACTTTCGGTATTGGTAAGCTCGGTAATTTGATTGTCCATGTCGTTTCTGAATACCGTTTCAAAATGTTTTGCAAGAGTATTTGCTTTGTGTTTATTCGTTTTTGCCCAAGTATTATCTAGTGTTTTTATGGGGGGTTTATGTGGTATTGCACTGTTTAGTTTTTTGGTTGCCCTTCATAATGAGTAGTTCGTTGATGTTGTCGTTCCTAAGTTCTTTACGTAACTTTCAAATTTTTTCTCCTCAAATTGTTTCAATATTATCTTCAGTTCATTTGCCGCTTTGTTGAATTTGGCTTTGTCGTCTGGGTGTCTAGTGCTTTGCCATCTTTTCCTGAGTTTCCTTTTTTGTTTTATTTTATGCTTAATGTGAGCTGGGACAGTAGTAATTTGGGATGGGCTTAAAATTGGGGTTGATTGAGTTGCTGCTTTGACGATGTTGTCATTTAGGTATGCTATTGCTGTGTCAAGTTCCTTATCAGATTTCAATGAAATGTTTGTTGTCATGTCATTTTCCATTAATTGGCGAAATTTGTTCCAGTCGGTTTTGTAGTTATATAAGCCAGCAGCTATTTTTGTATCCGGTGTGCTTTGAAGGGTCAATAGAATTGGAGAATGGTCTGATGATAAATCTAGACATGTTTTTATTGTTAAGTGGTCGTGCAATATGTTTTTTGTAACATAGAAATCAATAAAATCAGGTAATTTTTTGTTGTCTGTTGGCCAATAAGTTGGTTTTCCCGTGCTAATAAAGCGACTATTATTCTCTTTTATAGGGTCTAGTAGTTGGCGGCCTTTCACGTTTGTCAGTCTTGAGCCCCATATGGAGTTTTTTGCATTATAGTCTCCCCAGCTCTGTAACGACTACCCAATGATTTTAAATAGTCTATGTATTGAGCCTTTGTGTTGTTATGTTTGGGTGGACAGTATACAGCTGACACAGTAATTGGCCCTCTCAAGTCACTTATCTCTATTGAGGTTGCTTGGATATGATGTGATTTATATCCTTCTAGTTCTAGGCACCTAATAGATTTTTGGTGTGGTGGTTCGAAATTTACTTTGCAGTGTAGAAGATGGGTTAAGGAATAGATGTCTTTGTTGTTATCGTTTGGTTTAAGTTCCAGAGAGAATAAAGGAAGTGGTTGTCTATTTTTTTGCAAGTTGTGAATGTTTAGTACTTCATGTCCTAACTCTGCCAGTTCAGCTATAATGTCGTCTTTTTCCGTTGAGTAATGCATATTTCGTAAAATTACCTTAAGTCCACGTTGTTCTTTTGGCTTAAATGTATAATATTTGGTTTCTTTTTGCTTAAGCAATTTTATTATGCTTGTGTAATGCACAGATTCAGTCGGGTGTATTTTGACTTCGTTTTTGTTCAGAGCTTTCATCTCGTAATTTGTATTTGGTAGCTGATTTAGAGCTTTAGTTAGTGCATTAATATTTTCTACGTTTTTTATATATATGGGTGGTGGTTTTTGAGGATGCTTTGTTATTTGTTTCTGTATGGTTGAATTTGTTTTTGTCCCACTGTTATTTTGTTCATCAGTTCTGTCATTTAGTGTTAGTAGTTCGAACCTGTTTGATGTATTTGGAGCGATTGACTTACTCAGCCAATATTCTTTTAGTGTTGCTTGTGTCGCGCTCAGTGGTTTGTTTTTCTTTTTTGTTTGGCGATTGCTTTTCGTGGTTTCGCTTTCGGCTACTCTCCGCTGAAGTTTTGTTAGTGTTTCTATTATTTGAGTTTTGTACTTGCGTGTTAATTGTTGCTGTTGTAATTGGTGTTGTTGTGTCAGTAGACATGATCATTGCGCTCGAATTTTGCATTCTACTAGTCGCTGTCGCAGCTATGGTTACAGTACAAGCGCTTTGTGTTGTTGTTGTTCTTCCTGATGTTGTGTTTGGTGGATAATGTTCCATAATAGTAGAGGGTGTCGCGCATTGGACACTCCAAGGTAGTGAAGCATTCGTAGTGGTGTCGTTTAGGAGAGCGGGAGAGCAGGACCTGGCTCTGCTCTCTGCTGCTTCGACTGGCAAATTGCCGCCGTTACCCTGTGTGGACACAAATGAGAAATATGCTTTTCTATTTGTTACTGTTTTTTGCTGGTGAGTGTCAGAGACACTCATTTTAGTTATGTTGTTGTTTTTTGTTGTTTGTATTTCAATTGTGTATTTTTGTTTTCTAATTATTGTTAAAAATATATTTAAATTATGTGTCCCAGCTAGTAATCGTGAACTAGGTTCTCACCGATCACTACACTTTTGCACTATTGTAGAAGATTCGATTGGTTTGCAGGAAAATGTAACTCGCGATTTGGTAAAATTTCTGACCGACCGTCTCTGTTGACGTACGAATATCAAAATATATATGATGCATTTTCGATATAGAGCGACTAAATTTGGTGAAGGTGAATGGCATCGAGGTGAAGTGTTTAATTGATACTGGAGCAGATGTGTCAATTTTGAAGCAGCGAAAATTTAAAAAAATCAGCGGTGTTTCTCTTCAAAGTTCCGTCTCTAATCTGCGTGGCCTGGGCAGCAAAATAACACGTCCTATTGTACATTTCATGGCAGAAGTCGAGGTTGAGGATTTGCAGACATTCCACAAATTTTTGGTTGTTGCAGACGGAGATATAGAATGCGATTCACTACTGGGCTATGATTTTATTGGCAAGTTCAACTTTGCAGCGACAGCGGATGGATATAAGTTTTCTCCTCTTATGAGCGAGGGAACTTATCAGGACTTAAACCAGATAAGTATTTACAATGTTAAAGAAACATACACTGATATCAATGTACCTCCGCAGTATGAAAACTGAAGCATGAAACCAGCCAGCTGAAACTGTTAGCGAATGTCCAGTTAAATTGAAAATTGTTCCTGATGGTGAAATTATACCGTTTCGACACTCGCCAAGTCGTCTCCCTGAAGTCGAAGCAGAAGCTGTAAAACAACAAGTGGACGAATGGCTCAATGCAGGTATTATACGGCATTTCACTGCCAATATCGCCAGCCGCATTGTGGTTGTGAAGAAAAGAGACGACACTCATCGGGTTTGCATCGATTTGACGACGTTTTAGAAAAGTTGAAGAAGGCGAGGTTCTTTACAGTTATGGACCTAGAAAATGCGTTCTTCCACGTGGAGGTCGAAGAAAACAGCCGAAAATACATACACCGCTTTCGTCACCAGGGATGGTTTATTTGAGTTCAACAGAGCTCCTTTCGGATTCTGCAACTCAATTACGTACTTCAAAAGCTTATCAATGAAGACGTGCTTAGATGTGCCCTGGCACAGACAACGTAGTCAGACTACGTTTCCTGTGGCCCTGGTTTACCACAATAATTAATACTGTTTCTCAATTCGATGGCAACCTAGAGTTGCCATCAAGTGCCAATCGTGCTGTTAGCAGAGATGCCGAATGAATTTCATTAAACAGATTAAACCATGGGGGCAGTGGGCACTTTGTGGACGGCAGCATTGGTAAAGAACAGCCAAAGCTTTATTATGCATTATGTAGTTTTTCTTACTACAATTACAATATAAAAATTATTATATATTAGCAATTACAATATCAATTCGCCCACTTATTGTTATATATAAAATTTGTTCAAAGAAAAGGGATTTAATTTAAAATTTAGATTTCAACCATAAAATACATCAAGAGAATAATTTTTTGTATATTATATACAATTTAAAACCTTAATTTTACATTACATTATTAGTAAGGGTGTATATATAAATATATATATATATATAAATATATATATATATATATATATAAATATATATATATAAATATATATATATATATATATATATATATATATATATATATATAATTATATATATATATATATATATATATATATATATATATATATATATATATATATATATATATATATATATATTGCAAATTAAAATTGCACTCTATTCGTGCTCCAATTGCTAGATAGAAGATTTAATTAAAGCTTTGTAGATAAGTACTTTATAGTCCAATCGCAAATTTGATTTTTTGTTGCTGTGATTTGATTTTGTAAGTATAAAACGGTAACTAGAATTATCCAAAACTTAAGAGCCTTTATTATAAACTTCATATTTAGCTAACAGATAATGACTTTGATTGTTTATTATTAAAATCCCCCGGTAATAAATTATTTTATTGAAAATTTTGTAAAATAAATCACGAATGTACAAGTTTAACATTAATTTTCCGATGAATAAATAAATGCGTATCCCAACACCATTTATTTAAGTTTTTGGAGATTCCATCGACGCAACCGATTAGCCCTTAGAACCAAAATCTCCCATGGAAATTTGACTGTGATCTGCGGCATTCTTCAGAAGTCATAATACCATTTCCAGAATATTTATAAATTTTGCAACTAAAGTATTAATATCGATTCGGATATATATAAATGCCTCCTTATTAATCCTATAAGCAATAAATCTGTTTCAAAAATGAATAAATCAGTTTCAATTGGTTAAATTGACTTTATGTATGATACTTACATTGAATATGGGATATCTAGAGTATTGGAGTGTTCCCTGAAAACACATCTCCTGATTTTTTTGGTTGTTTTTCATCACCATCAATAAAATAGCCAAACAAATTCATATAGCCATTTAGCAGTAGTAAATAAGACTGGAGTCAATTTTTTTCTGGTCACGCATCCTGTAGAGGTTGGGGGGGGGTCTGTTGTTCTAAAAATACTTCAACAAATCTCAAATATTCAAACGCATCATGTATCTCAGAGGCTAGCAGTTTATTTCAAGTTTGTCATCAGGATAACCACAATAAGTCGCTATTGCTTTCAACTGCACCTGCAAATGTAAATATGTATAAATTAATAAGTTATCAGTTACCAAAATGAAACATTCTTTCTTCAAGTTTTCCAACAAAGACATGCATCACATTATTCTGCCGCCATTTCTGGTCTAATAGCAAGCATGCTAGACTCACACCCCGAGGGTTCAAATCCTGCCACGGGCTTGGTCTCCAAAAATGCTTCTTGCTAAAAAATCCTTTTCTCTTGGAGTCGAAGGTCTCTGTAGCTATAGTACTCATTCCCCCATCACCTTGTACTCACAATAAATTATGGTGTAAGATATAATAATAATAATAAATAATAACAAGTGGCGAATAAAACCAAATTAGATTTAATCAGTGCAAACTACTTTTACCCTATGTGCAGGTTCTTGCCCACCAATGAAACTAAATAACTGCCAATTGCCACAGGCAGATCATGCGAAATACGCTGGCCTGGAACGGCGCTTCGCGTGCCGCTGTCACATCTCCTCCAAACGGAAACAATTTGGACTAAGGTTTAGGTCATTGTTCGGCTACTCTTGTCGAAGGTCGGCCCTATCACTGGAAAATAAAGTCCTGTTATATAAAATTGTATATTGTATCCAAATTTGGGGGTCAGCATTTTCAATAATGACAGCATTCATCACGACTTTAACGTCCCAAAAGTATATGCTGAAATCAAGAAATGCAGCAGCACATATCGCAAACGGCTTAAAGTCCATCCGAATAACCTGGCGGTAGAATTGATAACCAACGAATCCAGCATGCGAAGACTAAAAAGATATGTTCCACTCAAGCCTAAACTACATGCATCAGAGCATAGAGCATAGAGCATTTTCATTATGAATCAGTACTTTAAGTGATGAAAATTAAACTACACCGTTTAAAGAAAGGTCAAACATTTAAAGAGTTATCGGTATATATTTTTCATTATTAATTTATGTTTTATTTAATGACTTCTGTTTTTTCTCTTTTATTACTGCTTTGGCAAATCATAATTTTATTACAGCAATTATAATTTACTTATCAACCTTATAATTATGAATACATGCCCTTAACTATTTATGTAAATATATATTTATAATAATAATAATAATATATATATATATATATATATATCTATATTTATATATATATATATATATATATATATATATATATTTATACATATATATATATATATATATATATATATATATATATATATATATATAGATTATAAATAACTAAATACCTATATGTTTAATTGTTGCATTTTGAAATATATTACAAATTGTTAAACTTTCCAGTTTTATACTAGCTGTCACAATAAGAACAAAACTAGATAATATTTTAAGGTAAAATTATAAGTTCCCATTAATTTTCTATTGTGAATTTTTTACGCTGTGATGTTGATATAGTTTAAACATATAATATACATTTGTTTGCAATTGATAATAAATCTTATTGGATAATTATATCAATTAACATTTGTTATATTGGTACGCGGATAACATAATTTCATATAACACTTAATTTGATTATTTTTGTTTGAAACAATACAAATTGATTTTTTAAAACTAAATAATTCTAAATGTAGGTTTGTAAATAATTTATTAGTTAAAGTAAAAATATTGCAAATGTATAAACAATTTACATGTACAAAATATGTGGTGTTTCATAGGCAGATACATATGCTCACCAATTCCAATGCTATATAATATTTATTCCCACATTTATAGAAATACGTATAAAATATTATCTATCGGAAATAACGTATTTAATTTGCATATTTAACAGTAAATATTAATATATTCTAAATTACTTATTCAATATACTAATGAAAAAAAATTCAATAAAATAAGAAAATAAAACACAGTTAATGGAAGAACATGTTGTGCTAATTTTGATTTAAAACTAAAAGAAATAATCAAAGCCATTTGCGTACACACTTTGTTGAAATTCATTTGTTTCTTAATTAGGTAGAAAAGATTTATTTCATTTACGAAGTTCGCAGAACTTATGAAACTTTTAGGAGGTTTTACTTATTATTATTAATTTCTTATAAGCACTTTTTAAACTGCTATTTCTGAAGTGAGAGTGGTCAATGTGTCATACCAATAAAAGGCAAATAATTAAGAATCGTAGTTGTGTTGGGATCCTTATACCAGACATTGCTTAATAGGTGTGTTTCCCAGGTATCCCGATGACTGCTTGCGCAAAAATAGTTTGGTCCTTTATTACATTCGTTCATGATATTATATGACTGGATCATGATGGGACCAAGTATGAATGACCAATGTGAAATTTGCCATTCGTTTATGTAGTCAATCAAATTTCAACAAATTAATTGTTTCTAGTTATATGACAAACATAAACATATGATTTTTTTCTTCAAATCTAAAGAAATGGTTTTTACTAATCTGCAAAAGGCGACACATTCGATGATGGCATTTAATGACGCTAAGTAAATGAATTTCAACGAATCTAGCTATTTCAATTTTCATAATGAAGCCTTGAATAAATGATGGACATTTAATTTTCACCTTTGAAGAAGTGCACCGCTAAAAATGTGGAGCACCTCAAAAACAAAATATTTATAATATTAAAATTTTTGATTCTGAGTCAGTATATGCTGACCCGGATTGATCACAAACATTATTAGGCTTAGTGGCAACGAACAATAACAGACAATTCTTTTTAACATTATCAATAATTAAAATGGAAAACCAAAATTTAATGGAAAACTTGCGAATTCGTTCACTCAATTCCTCGCATTTAATATTGTGATTTATTTACAAATATATTTCCAGTTGGCCAAATCACAATATTAACAATTAAAAAATTAAAATTCGTAATATGAAACAAATGAAAAAGGTGCATATGCTAGACCGAAAGTAAAATAATTGAAAACCTGAAACAAGGTAAGTTTGTTTAAACTAAATATGGAACGCTTAGAATTGCACATAATTATGGAATTACAATTATATTTTTATGGAGCAAATAATATTACAAGATTTTGAATGCGAATTTACTGTATTTTAGTAAACATTTCGAAAGAACTGCATTTGTGGAATAAAACTTTTTTTACTGGGTCTGTAATATATTCATATGTTCATCATATGTTCGTACAAAGATTATTTTCGACCGATACAGAAAACCATGAAGAAATTATAAGTTTTGTCAGAGCCCGGAGACAGAACACGATTGCCAAAGGGAACTTGGCACTCTGCCATCTTTATTTATCCGTTATTTGTAACACAGGAAAAAAACGTACCTTCCATTTATACCACTTCGTGCTTTTAATAAATTAAATAAATTAAGAACAATAGTTCAATTTGTGTATAAAGAACAGTCGTTAGATTTTGATTGTGATAATTCTATTCAACATACTATTCTCACCGATTTTGACCACTTTAATTGCCTGTATAACGAATAATGGAAATTCATACAACATATTATAATAAGCAATTTACCATTCATTGTCTGAACGAGAATACGGAAATTAGCTTCAATTATCTTATCAATCAATAATCGCGCTCTCACGAAAAGAAACTATCCTAGGTACAATGACAGGCCATTATTTACTGGCAGCACATGCACACAAGATAGGAATTACGGACAATGCGAATGTAGAAAATGTAGGGAGGTTGGAGTAAGGGAAACTCTAGAACATCTCCTTTTTATATGTCCTGCGTTATCAGAAACGCGCTTAAAATGCTTAGGAGCCCCACAATTTGGGAGATTGGAAGACATCACTGCTTAAATTCGCAAAAAGCGTTGACATCCTACGAGACGTTTACTTGAAATCTGCATAAAGGTCAGACCCCATCTGGGATCGCTAGGGACCAATCGGTCTATGCGTGGCTTTATGCCAGCCAGGTTAGCCTAACATAGCTTATCAATCTCTTTAGTACTTGGTACTTTACGCGCTTCTTCCATTTCCACAAACAAACAAAAATGCTTAGGAGATCCATTTTAACTTTCCATTTGTTTGTATAAAAACTGCTTTATCCAATACGATCCATTCTACTTGAGACCGAAAGTATGGTTAACCAAAAAGAAGTTCTTGAAAGCCAGTTGCTTTTCATAACAACGAATCAATTTTTCGATAACTGTCTATTTCTTTACCTTTATTTCGGAAAATGTGGTTTACAGCTGCTCAATAAATAAAGCCTACATTTTCAAAAGGCCTCCGTAGGATGAGTATGCTAGCAAAGAGTATACATAAATAGAAATTGAATCACTCAAAATTTTGTGAAATGGAAGTGAAGGTGATTTCACAAAAATCGGTGAGCGGCAAAGGGATGCGGGATGCAGTGCGTGTGTAAAATGTTTGCAACACTAATTTCGTTCGTTATACCAGCTCTATATACGAGTATGTCTACTCTTTGATGCTAGTTTCATGGTTATGGAGTAGTGGGTTTGGTCATGCCCAGGGCATGATCGCAAATGATTCTTCCGACTTAATTTTTAATCGAGCCGAAGGCCTTAGTTGCTGGTACCCAAAGCCATAATTAATTATGGTGCAACAATATAATAACATTTACACGTTAGCTATATTTTTTGTAGGTTAGGTTAGGCTACACTGGCCGGCCGTGAAGGCCACACATAGACCTACAAAGTCCTTTGCGGTGCCAGATGGATATCCATTTAAGAGCTATAGTATGAATCGTTAAACAGGGATACGCTTTTAGCAAATCTTAACTATCCCTAGTTGCGCGACCTCTTCTAGTCCTTCAGGGGGCTCCCAGATTAGACACAAAACAAAATAGGTGTTCAGATTTAACTATACGTAACATTTCAAACAAATTCCCCATATTTCAAAGAATACAATCGTAATGGAAGTGGGCGTGTTTGTAGTCGATAGTCGAGCTCATAAAAAAATGAATAGTAATAGAAAATAAAGATACATTTCATTATTAAAGTTCTGAAAAAGCTGACATTTATTTTATTTATTATATAGTCCATGGGAAATCGCAATGAGGTGTTTGAATGCATGTAAATTCACTTCCTCTTTATTTCATTATTTACGCCGTTGTAAATTGTCAAATGCAGTCCTATTTTTAACAAATTATGTTAAATATATGCTTTTTTTGAATGCCCAAATTTTTTTATTTTAAATGTTTAATACCTCAACAGGAAAGTTGTAACAGATAACGAGAATCACTATTATAGCAACTGGTACTCGAGTGACCGATAGCATTGCTCTTCTAAAATATTTCAAAAACTTCTTCACATGAGCTTCTGCATTGTTGTTAGTGGCCGAAAACGAAAGACTTACCAGAAATGTGAAACTTATAGTACATTTAAAGTAATACCCATTATAAATATTTAAATATTTACCCACGTAAAGCAGTTTCAATTTAATATAAGATTATATTATTGCACAGTTAACTTAAAATTGAATAAAAATCCCTTAATTATACTTAAAATATGTATCTATGAATATCTGTATATATGTTTTCTTTTATTGACAATATGGAAAACTTTGCAAACTAAATATTTAATTATGCTACATTGTATATAGAAAATGTGCTCATACTTGTAAAAACCTAAGTCTAAACATAAAATATTATATTTCATTTATGTGTTAGTTCATTTTTTTTAATTATAAACAGTCTTTTACAAATTGGCAATTAACCACATATATTGGTAGATGCTTTCTTCTACTTTATTTTTTATTCTTTAGTTGCAATGTGTTGAATTTTTCCTACATAAACTTGTATTTTTATATTCATACAAAAAAGGTTCACAATATAAAAGACCAAGAAATATATGGAATTTTCATATGTAAAGGCATACACACACGTATATGGAGAAGCGAGTCTTAATTGTTATTCAAATAATTTAAAATTAAATTAGGATAGGAAGTTTTACATAAGTTATGATTGTTTCTATATACATAAGTGTATATACGAGTTCCCGCAATCAAAATCTTCATCGTTTCGTTTGTAAAAATAAGAATAACATGCAAAATATGGCAAAATACGTGGCACAAATTTATTTCATTGCTTTTAACTAACAATGTTTTATGATAATCATTATTTGCGTGCGAGGGTGTTCGTCTTGACATGTGTTAAGTTGATAAGCATGGACTAGTATTATGAAATATCAGCGTCCACTTAATAGACGGTTTATTCGCGTGAAATTGTGTACATGCAAAATAACTGCCATTTACAGCAAAACCAATATACTTGTAAATACCAAACCATTAAACATTAACAAGGTTCGATACAACAAATTTTTATCAATTTTTAGTACAACATATTCGATAAACTATATACAAGTAATGAGACTCGATTACAATAGCATGCGTTTTCTAATCAGTTACAAATAGGCCGGTGGATTCAATTATATATAATGTTGATATATTATATCCACACTACCACGTTGATAATGCTGAACTTGTTTCAAACTTTCACTCAGAAGACGTCCAGTTTCCAGCAGTGAATTGAGTTCAGCAACAATCTGACATTACACTAATTAAATGTGTGTTTTTAAATTTTCAGTGGCACAATTCATACTTAACAGTAACTCTACCTTTGCTCTTCAATATCCTACTAAACGCTGAGACGCATTGTGACATGGGTGCACATTATAAATGCACGAATGAAAGGAGGAATCCTATATGTCTTTACTATGACAAGTATCAACTTTGTGATGTATTGAGTTTATACAACATGACCTTAAGAGATTTAAAATCAATGCAGTGTACTAAATGTATGAGAGACTTACCTCTGTTCAATGCTAAAACTTGGAATGTACAAAACTTGCAGAAAGTCTGAGGCCAAGCAGGTGGTAGGTAGTTTCTCCCTAACAAGGTCAGTTCAACAGTGTGATATGTAAATGTTAGCTAACATTTCTTCTCCGAATACTACATTATTTTATACCAAAGTATATTATGACAGGTAGCAAAATCTAATTTGTAAAGTCAACTAAAGAATATACAATTTTTTAAATTTTAAATATGAATATACATGTGGTTTGTTTTTAGTACTTTGTTCAAAATAAATTCGTTTATAGTTCCATCATATCTGCTATTAGATATACATTGTTTATATTGAAAAAAATTTAAGAAAAATAAATCACTCGCTACATGCACACCAATATACTTCAATCTATTTAAGATGTAGAATGTATTTAAGTCTCTCTCTGCATTGAACTGAAAAACAAGCAAGATATTTGAAAAAATGTATTTACATTTTTGCGGTTGAACGAACGCTCCTCATTTGTACTTGGCGCCCAAAGTAGACTAGCAATATTGTGCCATATAAGCCTAATCCTGTTTATAGTAAAAATAGATCTGACATACAGCAAATGAGGTATGTATATATATATATATATATATATATATATATATATATATATATATACATATATATATATATATATATATATATATATATATATATATATATATATATATATATATATATGTATGTATGTATATATATATATATATATATATATATATATATATATATATATATATATATATATATATATATATATATATATATATATATATTATAAAATTGTACCACGCAGAATTTTAACTTGCGTAATTTACTGTTAGTTTTGCAATTATTATCACGATTTTTATCTCGTTTTACTCTGTAACAAAAATATTGCTGTTATGTCACGCTTATAGCACCGCTCTCATTACTAGACGCTGCATCAGATGTTTGCCGACCAACAGTTGGTACCGATTTTAAATTGTTGCTAGTCGCCATATCTGTGTCTGTTATGTCCAATGTATTGGAGCTGCCGTTATTGATATTGGTCATCACGCCACCAATACTGGTTGGCATATGTGCTGTTGCCGCTGCTGCCGCAGCTGCAGCAATATGATGGCCAAATTGTTGCTGGAAATGCTGACTGAAATTATTACTTAATAATGGATGAGTCTGATGTGAAGGAGTAACCCCAAGTTCTCGCGCATGGGTATGCTGCAATGGCGAATGTTGATGAAATTGACGGAATTGTTGATGTTGCTGAGTTGAGGAGAGAGAGAGTGGTAGTTGCTGTCCATTATTGTTTGTGGATGACTGTAATTCTGCACCAAGAGCTGGTTGTGCCGTTGAAGCAATTGTATTAATATCTCCTCGCTTTGTCAATTGATTTATACTAAGCGGATTATTTATATCATGTGGGTTGGCCCCGATAGGATTTCGTTGTGTGAGTAATGTTTTTTCAAAATACAATTCGCTAGCAGGTGAAGAAGCATTGGACGATGGACATGATGATGTCGTAGTTGAAGTAGTAGCAGCAACAACGGTTACTGATGCTTTTGTACTGGTTCCTAATTGATTTTGTATTTTGGCTAACGATGCATTCAGGAAAGTACTTGTCGGTAATGTTTTAGTCCCTGAGCCTGGAATATGTGACTCGAAGGCCAGATTGATGGTGTCTGCAGAGGTGCTATTATATCCATTCGTGGTAGTAGTAACAGAGGTCTCCGATGTTGATGATGCTGCTAATATTGTGGACATCGGAATTTGCTCATTAATTCCGGCACTAGTATTGCTAGCTCCATTACCAAGTCCCATTGCCAGATGACTAAAACGGTTGCCCAACAGCATTGCAGGACTAGTACTCAAAAATGATCTCATCATTCGATCGGAAAGTGATGCTTGGGATGAAGCCGTCGAAGTGTTTGTCGAACTACTGGAACCTGAGCTGGATGACAGTAAGGACGACGACGAGGTAGACAAAGACACCTGCATGGAGGTAGCGGAGGACGTTGAGTTTGGGTTCTCAAACATACCACCAATGGTTGAAGTGGGCTTAGGATATTGTTTCTGATCTAGCATCAATAATGTTTTTGATTGTAGCTGCTGCTGATGTTGTGCTAATATAATTTGTTGGTTTTGTTGCTGTTGTTGAGGTGCGTGCTGCGCTTGTAATGTATGCATTTGTTGGGTTTGTTGCTGTTGATCAGCAAGTGGTATAATACATGCACTTCCTGCTGGTGTCGAAGGACTGCTTAGCAGATTCAGAGGGCTTGCTAAGCTTGTGGATGGACTCTGTAAACTGGACAAGCCACTTAAACAACCTGGGCTGGATACTGATTGATTTAAGGATTCTGTATCGTCATCGAGTGTTTTGGTTTCATCTCCACTATCACAACTGCCTAAATTGTCGTCGTCGCTTATATGGTCTTCCAATTCATCTACATCCTGGTAACGATCGCTGTTCGCACCATTATTACCGCCTGCTTCCATGTATCGGATACATTTTTTTTTGCGTCTAGGTAAATGGACATAAAAAATGAAATATTATTTTCGTTATAATTCAAAAAAGTGAATACAAAAAACCAGCAAGAGTACAAAACAAAAAGTCTAAAGCACATCTCACTAAGTGCATGCGGCATGCTTCATATAGAGGCATTCTAATAGAAGTACATAATATAAAAATAAATAAAATCAATTTCTCTACTCAAGGTCAAAATTATGCTTAATAATCTCCTACAGTAAATTTTGTGTAAATCAATAATTAGATTGATAGATCTAGATAGATAGCTGCCCGCCCTGGGATTATGATTATAATTGATCTTATCTTATTAATTTGCTATCCCGCAAAATTTACTGTAAATATTGTCAACCAGGAAATTTTATGCCATTTGACAATCCTCTCAACGCTATACTTAACTTCTTTGCGGCTTCTTTCAACTGACATTTTCCAAACACCGAATTTAAATTCAAACGCAGCACATTACCAGGGTAATGCAACATGATACTTTTTGAAATAATTTGCTTTTGATCTTTTTATATTCAAATATTTTCTATATACAAATATAGGTAACATATTCTCGAGCATTTGGCCAGTAGTGGGCTGAATAATGCGGGTTTGAATCCGGTCAGGAACATGGTTTCGAAATGCTTCTTTCTAAATATTTATTCGTCGAGTAAAAAGCCTTTGTTGCTATCTTGCAGATTTTATTACTTATGGTGTAAGTTAAAATAATACTATTTTAATATTTGTAATGCCAAATTTTTTTGTTAATAGTATCAATGTATGCGTATATATGAATAATAGACGTACAGTTAATTTAAGTTATAAATTATAAATGATAATAGGAATTGTGTTACATTAAAAATATGGATATACTTCAAGAAGTGAACCGCTCTAACTTGTGAATTAGTGCTAAAAGAGACGATCAACTTGAAGATATGAAAATAAAAATCTGGGTACAGAATCAGAGGGTGTATTGAGGTTGTTGAAGGAACGCTTTTCCAAACTAACAGGCGATGATTGCACCAATTCCGGCCATTTAGGTCTAGGTCGCCATCGAGCAGAGTAATAAAGCTGTGATGGGCTGCTATCAAATTCTGGAAGAGCAAATCGACACTCACCATCAGCATTCGATTGCCCTCCGCATTATCTGATGTAGGTATACCTGCGAAGCTTGTAAAACTCTGCGGAATGAAAGACTTAGATAAGCAAGTCTGCAGCTGCATCAAGGTAGGAAAAGACATCTCCGAACCTATTGAAATCGTGAGAGATTTCAGGCAAGGAGGCCCATTAGCACGCGACCAATTTCATTTTGGGAAGTGACCTGCGTAATGTAAGGCCAGTGTACATCATAACGAAAAGTGTTCAGCTCCTTGTGTATGCTGACGATATTGATGGCATTAGGCGCAACAAGGGAGATGTCACTGCTGCCTTTGCTGCTATTGCAAGAGAATCTGCCAATGAGGTAAATGAGGGACACAAGAAGTATAAGCTCTCTACTCAGATTCGTAGCGAGAACGGACTAGTGTGGTGACCGACAGCTTTTCCTTGGAAATTGTCAAACTGTAAATATATTGCGACCGCCATTGACACCAAAAATGATAGCAGCATGAAAATTAAGCGAAGGATTACTCTTGACAATAGATGCTATTTGGACTCAATAGGTAATTGAGTAGAGAGACCTCTCTCGACCGATAAAATTCACACTTTATACGAAGCTCATTCTGCCCGTGCTCCAGTACCGCATTGAAACATGGATACAGTGGCTTTGGTACAAGTTGAACAAGTATAGGAAGCTGTATCGTCTCTTTGTGTGAATACATAACAGAGGCCTCTGGAGAGTGGCCGTAACCCGGTAATGGATTTTTATGGTGTTGTGGCCAGTTAGTTAAGCAGGTTAATAATTCATTTAAATTCCTAAAACAAGTGAAACAATAAATAGAATACTCTTACAGAAATTAATAATGTATCATATTAGTCATATATACATATATACATGACAATATTTTCCATAAATGACATTGACATTGAAATGAAAAACATGTAAGCATTGAGCTCGTACCTGAGTTGCTAAAAATTACAGTTGCAGTTGATATTAATATAATTGCAATGTTTGATTTCCTTTTACTACAAAACCATGGGAAACACTTATTCTTAAAAATGTTTTTTTAAATCTACATATTTCCCATTATTTAAAAAACAGAGTCAAATTGTACAGGTTTGTTGACAAAGGAAATCTTTGAAATTTATTGAATCAAATAATCTTCTTCTATCAACACGGCGAATTTAGTGAGTTTGGAGTCTCGAGTGGATAAGTCATTATGATATGCGATTCGAGCAAATTTCATTCACCTCAGACCAGCAAATTAGGCTATTCAAAACTGTATAATGTGTGTAAGACCCGCAAAATATTTTGCTTTATTTATTTTAGTAAATCGGTTCCCCAGAATGATTAAATTCCCTAAAGATAATACGACTGTTAATGGCATAGAGAGTAAACCATTTTAAACATCCTTTAAAATCTGCACTTAACCTCTTCACATCAGATAATTTGAGCCTAAGAAGATTGGATATATTGAGATATTTAATATATTTCCCATTTAGTGAATTTTTAGAAAGTGCAAATATTGATAAAACATGCATGGGTTCATAAAAGAAATAAAACAGAAATATAAAATACGAAACAATTCACATACAAACAACAATTAATTATTATAAATAAAAACTTTCGGAATTTTAAAATTATAAGAGCAATTAATTATAAACATAGGTTAAACAAATATATAAAAGACTTATTGTACTACTAACTATTCGACACGCTCATTACTTTCATGGCGACGAATTCGCAGCCTACCGTGCAGTTTCCTTCAAGCTTCAATTTTTGTCTATATACCATGAACGATTAATATTCTTTCAATGAATCTTAACGACACATGATTGATTTTATGTTGAAATTATGCATAAAATGTGACTGCACAAGTAGTTCAATAAATGGTGATGTTTGATACAGTATAAAATTGTACTCATTTCCGTGCTAACTTCATTATCGGGCTCCTAACTCAGATAGTACTTGGCTTCATTAAAGACTGTACATATGTATATATTGTATAATTGATGAAGTGAAATTTTGGGAAATTTGAATACTAAAAATATATTATGTAAACTCGTATTCCTTACATGACCCGAAGGTAGCATTTGACTTTCTTTATTATGATTTTCACTCTTCGCATGTACTATTGATTGTGCAAAAAGGAAATATGAAATGATTGTGTCCCTGAAATATCAATTCTTAAATTGCATAGTATTTTCGACCAATTATATCAGGTCAGTTTATGTTTCAGCAACTTTACTAAATAAATCCGTATTTTATTAAAATGTGACTCATTTCAGGGTTAACGGGTGGGTATGTCAGTAATTTTTGGAGTGAAACTAGTCAAAAAGCGACGAAGAGAGTCCATAAAGGATTTCGGAAGTTCTGATTTGTAGGAATTATTAATAAATATATATATATATATATATATATATATATATATATATATATATATATATATATATATATATATATATATATATATATATATATATATATTTATATATATATTTACATAAGTTTTATATATATATATATATATATATATATATATATATATATAAATTATTTATCATTACGAGTTACAAAACCTACAAGTTATTTTAAAATATATAAATACGGGTCCTCTGAAACAATCACAAATATCCGGACTAACTCTAGAAAATTAAGAAATTGATCAAATTTATGTCAACGGTTAAGAGGTATCGCAGCTGACAATTTCAAGTTAGAGATAATTTTAATTGTGAATTGGCATCTGTTCACAAGATGAACACTCTCTAAAAGAGTGTGGATTAATTCCATTCGTAATCACTTTTGCTACTACCCATTGCAACAATTACAATACTACAGAGTTCGGCAATTGATTTGATACTAAATAATACATAACTTTTGAAGTCATCAATAATAATATTAATTTAGTTTTAGTAGTTTGCCCCCTGGCCGACACTGCGACCTAAATATATTTTGTGTCATACTACATTTGTCATTAATGATCCATGTGATCCATGCGATCACAACTGTCCGATCTACTATGCCCTCCTATAGGTTTAGTACCGGCATTTCTTCCGTAATGCCATAGCATTTCGTCCGTTTGGTGATGTCAAAGCGTCACAATTAAAGTTATCAGGTTCTTTCCTAGATGTTCCTTCTCTAAAGAAAGGAAGTACTTGAAAGTCATGTTCTTTTATTATCTTTTCCGCTTTATGGATGAATTTGAGAATGTCCATAGCAGGAGCATTCTTTATTTATTCGCGGCGGATTATCTTAATTGTTGTTCTTGCCAACGCAATGCAGTTGCATAGTATGTGTTCCGTGGTTTCCTCTTCTTCTAGATACAGCCGGAACTCCGTATCACCAAGAATGTAGATATTAGTCAGGTGATATTTCAGGTAGTAATGACCTGATAGAAAACCTTCTATTTTCTCTATGTCTGCTTTGTACATATTGCGCAGTTCTTTATTGTAGGTGAATGGCTTTACCAGCCTTTTGGCTGGGCGAAGTCACGATATCAATATTTTTACTATTATTCATTATCACATTCTTTACAGTTCTTTTACAATGTCACACAGGTCTGGAATACACGTTCTACCATCCAATGTCAAATTACGCACCCTATACTATTAAAAGAAACTCTTTAAATAAAGTCTATTAAATTTCCAACAATATGTGCCACCAGTTTAGAAAGATCGAATTAATCGACTTATTTTTAAACAATATCTTCATAGGTGGACTGACTTTTGGGTATAAGGAATTTTGCAGCTAACGCATTATATACGAAACTTCATGTGACAATAAAAGTTACGAGAAGAGATTGTGATGAAATACTCATTTATGACAGTTATGACATTGGTAAGTCATATTTGGGTAGTTGTGATTTGGAAGGTGAAGCTACGAATTAAAAAAATATTGTTCACTGTTGCTAAAAGTATTTGATATTAAACTAAAATAATTTCAAATAAAAATTTGAATTGAATTGACAGAATACACTGATATATTTAATTGCAAAACTAATTTATGCATGAATGATTGAATGAAATAAAGAGGGAAAATGTATCTCGACAAATTTGATATATTGTACTCCTCGTACATGCACCTCATAAAGGTATTCTATTAGTCCAGCAGTTCTAAGGAAAGTTAGCACTGATTTGGGATTCATTGCTCTAATGTCTATGCTCTCGGACCAGTTATGCCCCAGATATTTCTTCCTACTGCGAGTTAAGGCTTCACAGTTCATTAGAAGGTGCTCTGGTGTTTCTTCTGCCTCCATGCGTAATTTATGTAAGAATTATAATAAAATCGATTAAACAAATAAAGTTAATTTTGTATATAGTTATCAATTCCATTGCCGAACCGGCCCTGTCAGAGCTAGTTAAAAGTATTGTAATATTTTGCATATTTTAAAAAGTTTTTCGTCGCTTTCTTTACTACTGAGCTATAAGTTAAGTTACTTTGATTAAACACAGCCTAAATAAAATCTTCATTAAACTTTATCGTAACTAACTATCTCGTTCCAACATCTATACGATATCATTCTTATTGGCTGTAATATACTAATGACTAGAAGATTTATAATATGGAAACAAACTATGAGAAAAGTTTTTGTAAAGATTGTAATTTTCAATTTCATTGTTAAGTAAAATTACGTCATTTGAATAGAGCGCAAATAAAAAGTCATAATTTGGAATAAATAATTTATTATTTATGACTAAAAATCAGGCTATAAGTTTTAGAAATAAACAAAAAAAAAATCCTTCCGTTCTCTAAAAACCTTGCAAAATGAAGATTTCAACGATTTCTCTTTTCCATGTCATCGAAATAAAAGTTATTTAATATTTTGCATTATTATATTCGTTTTCGGCGACCGGGAGTAAGGATTTATAATTTTATGTCCCAACAAAAGCTTTTCATTTTTAGCTTATTCCCATGATCCGAGTACTCGGAGACTGAAAGTTGATTATGAATTTATATTAATAAAATCAATTTGAATTAATTCGATATAATAAAACTTTGTAGAATATTACAAATCGCATAAATTGTTGGTTATGATCTGCCTATAACTAAAAACAAATCTTACATTACAGGATATCTAAATGCATGTTTTCAAAACTGTAAAAATTGTTCCCTTGCTAGAAATAAGGCTTAGAGTAGACATTGAATAAACAACCCGTGAAATATTAGCTGTGTTTCTTTCAACGCGAGTGTGAATATAACGACACCCGTCGCTTAACAGTTTAGTATTTGGCAGCACTGGTTTTGACATTTAAAATGCTTTGACATACACATTTGTAAACCAATTTTAAAAAGAAACAGGAAAATTTGAAAATGGCAAATTCTGAGCAAGCGTTGGTAAATTAACTTTAAATGTGTACATTAATTAATACACGATAATATACTTTATATTTTATATAATTACAGCGGTTTATGCTTATTTTACTCTTTTTCTCGTTCACAATAGACAACAAAATGGTTTTGGCAGCACTTCTGTTTGAGGCGCTAAATAACAAGCGAATACAAACAGCTTGCTTTAACTAAGCGGTCAATATGTATGCATAAGCGGGCGATTTATTCACACTCGCGTTGAACGAAACACAGCTATTGTTGACTATTAATTTGATCTCAAAATCTTGGATTCTCAAGAAACAGTTTTTAAAATCGTTTGCTCGGTTGTGCATAAAAGCTTACCGAGCAACTTACATACATCAAAAGAACTTAAAATAACTAGTTTCATGTTTTGGTATATTCTGATACGTTAACTTGTTGTTTGGTTATTAAACTGCTTATGTATTCGAAGACAAGTCATAACAGGATACGGTTTAAATTCCATAACAATCAAAATCGTATTGCCAATCATTGTAGGCAGCAAAATCTGAATTTCCGAAAAAAGGAATCTATAATACTTATGGGTGCGATAACTGTACTTTCAATCAACGATTAGTAATATATTCAATTTAACACGTCCAGCGGATAGCTGCACTGTCAGATACATATTTAACTGTAATAATTACACCAATAAAATATATTTGAATTCTAAAGGCGAATTCACCGCTGTTGTCCGAACAACTGTTGTTGGTATTATTATATGCAGTTTGTCAGCTGTTAAAAATTGAGAGAGTAACGAAAGTTTGCTGGACTCTCTTTCTTTCGAACAAATTGTTTTTGATTTTTTGTTCGAACAGCTCGATGATTAGGATTGCCATCTACTCATTTCTATTTTTTGCGTTGCAAATTGTATGTATTATTATGAGTGAATATCATAAATACGTACGTTGGCAACAATACTAATGAACCATACTTCAAAAAATTTTGAGTGCATAATAAAAGCTGTTAGGACAACAGCGCTGAATCCGCCTTAAGACGATTAAAATTAATGTTCTTCAAAATGTTTGATCTATGACTGAAAACTTAACTAGTGGAGAAAAATGTTTTTTTTTTCTATTTGACTTATTTAACACCACTATAATTTAAATTTATTTATGCCCAAAAAAATTGAAATGTAAACAGTTCTCATTAAAAAATGAACTAGAAGTTCCGTGTCTTCTTTATATTATTTATATTATTAATATATCATATGCAGTTATGATGAAAATAGTTTGTATAAAGCAGTATATAGTGACGAACTAATAAAACAAAAAATATAAAAAAAGAAATATGGACCACTCTCTTAACAAAGAAAATACACATAACATTCTCATGTTGTTAAAGAGCTTTATTACTGTGTGTACTAAAAAAAATTAACAAAATAAAATAAACATATTTTGAAACTACTACAAAACTTTTTTAACTCAATACTGTTGAACTGAAAATGTATATACCGCACAAAAATGGAAAGTGACAAAACAATATCTTAATAACATCCGCACATTCAAAATTAATTGTTTCAAAGTTCTTATATTGAATGATCTTTTTGTTTTTGTTTTGTCTCATTTGTCTGCGAAAATATAAAACTTAAAAGATTCTCTAAAGCAATCCCAACAAAACGCACGGCATACAAAATACACATTATAAAACTTTAAAATAAAAAAAAAAATATTATGGTTAAAGAAACATAACAATAACAACAACAACAATTTAAGTAATTTATATTTCAAAATGGCATACGTTGCGCTTGCGCCGTTAAATTGTAGTCGCAATGGTAGTAGCATCGGCAGCGCCTCTTCGCGGTGCACCCGGATATGGCTGATAGAGTAAAGCGAGTGGGTGCTTTCTGATCTTGTGAAGGGTGGCGGTGGCATGTGCTAAATTTATATATTGTCGTTGTATGAAATTTAGGAATTTAAAAAAATTCTTATTTCTCACAATTTTGTTTTTTGCTGTCATTGTGCTTCTATTTTTGAATTCGTTTGGTTTGCGTTTATAAATTTACATATGTTGGCGGCGCCTGTGGGGAGGCTTGCTGGGGTCCACCGCCACCACCGTTGGACGCATTACCACCGCCAGAACCACCATTAGCGTTGTGTAATAATGCACTTGCAGTGACAGTATTGCCATTACCCGCATTCGAAGTGTTACTAAGCAAGTTACCGTTGGCACCATTATTGCTGCAACCAATACCTGAACTATTGAGCAATTGTAGTTGATGGGACGAAGAAGTTGATGACGATGAAGATGAGGACGAGGATGAATTAGGCAGCATGACAGTTCCGCCTGCCCCACTAATGCTGGCTACAATGGGTGTTAACATACCGACACTAATACTACCAGCGTTTGACAATACACTAGGACTATTGAATTCAAATTGCAGATAGATCCCATAAATTTAGCGATAAGAGAGCATTTTGGAAGAAAAATCAGTAATTTTTAATAAATAAATAAATAAAGATATATATATATATATATATATATATATATATATATATATATATATAAAATATATATATATATATATATATATATATATATATATAAATATATATATATATATATATATATATATATATATATATATATATATATATATATATATATATATATATATATATATATATATATATATATATATATATATATATATATATATATATATATATATATATATATATATATATATATATATATAATCATACGTTTCAGTTTTGTACAAATTTATTTTTAAATAGAAGAAAGTCAGAAAATGAACGGAGCTGAATATATTTAAATGCATAATTTGAAACATTGAAGTAGGATGAGTTAAAATAATTATTCCGTTTATGTGAGTTTACTTTTAGAATGCGCAACGAAATAGCTTTCGGAAACGATTTTTTAGTGTTATTAGCCAATTAATAAAGATGCCGTTTTAAATATAAAAACCAAACAAATGAAAAATATGTTAACTGGGTACATTTAATATAGTAGAGTAAAAAGTAGAACCATTACAATGGGGTCAAGGAGATTCGTACCTAAGAAAAGTGAATTTATACCTTAGAAAGGTACATTTACTGCAGAAAATATACCCCTGCAATTTCGCAGAGTACTGCGAAACTATGTTAGGTTGTTTCTGTTCCTGAAGTGCATAAAACGATAAACAGATGGTTAAATAATTTTAAATTTAAATAATAAATCAATTTACAAATAAAAAGAATAGTTGCTGAATTTCACACCAAATGGTACATTTGCACTAGATTTAATATGCAACCGACCAACCAACATTCATTTAATTTTGAAATAAAATAATAATAAGGACATACGAAATATAAAAAAAAATGTCAAAATTGGAAGAATACCACACGTAGGAATTGTGCAGACCAACGCTGAGTTGGAAAGACCAAGTTCAAGAGGACCAGAGGACGCGGCATTTCTAACTAGCGCCAACGTGCGCTTAGCAGAGACGACTAGCGAAAGCGGCAATGACCCCACAAGGATTGTCGCCAGCTTATATGTTGTAAAGCACATATTTTGAAATATGACTTAAAAAATGTTAACTTTTAAAAGTGTTGTGCTTTTTCTAAACGCCTTTAATATATTGCCTCTTTCGTGTATCATCCACCAGCAAATGGATTTGAGATCGGCGCAGTTACCGTGTACAAATTATATTTTAGTTCTATCCCCCCGCACTGAGAATCACGGAAAAACTTTATGGCTTCCACTAGAACACTCGAAATATAATTTATAATTGTTTTCTGTATTGGCGCATACTCATATACATTTAAAATGTTTCAATTCTTTTACAAATCACATCTACACAATTAATCCAATTTTTCCCAAATTTAAATTCATATCGATCCTGAGTACTTTAGATACAAATATTTCTATATATCTAATATTTAACATACTTTACAGTTAGTGAGTGAATTTAGATAAAATACATGTACATATATATATATATATATATATATATATATATATATATATATATATATATATATATATATATATATATATATATATATATATATATATATATATATATATATATATATATATATATATATATATATATATATATATATATATATATATATATATATATATATATATATATATATATATATATATATATATATATATATATATATATATATATATATATATATATATATATATATATATATATATATATATATATATATATATATATATATATATATATATATATATATATATATATATATATATATATATATATATATATATATATATATATATATATATATATATATATATATATATATATATATATATATATATATATATATATATATATATATATATATATATATATATATATATATATATATATATATATATATATATATATATATATATATATATATATATATATATATATATATATATATATATATATATATATATATATATATATATATATATATATATATATATATATATATATATATATATATGCAGGGTGGCCCAAATAAGACCAGCTGATGTGAAACACAAATAACTTTTTTATTTTTTAACATAATTTATTTTTTCTTTTTGCAGATTATAACTGAACTCTTGGAAATTTAAAATGAATACGTATAGTCCACAACAACGCATTAAAATTATCGAATTTTATTATTCTACTCAACGATCAATTGTTCTGACGCAGCGAAATTATCGCCGTTTTTTTAACGTAAGATCAGCGCCCACATCTTCCATGATTACAAGTTTACTTCGCCGTTGTGGGGCTCCGAAAATCCAAGGGCAATACATCAGCATCAGTCACACCCAATCAGATGCACTGTTTGGTGCGGTGTTATGGCCACAAAAATCATCGGCCCATATTTCTTTGAGAATGAGGATGAAACGCCAGAAACGGTCTCCGGGGCTTCTTACAGAACAATGATCGACAACTTTTTGCGGCCAATGGTGGAGCAACATCCTAATTTGTGGTTTCAACAAGATGGAGCCACTGCGCATACTGCTAGGCAAACTATTGACATGCTGCGTGAAATTTTTGGTGAACGCATAATTTCAAGAAATTCAGATTTCCCTTGGCCTCCTCGTTCACCAGATTTAACTGCGCCCGATTTTTTTTTTATGGGGATATTTAAAAGACAAAGTGTATGTTAACAAACCACAGACAGCTCAAGCAGAATATTCGAGACGAAATACGGCGCCTGCAACCAGAAACATTACGCCGTGTAATGCAAAATTCGCTAAAAAGAGCCAATGCCTGTATCGAGCAAAATGGTGGTCATTTGTATGATGTCATATTTCACACATAGTCACGTTAGATTTCCATAAAATGTATTTAACATATTAAAATAAATCATTTAAAAAAACCCGTTATTACAAGAGTTACACGTGTTTAACATCACTAGGTCTCATTTGGGCCACCCTGTATATATATACATATGGAGGGCTCACTGCTATACCGAACCAAGTCATGAAAAATAAAAAATGCCGGAGCAGCGACGATAAGCTTAGGTTTAAGTATTTAAAATTCTGTTAAGTTAGTTCTAAGTTGGATTCAGAGAAATAAAGGAGTAAGCTCCCTAAGAAATAATTTTTTTAAATAAAATTAACGCAAGTTAATTTAACTGGCGCCCGAGCAGGGACCAGCAGTAACTGTGCACATAAAAAGTGAAACACTCAAGGAAAAGGTTGAAAACAAAAAGAAAACTATTGAGCAGACGCACTAATTGGAGATCTTGGAAATTAAATAGTAAAGAGGCCCCAAGTAGAGATCATCAAAAAGGACCAGTGCCGACGTACTTAATAACCCCAGGAGACCACCGCTGGACATAATAATGTTAAGACTAACAGTAATTTATTTCATGTAAGTTATAAAAATAAGAAAATAAATTTACTTAGAGGTAATTGGAAAAATATACTTATTAGAAAAATTTCATTGAAAGAAAATTTTAATTTAAAAATATCAAATAAGAGAAATCAATTAAAATTTAAAAGTGTTCAAATTAGTAAAAGCAAATTGAAATTGAATTGAAGGAATATCTCATGAGAAAAATTTATTGAAAATTAGAATTAAGAAAAATTATCAAAAAATTTTTTTTTATTAAACGAATATTGGTGAAAAGCTTGAGAAAATTTTTATTGAAAAGAAATTTGAGGAAACAAATTAATTAAATATTTCTTATTATTGAATATTAGTCAACTATTAAAGGATAGAATTTTATTTTTTTTTTATATTTATAAATAACCATAAATAAAACATTTATAAAAATGAAGGAAGAAATCCTAGAGGGATTTAGGAGATTTGGAATTTCAACTGATCAACCAACTTCCCAACAACTAAATCCTCTCCAGACTTCCCAACCAAACGCCCAACTATCAAACACTCAATTTATTCAGGAAATAGTCCAGTAAGTCATGAATCGCATGACCAACAGTGACGATGGGAACATGCGTAATACAGAAATAACCGTAAACGCGACGAACGTTAACGAACTTGACAGGATACCGTCCGGTAAAGTGCTTGAGGGAATTTTCCGGCCGACCAGGAGAATTCAACTCCTGGCGCAAAACAGTAGACCGAATTCTCGATGTTTACAGGAGTTTTCAAAATACTCCAAGGTATTTTGCAATCCTGCACACAATAAGACACAAAATTATCGGTGATGCCGACAGGGCTTTGGAATCCTACCGGACTCCATTAGATTGGCCAGAAATTAGGAAGTGTCTGATGCTACATTATTCCGACAAGCGGGATATAGGTACACTTGAGTACCAATTAACGACCTTGACTCAGCGTCACCAGGATATAGCGACATTCTATCAGATGGTATATCAGCATATGTCGCTGATCCTTGATAAAATATCATGCCTTGACATTAGCGAAGAAGCAATTCGTGCCATGACCAACTCTTATAGAGAGAAGGCTTTGGACACCTTCATTCGTGGGCTTAACGGCGACTTGCCACATTGCTAAGTATTCGTTAACCCTCTACTTTGCCACAGGCACTGCACCTTTGTCAAAAACTGGAAAATATGACCTTCAGGTTAAACTATGCGCACGGCGCAAACAGACACCTTACTAACATGCCAACACCCCAACGACCTCCACGGCAACCAATAAACTTTAAAGGACAACGTTTTTATCCAGAACTAGCTTACGCTCTACCTCCTCCACCACGTTCCCACAGATCTCAACAACATTTTAATCAATTCAATAATAGATTTAACTATAACCGACCTATCCCGTTCCAACAAAATTACTCACCACAAGCAAATTACAATAGGTTTGGAAATAATCGACATTTCTAAGCAAATCCTGTTGGATTTAACAATCGACCCAACTTACCACCCAAGCCACCGGTCCCAATGGACATCGATAGTTCTATACAAACAAAACAAGTAAATTATCAAAATAGGCCACAGCAGAATTTCCCTCAAAAGCGTTCAGGAGTTAGTCAGATGACGCATCCGACACCGAGGAAAATACAACGCAATTATTATCTAAACACAGACTACCCAAGTGAGCCAGGTAACAACATTGAGTTCGATTATAATGCAAATTGTCCAAATTATTATCCGAATTTATACACAGGTTATCCAATCGAACCAGATAACCACAACGAATTTGATCTTAATGCAAGTTGTCCAAATAATGAACAAGAAAATTATATATAACCTAACGACGATCCAAATAATATTTTCCCTGAAAAAGATAATGTTAATTTTTTGGAATAAGTCCGTCTTCACTTCCATGTGTTGAATACACGACTAGAAGCGGAGACAAGATAGAATTTTTAATCGATACAGGATCGAATAAAAATTACATTCAATCCACTAGAATTAGGAATTTTTTAAAGAACAAAACCCCTTTTAAAGTTTGCTCTGTTGCAGGAGAGATAGAAATAAAGTATCATACATATTTGAATATTTTCGGCCCAAGAACAGACAATCTAAGATTTTATATTTTGCCTACATTATCCTCCTTCCACGGAATAATAGGGAACGACACCCTTAAGGAATTAAAGGCCACTATTCACACCGACAAAAATTTCATGACCATATTCCCAAATACTAAAATACCTCTAAAACAAAAAATCTCACAAGAAGTTAATACAGTTTGCATAAGGTTACCACATTTATCACAGGCACAACAGCATAAGTTAAAGAACATTATTAAACATTGTCCAAATTTATTTTCTGATCCGGATGAAAAACTTACCTATACAACATTAGTTAAGGGTGAAATCCACACTACTTCTGATACACCAATCTATTCTAAGCCATACCCTTAGCCAATGGCATTAAAAGGAGAAATCGAACGTCAGGTAGAAGAACTCCTTGCCAATGGGATAATAAGGAAATCCAAATCTCCATATAACTCTCCCGTTTGGATAGTCGATAAAAAAAAAATGGATACCTCCGGTGAGAAGAAATATCGTAAGGTAAGAAGAAATATCGTAAGACTACCGAAAAATAAATTCTGTAACCATTCCCGATAGATATCCGATACCAGAAATGAACGAAGTTTTAGCCAAGCTCGGTGAAAACAAATTTTTTACAGTTATTGATTTAAAAAGCGGTTTCCACCAAATACTCCTTCGCGAATCGGATATAGAAAAGACAGCATTTTCCATAAACAATGGAAAGTATGAATTTTTGCGCCTTCCTTTCGGGCTCAAAAACGTGCCCTCTACGTTCCAAAGAGCTTTAGACGACATTCTCCGACAACATATAGGCAAAAGATGTTACGTCTATATTGATGACGTAATAATATTTGGCAAAAATGAAGAAGAGCATTTACATAATTTAGAGCTTGTATTTGAAACACTAGAGGAAGCAAACATGAAAATCCAATTAGACAAATGCGCTTTTCTAAAAAATTATGTGGAATTTTTAGGATATGTTGTTAGTGCCGAAGGAATCAAGACAAATGTGAAAAAAGTAGAAGCAGTTAAGAATTTTCCAATACCCAAAAATTTAAAAGAACTCCGATCCTTTTTGGGAATGTCTGGCTACTACAAAAGATTCATCAAAGACTACGCAAAGATAGCCAAACCACTCACTGCTCTTCTGCGAGGAGAAGCTGGGAATGTTTCAAAAAACACATCAAAAAAGAAATTAATTACACTAGACAACGAGGCAATAGATGCATTTAATAAAATCAGGAATACCTTGATATCAAAGGACATCACCCCCATTCATCCAGATTTTTCAAAAGATTTCGAGCTAGCAACTGATGCATCAGATTACGCGATTGGTGCCGTACTACCGCAAGATAATAGACCAATCACATTTATATCCAGAACACACAATAAATCTGAAGAAAATTATGCGACAAATGAGAAGGAGATGCTAGCCATCATATGGTCATTGAATTCTCTTAGAAATTATTTATACGGCTCAAAAAAGATTAAAATATACACCGATCATTAGCCCCTCACATACGCATTAAGTTCGAAAAATACGAATAGTAAGATGAAACGGTGGAAATCAATTTTAGAAGAGTATAATTATGATTTAAAGTACAAGCCTGGACACGCTAATGTAGTAGCAGATGCTCCCTCAAGGATACCTATTCAGATAAATTCACTTACACCAACTGTTCATAGTGACGAAAGCTCTTCACATGACCTTATTCCATGTGCAGAAGTTCCCATTAATGTATTTAAAAACCAGATATTTTTTAAACAAGATGATACGTCAACACACCAGTTCAAGATTATATTCCCTACAATCCATAGACATATTATAATAGAACCAGAATACAACGAACAGATCCTTATTTCCCATTTAAAACGATTTCTTAATCCATCTGTCATAAATGGAATTCACACAGAAGAGAGAATTATGGGTGTAATTCAAAACTTTTATCCGCAGCACATTGGTAGTTATAAAGTTCGATATACGCAAAAATTAGTTGAAGATATTACATACAAATGAAGAAGACCAAGAAAATATTATATTAGAATTTCATAAACGAGCATACAGGAACGCTACAGAAAACAAAATTCAAATACTAGAAAAGCATTATCTTCCAGGGATGCTTAGTAAAATCAAACGAATAATAACAAATTGCAACACTTGTAAGGGAAACAATTATGAAAGGCATCCAAATCAACCAAAACTAAATGAAACGCCACTACCCACCTTTCCCGGTCACACAGTCCATATTGACATATTTGTAACCGAGGGAAAAATAGTTATGACTGCGTTAGATAAATTTACTAAATATGCGCAAACTAAAATGTTAGCTAGCAGAGCAATAGCAGATATTAGAAGACCATTAAGAGACATTTTACTTTAGAGTACCCAAGCTAATAGTCATAGATAACGAACCCTCACTTAATTCCGCCACAATTAAATTTATGATGCAGGACGAGCTAGGAATAGAAGTTTATAGTACGCCACCATATAAGAGTCAGGCGAATGGACAAGTAGAACGGTTCCATTCTACACTTATCGAAATAATGCGCTGCATTAAAGAAAATGGAGGATATAGAAATTTTGAAGAACTCCTAGAACGATCAGTATAAGAATATAACCATACAATTCATTCAATTACGCGAAAATGACCAGTTGACTTATATTTTAATAGAAATGTTTCATTTACTCCCGACGACATAGAAAAAACGAGACAAGATAATATAGGAAAATTAGCAAACAAACAGAAGAAAGATATTGAATACCATAATAAAAATAAACAGGAACCAAAAACGTATCTCCCCGGACAGGTTATCTTTGTAAAACGAAATAAAAGATTAGGAACTAAACTATCCAAACCATACACTAAGGAAATAGTAAAAGAAAATAGAAACAGTACTGTGTTGACAGAGAAGAATCAACTAATACACAAAAGCCGAATACGAAATTAAGATCCAATCCTTATCATTCCTTATATATTAAACATACAATTTCCCTTTTTCAGCCTAATTATTCCGATATGCATTGCAGAGGCACAGACTACTGGACTACAGTAATTCACAGTTAGTTACAATAGAAGAAGGAACTGCGAATATACAAACAGGAACTTTTAAAATTATACATGAAATTGACATTGATAAATATAGCGAAATAACTAATAATATCGAAGCGACAGCGAACAGTTACAAACGCGATAAAAGCCCACATTATCCTTTCATAATCCTTCTGATATCTCAAATAAAATCCCACATCAACAATTTAAGATCAATAAAAAAAATAAGAGATCACTCGATTTTTTAGGTAGTGCGTGGAAATGGATAGCAGGAAGTCCTGACCACCAAGATCATAGCATTGTAGTAGAGAAGCTGAGAAAATACAATAATCAGTTGATAATAAATAGGCTAACCTTAAAAAGAATTAATGAAATTTCAAATATTACAAATAGCATAACAAAAATGTTGAAAAATTATAAAGAAATTGAAAATGAATAATTTTTAGATTTAAATTCGAAATAATTAAAGAAAAGATCGTAAATGTTGCATATGCTATTCACTGGGCAAAAGCCAATATAATAAATTCTTTTATATTGTCAAATAATGAAATTGACCTAGCAAAAAAAAAATAATAAGCAAAGAAAATATACCATTTATAAATATAGATGAAGCGTTTGAATTTTCCGAAATTAAAATTGCTAAAATAATAATTTTATAATTTACATAATAAGCTTACCAACAGTTGAAAATCGCATTTGTAAAACAATAAAAATTAGAAGTGTAAAAAAATTTTGAAGAATAAATAAAATAAATTTCGATTCAATGCGCTTATGTGGAAAACATATATTTGGTATTAAAGAAATTTGTAAAACTTATAATAATTTAAAAATATATCCAATTAGTAGCCTAGTTAATTTAAATAATGATACTTGTATAGCAAATTTGCTACAAAGTCGCCCACCTAATTGCACTGAAGTCAACAATCAACATATACCTACAATCGAGGAAATATCACCGGGAATACTATTTTTGAACAGATTCAATGGTATTGCAGTAATCAAGGAAGAATCCCTAACTCTAAATGGAACATTCATCATACACTACCACAATGCCAGCATCAAAATTGATCAAGATACATTCTTTAATACGGAAATATCAGCAAGTAAACCACTACCGGCAGTGTTACAACCATTATCTGATCCAAACAACATTGAAGAAATACTCTCATTACAAATGATGAAGGAATTACAAATCAACAACTCTAACTTCATAAATCTACTCCAAGAAAGCGAAGAAACTAATATTGGCCTGAATTTCGGATTAGGATCCATAATACTTATCCTTGTCACAATTGCCTGCTTGTACCAATACTTACTACACAAAAACGGAAGGCCTATCATCAGAAAAACAGAAAGTAATTAATCAAATCTACACTTATCCAACACAGCAATAGAAGGATTAAACAAAATATTTAACAAACAGTCTGATTCAAATGAGGACGTCTGAAATTTAGGGGGGAGTAGTTAACACCCCTCACATTTAAACTTTGATGATAAACCGAAAAACAATAGTTTCGTATTTCATCTTGCGAAACTCCACAAAATTGTTTTCCCATTCTTTTGTGCTGACATGGCACACGCGCCGCTTAAACTTTGCATGCAGGTACAACGTGAGCAACAGCAGCAGCGACGATAAGCTTAGGTTTAAGTATTTAAAATTCTGTTAAGTTAGTTCTAAGTTGGATTCAGAGAAATAAAGGAGTAAGCTCCCTAAGAAATAATGTTTTTTAATAAAATTAACGCAAGTTAATTTAACTTGCATACACACATACATATACACAACAATATGCATACGAGTATAATTATAATTTACATATACTCGTCCATATACGAGTACATATCTATATGCATATGCATATGCATATAAACCATATTGGTAGGTGGCTATCACACGTGGATTTCCGCTCAGAAAACAGCTGTTTTTTGGATTTTTGTTTTTGCAGCCGATCAGAATTCTCCGAATTTTTTGCAACCAGCTGACTGAGCGGACGCTATTTCTTTGAGCAGAAATTTTCTTCGCTACCGTACTCAGCACTTAGCACAGCTGATTACGTATCTATAAAGTGACAAATTTTTGTAGCGGCCCCTTCTAAAACAAAGTGCGCTGTTTCATTCATCCGATAGGCAACCGATAGGCTGCAAGAAGGCACCCATTTCTTCGCAATTCACGCAAAACCTGAAATAGTCCACATTCGATATTTATAAATTCAATTAGTCTGTATAAAACTGGTTCTATGTTAGTCCGATGAAATCTCCATTGTTGTTGTTATTATTATTGTGGCCTTCGATTTCTTATGCTTTAATAATTATGATTGGTGATTACATATTGTGTTTATATAGCCATATGTACGAATGCACATAAATTGCAATCATGTACGTTGAATTTAATTTATATCTAGAACATAAGTCGTATGCTCTTGCATTCTAGGTATCCCAATACTATAACTCATTAATCATACAAATTGCGGGTTTCACCTAATACGGGTATACGAAATGATATCGTGTTTGCACTAAAGGACAGCATTCTTGAGCTTGGAAAGCTTCGTACGACTACAGAAATGCGTAGAAGGATACAGATTTCAGTCGCGATTAACAACTGTGAGTTTTTCATATGAAATTCCCCATAAATTTTGCTCCAGCATAATTCTTCTGCCACACCATAAATGTTTCAAACCAAGCCACGAACCGCAGTCGATTGTTCTAGAAGAATGTAATTTATGCTCTATTAGAAGCAATCGGCAAAACCCACTCCTAATAAACAGTATGATCGACGCGCTTGACATCATCAACAACAACAACAGAGCGTGCAACAACATACAACGCCACGTGCTTGACAACAAGCCGAATTCTGCAGCGATAGTGGCGGTTACGTTTGAATACAATTGATACAACAACAGAACTTTCTGGAAACTTTGCGACTGAAGCTGGGCTATAAAAGCAGCAGCAACTGAGGGACTCGCTCTCTTTACTTCATCCGCCATCGACGACGACGCATCGACAGTAGTTTTTTTCCTGAACAGCCATCGAGGAAGACACACAGACGCGCAGATCTTTAGGAAGACACATTGATGCACCAAGACTTTTGACTCCAGCATTTGATGCAACTGTACTGAGACCATTCTGCATTAGTGGATTATATGGTTTGTAATCGGTACTCCACCAATGCTCAGAATTACAAACGCTTACTGGATAAGTGGATTATATGGTTTGTAATCGGCACTCCACCAAGAAGTACGACCGCTTACCGAGACTATTCTGAATTAGTGGATTATATGTTTGTAATCGGTACTCCACTAATTTCCAGAATTATCAACGTGTACCGAGACTTTATTACTGTACTTAGTAGAGTAGTCTAGCTTATTAACTTAGTATAAGCTATTAACTCAAAGATTTAATTTAATTAAATAAAGTATTGAATATAACCAAACTAAGCAAACTCAAAGTTATTTTCTGTAAACGACTCCTGGCAATCCGGTGAGCATTACCCAGGCGAAAGAAAAAGGATTCGTTACAGTGGCGCCCGAGCAGTGGACTTTCACAAGAAAACTAACAGATTAAACAAAATAGTTTTATCCAACTTCGCCCCATCACCAGAGTCTTACGCAGGATGGGGAAAAACGAGTTGGGTATACAACCTACGCAAAGATCAGGTAGTGGTGTGTTGTGTCGAGTTTGGTTTAGAGGCCACTGGCACAGTGGAAGAACTACGAAAGAGAATAGCCGAATTCACCAATGGTGCGGAACTAAATCTACAAAATTTTCTTGCCTGCCAGATATTTCGAAAAGCTGGAGGACGAGATCAGGCAGCGGCAACAGCAACCACGAGAAACATTCAAGCAGTATGTGGTTGAACTACAAAATCTCATGCGGCATGCCGGCTACTCTGAAGAAAACAAGCTTGAGCGAATTTTCTGGAATAGGCTAGAAGAGTACCAATGGTACGTGCGAAGAAAAGACTTTTCGACACTGGACGAGTTGGTGGAAATGGCGGAATACCTAGAGGGTATACGTGGTGACCGCGAAACTCCACGAGCAGCACCACCACGACCATCACCGGGACCACCACAAGTACTCCAGCTACGGTTTGAACGCACATCCCCACGAGAAACAAGGAACTGGCAGGTAGCACCAGTGAACTATGCCAGCCAAGATTCACCGATAAATCCACGCACAGCTTGCAGACGGTGCGGTCAGTCAGGACACATCGCACGACACTGTCGTAACGCCCAACTCCTCTTCTGTTGGGAGTGCGGCAAGAAGGGAACAAGGACTATTGAATGCTGTTGGACATCAGGGGGAAACGAGAGGGGCTGCCGCCAGCAACGAGGCATGGAGCAGCCCAACGAAAACAAGCCTCACACACAGTAAGTACGCTAAGTTGCGATGGGCAACGCATCTGTGCCGCCGTCACCATTGGCACAGATGAAATAGCGGCCACGCTAGACACAGGCGCCACCAGGAGTTTTATCAGCGAACGACTCGTCCACCTACCACTACTATAAAGATATTACATCGTTCTCTTCACTCAACGAAATAAGTTAAAATTGCGTGGCTGCCTATGGAGAAATTATTAACTCAACACCCGAAGTGTGCTCGGCAATGCAAAGGCAAAACATGTAGATACGCATTCTGGTTTTTTCGTTTTGTTACGACTATATGTGCATCTGTGTTTATTATTATGTGCGAATGATTCTATGCTTGCTTGCATATTTACGGCATGCATATGTGTATATGTATATGAATGTAGGAATGTTATTTTTATTTATTTGTTGGAATTGGGATGAAAAGAAGTTCAATCATAGCAATCGAAGACGAGGCATTATCTTTATGTCACCAGCGGGCCGGTTGTAGTGTGCACTGGTGTGTACATGCATTTTGAGTGGCTGTAGAAAAAGAAACAATCAGCCAAGTCGACTTTGCTAACGCCTGCACACATGTTATTCAGATATATAATTATACAAATGTTCTTATGCGGCAGTGTATAATATTAAATGTATTCAGGAACAGAATTCATTTCATTTCAAACAAAAATTTGTAAAAATTCTAAAAAATTTTAAACTAATATTGAAATTAATGCACTTTACAATATATATTTTTAAAAAAAATTACTTTGTAAATATTAGCACTACTACGAGTATATGTAAGTTAATTGCATTTGAATAATTTCATTTACGTAGGTAGGCATGTATATTTCTATAACTAATTATGGGAATATTGTAAATTAGTAAAAAAAAAGAAAAAATTGGTGTATAAAATTAATAAATAATAATATGTATTTATTTAATTTATTTCTTTATCCCCAAAAAAGCCACCATCGAATTGCACAGCAAATCTTCATGGCTGCATAGCAGAAGACTAAAAGTTATTTTTTGCGGAATGTTATGTACAGAATTATAGAAATTTTAGTTAATTCAGGAATTGCACCAGCAAATACTTGACTCTTTAATATACCCTAAAATCAACAAAACTTGTATGGGTGTCTTTAGCTTAATGGTTCACGCGTTGGTCTATAGTTTTTGTGGCTTAGGGTTCGAGCCCCGACAAAATGCTGTGTTTTATCGGATTTTTTTTTATATTAATAATCATTTTTATAAATAGTAGTAAAAGTATTTTACTATTTTCCATAAATTAACCAGTATTATATCATTTTACTGGACCAAAACTAGAGCAGAATTATTTCATGCCTGTTATAGAGGAAGACTGGAAACGGTGGAGTATTATGAAATTCAACCTTGTCAAATCATATACATATGCACATACATATACGAGTATATGCCATAAAAAGAATGAAATGAAAATAAAAGCGTCATTTCTCGTATACGAGTTTTTGTTGTATGATGTGTGGTATGGCTTCTTTAAATATAAAGTGAAGCAAAATTAGAATTCAATCTGTCATGAAATTTTGGATATGTCAATATTTTCAGTATGGACAAATATCAGCACAATTTACTCTTTCGATCTTATATTTCATATTTTCGCGTTAGCAGCATGTGATCAAACATATTTTGAGTCTATCCGAAGAAAGAATAATTATGCTGAAAAAAAAAATTGCACATATTTATTGACGAACGAAATGTTTGATTGGATTATATTTTGTGAAATTTATGAGCTTCTTCAAACGAGTTGCGAAAAGCATCAAAAAACTAACATAAACAAAGGTATTGAAATCACACAAATCTAACCACAAATGCTTTGTTTTAAGCCCCACTTTCCGAATAAGAAACCTTTGCCATACAGAAAATTCATTCTTGTGTATAATACCCCAGCCACACAGAACAGAAAATAAAAATTTGATTTCAAACATTTACTCTATGTTTCAAATCAATCGCTTCTGCAGTGAGAACACACACACACACACACTAATATTATTCATACGAATGTGTAAACAACAATAGCCATGTGTGTGGCTGACGACGCACAGTGGCCGAAAAGGCTCATTTAGCGGCGTTTAATTAATAGCGCTTAGGGAAAACTTTTTTTTGTTTGTGTAATCTTTTTTTTTAGTTGAAAATAGATTAAGCTACAATGCTAAACAAAAAAAATGTTTTTTAAAAATATATTTATATTTTTTTTTTTTTTGAGAGTTGCAACTTTTTTTCATATTTTAGAATTTTTTTATTTTATTCAGGAAAACATCGTAAAGTTAAAATATTTAATGTTTCACATTCCTTTGGGCTGAAAATATATTAAACTTTAATATTAAAAACAGTTTTTTTAAAATTTATTTATTTATTTATTTATTTTGTTTTTAATTTTTTTTCTGTTGAAATAACTATTTTTGGCCATATGCAGTCTTCATATATTTTTGTTGTTTTCATAACAAAAATTTAATTATAATTCCAAAAAAAAAATAACTGTAGTAATAACAATAGTAATAAAAGTTTTTTATTCCGTTTCGGAACTACTAGATGAATCTAAGGTGCAAATGAAAAAAACTATTCAGAGTCGGAGCTTTCAGAATTAAGGCCGCCAGGTATATCATTCATATTTAAAATAAGCTGATGACCTCATCATCTATTTGGATGTGTTTTTTCGAGTATTTCGAGGTGCTTTTAGATTTAGATGTAATAAAAGGATCCGACGAAACCAATAGAGCGTGCAGTAAGTCTTCCATTGTGTGCAATCTCGTGTCTTTTCGCGTGTGGTTCAGCCTATAAGTGCGAAAATCTTTATTTCTTGCCTCAAGTGCCTCTTCTGACATCATTCCTATTGGTAGCGAAACTTTTTCAATAATTTCTGCTCCATGTATTAATATTTTATGTACAGATTGAGGCATATAAAACCAAGGGTCTTCGGAAATAAATATTTTTGCTGTTTCCGAGGCATATATGCGAAAAGCCTCTACGTTAACTGCATACCCACATGCCATTGTGCGCAATATTATACCAAAGCTTTTTATAAGTTCCATTTTTACTCCAGTTACTATAGAGGCCATGGTTGGCTGCTCGAAAAACATTCTGGCGGTATTCCCAGTGTTTGTATTCCCCGAACCCGTCGTTGGAATGTCCACCAAAATACCCAATTCTTTTCTTAGTTCAAGTTGAATTTTTCTTTTGGTTTGTTCAGCAATTTCTTTATTTTTTCCACGTATTTGCCAATTTTTTATGGGTATTCTGTAGGCGATATGAATTATACACTCGAAGCACCGTATCCAAGCATGAAGTGTCGACAATCCATATTCGTACAAGTGGTTTTGTGGCTGCCTCAGTTGAACTAAATTTAGATTGTTCATCAATTTTGGTGTCGCACCACAAATTCCACAAGCCAGTGATGGTGACTCCGCTATGGTATTAAACACTTTTCCATCGATCATGGTCAAATGAAATTCGTGTGTTACTTCAAAAGAACTTAATTTTGTCGGCAGAATTTGTGCAATTTCTCTTTTTACATTTTCTATCTCAGCCCTAACTAAATCCGCTGACTCTTTTTCAAAAATGATTTTAATGGGTCTGCAGAACCGAGTTGAAGAAGACCGGTTATTTTGCCATAGTATTGCGGGTCCTTTTTTAATTTGTAAAGGCACAATACATACAGCAAATAAATGCTCATCAATTGTTCCAGTATCAGAAACACTGAAACGTTGACGGCAAGTAGAGTGCCCACTGCTACCGTCACAGCCCCATTTAAATATTGCTTTTATGCAATCGTTATTATTGCCTACAGTCATGAGATCCTCAAAAGCTGTTGAAAATCCTTGTATTATACGTGCAATAGTATGGTCTACGAGACTTTGCAAGTCAACTTCAGCTGAACGTTCAGTTACGTGTATGTCACTGGGGTAACACTCCCTTTTAGTTTTAGCCAAAATATCGTAGCTTGGATAAATATTGGCGTTTCGTTCTTTGGCACCAGATTGCATTTGTCTGTATGACCTTTTTGAGTATCCACCATCAATATAAAGAGCTAAAGCTTCCTCAGGTGTATACGGAATATTGGTTTTTGCTTCAGAGTCTACAGATTTAAGCATTTTTGGAGCTATTGCAGATTCTGAACGTAACTTTGAAACAACCTGTGAAGCGCTTCTTTTTCCAGCCTTGTAAAGACTCACGCTCGTTCGGTGTTTCATTGACAATTGATGCAATTTTTTTTATTTGAGTCTTACTTGTGCACTCTGAAAAAGGTTTCACATTACGTTGGGCAACGGCTGGATTAGGGAAAATAATGTCTTCATCCAACCACATCTTATTTCGCTTTTCGAACACTGCCAAAACTCTATGACTTTCTTTCCACTTTTGTACAAGTTGGCTCATAAAATTTCTTAATTGTTTTTAAATTTGTCGGTATTGCTCTTCGCTATATTTCGAGCGATCAATGATATTAGAAAATACATGATTTTCAACCATTAAAAATTTGTTTGTTGGCACTGGTTCACTATGCCATATTAGGGTGCGTTTAGATTCTGCCATTGTAACTAAAAAACGAAAAAAATAAAAAGTTTGCAAAAACTAGCAGCCTATATTTAAACTTGACATAGATAACAACCCATTTAAACTAAGCAAACAGTGAACCCAATCCAGTCCAATCCTCCTTACTTTTATTCCACACAAAATTGGATTTCATATCTAAAAACACTTTCACAAAGGACATTTTCTTTTTCAACTGTTAAGCACTAAAACATACAATCACAGATCACAAACCAATTTTTTTTTATTTAATACATACCTTTTAATTAAAATAAAATCGCAAATCTTATTAACAAAATCAATATTTAATTTTTTCCTCTCAACAAAATTGCACTTGAAACAAGCTCAAAAACATGTGTTAACTTTGCTGTGTCAAGTTTGAATGCTCATGTGTCAAGTTTGAATGCTCACAGCTGTGCGAATATTAGGAGCAAAACAAAAAATAAAACAGAAAAAAATCCGTTGCGGTTTAAGTTTTCAAAAAAAATAATAAAGTTTGCTGAAGCGCCGCTAGATGGGGTATTTCGGCCACTGTGCGACGGATACATATTCACGACTGCTTCGTGAAATTGCCGATCATGATTCCAATGTGGTTGCCATACACTTCAATATGTTCATTCTCACTCAAGAGAGCAATGAAAGGTCTTTCTGTATATTGTCTTTGGTGCTACCACCGGTAGAGTGACTTCTACAAACACTAGAGCACTTATGGCGGATGGGCGAACAAGCGTTTGTGGTGTGCGTTAGGCTGGGAGGAAAGGTATGCCAGCTGGAGCTTCTCATCATGCCCGACTGCATTGAAGACTTACTGCTTGGCCTGGATTTCATGACCAAACAAGGCATGTTCCTGAAATGTGGAGACCACGAGATCAACCTAGGACCCCAGACACATGGCGTGGAAACCCAAGTCACCACATCGTGCACGACCATACGACAAGAAGTTACTACGGACGAAGCAAAGATAGACATGTTCCTGGCCACGGAGTTGGCTAGATTTACGAACGAACCAAGTGTGACCAACCTCACGAGCCACAAGATAGTGATGCGCGATGACCGGCCCATCAAGCAAAGATATTACCCGAGAAACCCAGCACAACAAGCAATTATCAGCGCGGAAGTAGACGACCTGCTACAAAAAGGCTGTATTGAACACTTGCATAGCCCTCACAGTGCACCGATTGTCCTGGTCCGGAAAAAGGACGGGAAATGGCGTCTATGTATCGACTATCGTCAACTTAATGCTAAGTCTATACTTGATGCATACCCACTACCACGAATCCAGCATATCTTGGACCGACTGCGTGCGGCTACGTTCATCAGCAGCCTCGACTTAAAAAACGGATATTGGCAGATACCGATGGAGGAGGATAGCAAGAAGTATACCGTATTCACGGTGCCCGGAAGAGGCCTTTTCCAGTGGCGCGTTATGCCATTTGGATTGCACTCCGCACCGGCAACATTTCAGCGAGCGCAGGTTATTGGCCACGATATGGAGCCACACGCGCTCGCCTACCTTGATGATATCATTGTCACGGCGAAGGACTCGGAGGAACACATGCGGAACCTGTCAGAGGTGTTCCGACGATTGAAAGCGGCTAATCTGAAGTTGAACATCGAAAAATGTGCATTCTTTCGAAAAGACCTCAAATACTTGGGCCACGTAGTAAGCGAAAAAGGCATACATACCGACCCGGACAAGATCGCTGCCATACGGGAGTTGCAACCACCTGAGAACATACGGCAACTGCGACGCTGTTTGGGCATCGCCTCTTGGTATCGCCGGTTCGTACCCGACTTTGCTAAGGCTGTGCACGCTTTAACTGCGCTTTTAAAAAAGGGGAAACACTTTAGATGGGGCACCGAACAACAAAAAGCATTTGAACTTTTAATACAGCAATTAACGGAAGCTCCGATCCTCGCCTGCCCAAACTTTAGCCAGAAGTTTACGCTCCAGACCGACGCCAGTGACTATGGGTTGGGAGAAGTACTTACTCAGGAGATCGAGGGAGCTGAACGGGTAATAGCTTACGCTAGCAGAATTGAGCAGAACTTAACTACTCCCAAACAGAGAAGGAGTGCCTAGCGATCATATGAGGAATCCGAAAAATGCGGCCATATCTTGAGGGTTACCACCTCACCGTCATCACAGACCACCTATCACTGAAGTGGCTAAATTCTATAAAGAGCCTTTCAGGATGGATAGTCAGGTGGGCACTAGAGTTGCAGCAACATTCGTTTGATGTGCAATACCGTAAAGACAATCTTAATGTATTAGCGGATGCATTGTCAAGACAACCTGTCGAAGCTGCACGCACTGTCACATTGCAGGACCAACCAGAGCAGAACTGCAAGTGGTGGCTCAAAAGAAAAGGAGAAGTACTCGCCGATCCGGTTAAATTCGCCGACTACACTATAGAAAACGGGCAACTGTACCGCCATATACCTAGCCGCACGGGGGAGGAAGACTGCACACAGTGGAAACTATGCGTACCTAGGCCTCTTAGGGAACGCCTTCTACAGGAAAGCCATGACGCACAAACTGCAGGACATCTGGGCATCCGCAAAACGATAGCACGAATTGCTAACCGGTACTACTGGCCTGGACTATTCAGAGATACCAGCCGGTACGTACGTCAATGTAAGCTGTGCCAACGATTCAAACCTAGCCAGCAACAACCAGCTTTAGAAATGCTGACGCAGATAGCCCAGGAACCGTGGGCTATATTATGTGCTGACTTTGTTGGGCCCTTACCTCGCTCAAAGCACGGAAACACCATGATGGTAGTCTTCCATGACAAATTCTGCAAATGGACAGAAGTCGCTCCCCTCCGAAAGGCCAACACCGAGACCCTACAGCGGGCCTTTCGGGAGCGCATTTTAGCCCGTTTTGGAGTCCCAAAGGTCTTAGTGACAGACAACGGTTCTCAATTCACGAGCAAGTTATTCAAACGTTTCGTCAAGGACTACGGTATCAATCATGATTTCACCGCACCTTACACGCCACAAGAAAATGCTGCCGAGCGTGCCAACCGCACTATAAAGACAATGGTCGCCCAATTTGCAGGAAACGAGCAACAAAAGTGGGATGAGCTATTGCCTGAATTAACCCTCGCCATCAACACCAGCGTGTCAGAAACTACGGGTTATAGCCCCGCATTTTTGGTACAAGGACGGGAACCACGCCGATCAAGAGCAGTGTACGATGAAACCACCCCTGGAACGCGACAACAGAAGCAAACGCCAAACGAGAGAGCCGAACGACTAAGAAGCATATAAGTTGGCTACAAGAAATCTGGAACGAGCGGCCCAAGACCAACGACGATTTCACAACCTGCGGCGTAGACCCTGGAAGCCCGAAGTTGGACAGTCCCACGCTACGACGGGCCATACATACCAAATAGACACTTTCATCTCACCAGTCATAGTCAAGATGAAACGAGAAAAGGGGAAAGGAGACGACGACAGCCCATATCAGCGATTTATAACCTTTCTACGCGGCTGACCACAAAGAGAGGTACCAAGAAACCAAAGAAAACTCCGACATCACCAAAGGAAATTCACTGGCCCGACATCACGTTCGAAGACATATCGGAACTAACCGGACCAAAAGCAGTCGGCCTACCACCAGAACTAATCCAAGAGCTGCTCGAGAAGGCACCCACAAAGCAGGCGCGAATCCGGTTTTCCCTCTGCTAGGGTAGGATAATTATCGTCTATCATCCGCGAAGTAGGGAGGAAATGTAAGAAGCAAAATTTCCCCATAAATTTTGCTCCAGCATAATTCTTCTGCCACACCATAAGTTTTTCAAACCAAGCCACGAACCGCAGCCGATTGTTCTAGAAGAATGTAATTTATGCACTATTAGAAGCAATCGGCAAAACCCACTCCTAATAAACAGTATGATCGACGCGCAACTAAGTGGTAAACTTGGCAGCACTGTTTCGTTTGTTTTTTTAAATATTTACTTTCTTTATATTTTTTATGCAAACTAATCATCTGAATATAATTTAAATCAGCCGAATAATAATATTTAAAATCAAAATACAAAATCCAAAGATTAATTTTTGTTTTCTTTAAATTTAAACAGCTAAAATATAAAAAATTCCAGGGAATTTTTATGGGTAATTTTTAATCTCGTTGGTTTTCAAGCAATTTTCAATTTGGAAGCACTTTTCTATCGAGGATGGAAAAATTCGCTCGTTTAATCCGAGTAAAATTCACTCAATATCTTTTCCATAGAAAAGTCTGTCCTGTCCTCGATGGAGTGGCGAATCGAATGCGCCTATTGTATATAATTTATTGACTTCTTTGACACAGCCAGTTCAAAGTTCATAGCTGCTGGTGACTATAATGCAAAGCACACTGACTGGCGTTCGAGACTCTCAACTCCAAAAGGTAGAACACTCTGGCCAGTGCTATTAACAACAAATGTGGATGTTGCAGAAGTAGTAAGGACCTAGCTTAGTCACAAGCCCAAGGATTGAACCATAAATCATTCAATGAGAAATGGCGATTAAGAAGAGATCTCCAAATGGAAAAAAGAAATTGGCAGATTCCTCCCGAACGCTACACAAAACATTACAAAACCTTGCTGAACTTGACCTCGAGCAATATCTTATAAGTCTAAGTTACTGATTATTCACTATGGAAAGCTACCCGAAAACTAAAAAAATCCAATCACTCTGACCATTTAACGAGGTATTTTTGGTTTTCCCTCTCGCTCCATAATAAACTAAAATGAAAATTTAAGAGAATAATAAAATCAGTTAATGACATTCAAAAAATATTTCAGCCGTTATAACACAAAAATGTTAGCCGTCAAAGATATTGTTTGCCCGATATTACAAATATTCTCATGCTTGCTGACACTTGACGCTTGACAGAAGCGAGAACAGAATTCTCTCAAAATTTATCTGCACACGCTGCATACTTAACAGATTTGCACGTGATAGCCAACTGAGCTATGCTATGTTTGGGTAACTGAGCATTGAGCCTCATCCCCCCGCTCATAAACTTGGCTTCAGGGAGACACACAGCACAGTAGAGCAAGTGCACAACATTCGAAAGGAAAAACTACTGCTCTGCAATATTCTTAAATATTGCTCAGGCTTTTGACAAGACATTTGAACTGCTTTAAAAGTATTTAAATAATAGAAAATTCGTTGTTGAACATAATACAAATCAATCCAATGAATACCCTATTAGAGCTGGTGTACCACAGAGAAGTGTTCTCGGTCCAATTTTATACTAAATATACACCTTTGCAGGTAATACAGCAATGTTAAGTAAGTTTGAGCACCCTGATAAAACACGCTACTAAGAATCTACAAAATGATCTCAAAAGAGTGGAGAACTAGTTGTCAAAATCGAGAATTAAAGGGAATGAAACCATGAGTACATAATTTACATTTACACTGAGAATTGACACTTGTCGTCCTATAACCAACCACTATCTCAGTATTTATCTAGATAGAAGATTGACGTGGACAAAACGCATACAAGTTAAAAAGAATCAAAAGCCAGCAAGCCTACAAGGCTCAAGTCTGCCTTACACTCGCTTGCATAGATAGTAAAAAAATCACCAGATTGTCAGCAATTTACGCTTCCAACTTTCCAGAATATAGAAAGAACTATCAATAACATTCATGGGGTGGAAATAGGAGTAAAGTTATTTGCGTTGAGCTCTCGCTAACCATAAAAGAGGTTAACAGAGAAACACCCCAACGCGGAGGTAAAATAATGTCGTTAGACATCATTAATCCGATCCTCACCTCTAAGATAGATAGAGAGGTCATAAAAGCCATAAAAGCAGCCTTAGAATCGGTACATGTGGGTATCATCTCACCCGAGATATCAGCATACTCTCAGACCAAGCTATCAGGGCTCTGGAATTTCATATATTGACCACAAAACGCGATATCCTGAGGAACTACAGGTAGAACGAACTAGCAAAACAAAGGACCCACCATGGAACATTACACCAGAATTTGCTGACTTGGGTACTTCACTGAGTACCGGCAAGTTGATAATAGGGGACGTGATGCCAACGCCGGCCACGCCCCTGGGCAGCCTCTGAGACCGGCGAGGCAGCGCAACAAATCTTGCCAAAGCTGAACTGGAAACACACTAAAGTCTACCATGTTTCAAATCAGGTATGCTAAGTGCGGTTGTTAGGGTAATCACTGGTCGCTGCATCCTAGGTAGCCACGCCAAAAGTTTTGGTCACCTTACCAACGACTTCTGCAAAAACTGCAGAGACGAAGAGGAGTTGGAAACCATTACCCCCTGCTAGGTATGTCCCTGAATTCTGCAGGAAACTTAGAAGACACTTATGTTTCTACCAGACCGAAAACTTGGTCGACATAGCAGCAGTAGACACCAAAGACCGAGCAGTCTTCATCATAAGTTAAGGTTGATTCGAGCGAGACTTTAGGAAAGGATGAGATACTTCTGTATCCCAATGGGCCATAATGGCCTAAGTGGGCATTCGCAAAGAGGGCGATCACTTCTTCCTACCTAGTATGCATATATAAACAAACTAAGTCAACCCCAATTATAAAATTCATTTCTGTTATATATATTTTTTTATTTATACGATTTTTCCACACTACGTATTTTGCATATTGGAACTTAGAGAAAACTTTTATATTCATATATGTATGCATTTCTCACTAAAAAACGTCCAAAGTTGTTTAACATTTATTTATCTCATATGAGCGAAAAAAGGCCTTCTACTGCCCACATATTTACTTGCTATTGAAAGCAGTCCTATTATTTTAATTCAATTTGTACGAAGTTTGCGAATCATAATATGAGCAGCAAAAACAACGTGTTGCGGTTTGATAATAGTCTTATTTGAAACTCATTATTCAGCAATTGTTACTATTGTGAGTAAAAATTTAAAAAAATAATCTAAGATATTCTTCTGCTTGATCTGCTTTCCACCTGAAAAGTTTTTAATTTATTATTTTTCCAATGTTTGTCTTACTTGAATGTTTATTGTATTGAATTTGTTGTTTGTATGTTAACAGTGTATGAAAAGTAATTAATAAATGGAAGGTGAATAAGAACTGGTACATATTGAAGATCAAATGAGGACTGTTTATAATATTACAATATTAGCGTGTAAAGTAATAAATAATTTATATATATATATATATATATATATTTTTTTTATATATATATATATATATATATATGTGTGTGTGTGTGTGTGTGGCGTGTGACTGTGTATATATTTATGTATGTATATGGGTGATTTTGTGCTATATGTGGTAAATATATATTAGACAACCATAGAGGCAATATAATTATGTGCATAGCAATAAAAAATAAAACCTATTCAAATAAACTAACAAAAATGGTTATTTATTAGAAATATTTTAAAAATACTATACATACAATGGAAATGGAAAAAATATATATTTTGGCTACGGTGATTTGTAGCTGCGGAGCTTCACTGCCTGCTGAACAAAATATTTTTCTTGCAAGAACCACGTTCTTCCAAAATCTTAAGTATCGAATATCAAGTCTAAGAGACTGCACTTCACAAATGCACGTAGTGTGAGGACCAAAATTTGCCACGTAAATTTGGACTCATAATAAAATCAACGATCTCAGCCTAGCCAACTATATACATACACATGCCCCAAATAATAAAGATGAAGAACCGAATCGAAGAAACGCCCATCATATAAATCTTAACAACAAAGAAGCTGCATAGGAAGCTTAACGAAGAATACTTACGATTTAACCAATCAACACAGCAGTGGCGGGAGGGAGTGTAGGCTAACAAGCAGCAGATTAGGCCAGTTGAAATAATTAACACAGAACTACTGATTGCAACAAAAACAACCACACGTACAGCCAAAGAGCCTACCAACCAACGCCATGCACGCCAAAAGACAAAAAACAACGATTAATAAAATATTACAACAAATACACGCACGGCAAAGGAGGTAAGTGGACGAACTAAAGCGGAGAAATTGCCGAGTACGTTCGCTCGGTAAATTTAATACTAACAACCCGCAGATACGAGGGCAAAGTACAAGAGGGACAACGACAGAACGACCAATTCGCCGACCGCTACTAAGTACATATCAGAAGGAGGAGCGAGAATAAAATATTCTAGCAACATATTTTTAAATCAAAACATTTAAATATTTACAACAATAATAATCATATGACAAGAACAACACTACAGAAACCAGGTATGATTTTGGGCAGCGCTGCTTGCAATCAACGGTACTGCAGCTCAACTGGAAACCGCTGAGCAAGGTGACTGACCATCACAAGTTGAAGGTGGCCTAAGTCACCACAACAACAACAAGCATGACCACAACAACAACAACAAGCATGGCGTTGAAAGTAGGCGAAGCCGGCCAACAGAAGTGGAGCCACACAATGGTGGCCCGCCAACAACAATATGCACCAGTCGCTGTGGTCACTTGGTCTACTAGGAACGACATCCGCACTGACAGCACCTCGTCACCAGACAAATACTTTAGCAGACACACGATACAAAGACGTCGAGACTTAGTGAGAACATCAGGGTTTCAATCGTTTTCTCACTAAGCCACGTACGCTACCAGGACATAGCAACTCAGTGAGAACATAATTATAATTTTATATTTCATTTAAGACATTATATTTATTAATTTTAAATAGACACGGTATATTATTATATATTTACATTATGGTGTAAGATATAATAATAATAATAACGTTTGTTTACACTTTTTTGAATCAGTCGATTTGACAGTTGTTCACAAAGGAACATTAAACCTTCCGTTCTTGCATATATTGGTTTTTATATTATAAGCCAAAGCTGAAGGCACCAAGACGGTGCTATTTGTTAGAATTGTACCCAAAATAACATGGAAAATGAGTTATATAAATATATACATATATATATATATATATATATATATATATATATATATATATATATATATATATATATATATATATATATATATAAATATATACATAAATATATAAATATATATATATATATATATATATATATATATATATATAAATATATACATAAATATATATATATATATATATATATATATATATATATATATATATATATATATATATATATATATATATATATATATATATATATTAGCATTTTTAGCATTTGAGAGCTATTTGAAGTAACATTCATTAAATATTTCATTACTTTTTTAGAAATTTCGTAATTAATTTCTTACTAAAAACTCATGTTTAAGATTCCCAGCTTCTTAATATACAATATCAACTAATAAATTGAATATACTTCACAAATATTTTTCTACCAGCCATCGATATTTGGCAGAAGTCTTTGGATTTTCACATTTTCCGAACATGAAACATAAAACATTTCATTTTAAGTTCAACATAAAATATGTAACTTAATTTGAAACAAATATACGCCCATTGTCAACAAAAATTCTTGAGCACTGTTTGAAAAACAAGTTTACACACATAATGTTATATTTAAATCTGTGTGCACTACTTTCATTTATTTAACAAATAATTTCTTTCAGTGCAGGCGTGCATTAAATTCGCTAAAATCTGGCTAATTCCTACAGAATTTGTACAAAAAGGGATTAGTGATTAGGGTATAAAAAGGTTAATTATAAAATTTGAAAAGCATAACTTAATGCAAGAAAACACGAAACTAAACTTTGCGATGATTTCACCGTGGTTTGTAGGAACATCTTGTGAAGGCGAATGTTAAAGTATCCGCGAATGTAATGAATTGAATTGCGCTTTGTGGAAGCTATCTGTTGCAATCACTTAAATCTATGAATCAAATTTCTTTCATTTTGAAATAAACTGAACATTATGCGCAAACAACATAAATTTTGAAGTGGGTGGTACCGTTCACCACAGACAAATTAGACAAATGCACTATTGATTGCTGATTTTCACACCAGGCGTTTTATAGGAACGGTTTAAGTTGTCTAGATAAGGTGTCTCGATAAGCAAAGCGACTATTGTTAGAAGAATTGTCCGGTTGTGCCAACCACCTCACGAATCCTTGCTGAATTAATGTGGAACTAAGTAATCAATAGAAACACAACAGAAAATCAGGGTCCTCAAATGATTCCTGTGCCATAAATTGAAAAATTATAAGAACTGTAGTCTATAAAGTAAATAGGAAAAAAATTAAACAGTTCCCAAACTTGTTTTGCATTTAAGGGTAGGAGTACATAGATACATATATAGCAGATTGCTATAATAATATTTCGCTTGCTGCGTTTATTAGGAGGTAATTAACTGGTTCTCGGTTCCGGCAGTCAGCATTCCATGTATTTCTACCCTTATTTAGAGCATTAGGTGAAAGGTGGTTCAATGCAGTTTCAGTTCTTTTTTGTATATGCTTATATAATGTCTATATAGAACAGAGGATGTTCATGCATTTTTGAAATTTGTTTTGAAATTAATCTATTATTGCTCTCGCAATGTATTCTTTTAGTAATATGTATTTATTTTATAGTTGTACATACCTGCAGGGCTTGCACCATTGATTTTGCTGATCTAGACCATAACGGGCACGACACTTCTTCATATTATTACCTATATCAATTAATTAAAAAGAAAGACAAATAAAAAAAAAACAAATAAACACCAACAAATTTAAAAACGAAAAGCTAATTAGAGTGCAATAGAAGCAATAAGTATAGATATTAATAAAGATAATGAAAGTCTCGTTTCCAAAAGCAAGTGGCTTTTTAATATTCAGAACAAACGCTAAAATGTGTGTGTTATTTACATCCTGAGAGAAATCTTCTGCGGTCATTGTTCATTTTATTCGTTTTCCTTTAGTATGTCAAATAAAACAAATGAAACATTAGTCTTTAATCTCCAGGTCACGGTTCAGTCTTTTGGTGACTGGATGAATGCGAAGAGAATAAGAAAGCTTGCCATTGGAATTGAGATTTAAAAAATAATAGGTAGATCGATAGTTATTTCCGTGCATTACACATTATAGCTAAATATATTACATTTTAAGTAACTAACGACACATGCTGATATAAATAAATTATTCTTGGCTCCTATATACAAAGCCATATATATATATATATATATATATATATATATATATATATATATATATATATATATATATATATATATATATATATATACATATATATATATATATATATATATATATATATATATATATATATATATATATGTATATATATATATATATATATATATATATATATATATATATATATATAATATATATTAAACATAACTATTTATAATTGATTTGTTTTACAATATATTTGGCTCTATGTATCAAAAAGTCGAATTGCTTTTGTAAATGAAAACTAGAATGACTAAGATATCCTAATTTAAGGAAAAATATAACAAAGCATACATTCTATTTGCCGCAATTTATAAATTTCATTTAATCTGCTGGAATTTAGTTAAGGCAAGTACAAATTTTAATTATATTAGTACACCACGAGTTCTCTGTACTCAATGTTATAGCTTGTTTCAACTGATTACTATGATACAATGACGGGTCCTTATGAAATACACGTATGAGCTATGCTTTTAATTGTAAGCAGTTTGTGAACATATATGCATTATTACGGACTCTGACTTTAAAATGAATGTCTTTGTGGAGATACTGCCAAATCCTTAACAGAGCCCCCTAAAATACAATATATGCATCTTGAAATATACATATTTGTATATGGAAAAAGAGCGGCTTAGTTGACTTACCCTGACTACTTAATAGAGGCTAATAACAATTGCAATTTTAATCACGGCGCTATTTCGACATCTGGATTGTCAGTGGACGGGAATACAAAACTTGAATGCAAAATAATCTGGAAATTAAGGGAGACACTTTTATCAACGGTAATTGCAATACAATCGAAAAGATTTGAAGCCGATTTAAGGCCGAATTTTACGGTCTCATGGTAGACATAGGAACGATTAAGGAAAGCAGGCCGGCCAGTTGATAACAAATACAGGTTTTGTAGCGAAATTTACTTTAGTATTACAACCAGATATTTATATATATATATATATATATATATATATATATATATATATATATATATATATATATATACACGTTTGTTTCAGTAATATAGATTTAATTATTTACTACAAATTTGCTCTGGAAGGTAATAACCTGACAAACCTTGATAAACGTAAAATCTGTTTACGGCTTTTTAATAAATTTGTAAATTGAAATTGCAGGAAACTTAATGCATGCATTTTGGGTCAATCTTCAGTAATTGAAAAGTATTAAGAAAAATTATAGTATATTATGTCATGAAACTACTTTATAAACCTTTGTACGAATAAACTAATTTTTAATAATAAAAATGTTGCAATGGAATATAAAAATAAAGGAATGTACAAATATATATATATATATATATATATATATATATATATATATATATATATATATATATATATATATATATAGCTGTAGGATAGATGAGATGAGAAAACCCATAGTGAAAGTCAATCACCAATGAATTGTCGTTTATTAGGCTGAATACGACGTAATAGCAATAATGAATAAAAAATAATACACATCAAACTGTGCTGAAATTAAATGTATCAAAAAGAAGGCATATTTGGCCCACTTCGACGAAATTCGAACAAAACAGATTCCCATCCATTATTAATTGTCATTTTTTTCAAACATAATCATATAAAAAACTTCTTTTGAATTCTGTAAGGATCCAACATCGAATCATAATAATATTAAGTATACTAATGAGTATTTTTTAACCGTTTAGTTTCAAAGAGTATAAGTTTATTTACAAAGAGTAATTGCGCATATGTTCATTAATTATTATTAGTTCACGTCTAATAATAATTGTTTATCGGATTAACGGAATATAACTAAAATCATAATTCTCAAGCAAATACTATTTCATTAGAAACTCTGTGTAAGAAATGCAATTGTTGAAAAAAATTTATTTCCATTATGCTCTGCCATGAGCCTAATGAATAATATAGGAGCACAGTTTTCCTAGTGTTTTGGTAGTGGTCGCCTTATGGACCCCGGGCACTATCAAAATATTTTGACAATAATTGCATATGCGTGAGTACGTGTGTTTTTGACGCTTACCGCACACTCTTCAAAATAGTTTGCCAAAGCTCATTTTATTTTTGCTTTCGTAGGGTGCAGTCATGGAATAATCATGGGACGAAGATCATTTGCTGTTGCTACTAGTATTATGTTATTTTCAAACTAACAAAAATTAAAAAAAAAATTGGATGGTAAGACTGGTTAAAGAAAAGAAATGTATTTACTCATGAAAATTTATTATTTAATTCTTATTATTGACATTTTTTTCCTGAGGAAATGCAACTTATTGCAAAAGATGCATTCCCTGAGTAGTTAGTTATCAATTGCTTTCATCCCCGCATGTGTTCATTGCTTCCCGGCAAAGCACATCTGAGAAATTGCTTGTTAATCACAGCCGCACTCATACAAACATAAAACCAACAAAATAAAATATCAAAAATATTTGATTTTCTTCAAAAAGCTACGAAAGCTGTTCATGTGAGCCGACGAAGGCCGAGCGCACCTACACACATTTAAGATTGTCAAAATATTTTGATAGTGCCCCGGGCACTTTAAGCATAGGCCATTTAAACGAGCCTAAAGCTTGATCTAGAACACGGTAGGTTTATATAATATACAAACTTGACGAATGCCTACAGTTAATATATTATGGAAGGCAAGAGCAATTCAAGAAAGCTGCGATAGTAAAGGCATAAAATCCCAAAAAATATACACGTATATACATAGTTGTATATGTATATGTACATACATATTTGTAAAAGGTTGGTAATACCAGAGACCACAGAGAACCGACACTTAAACATCAAATTTTCTGACATTTAAAAAAACTGTCTTTGTTTATCATTAGTTGCCTATATGCATAGGTTTGTTTATCATTGGTTAACCAGACATCTGAAGAAAGTCAGGCACACTACTACAGTTTTGCACATGTGTAAGTGTGCGCAAAACAAGAGTCATTTCTCTGTATTCTCTGGTAATACTTCCAAGTGTTTTCATAGCTAAATTCATTTACGGTGCCGTATTTAATAAGATGTTTCGTGAGCAATAAACAAATGACAACCATTTTTCCTTCCAATATTTTCTAGTAGAGAGAATATGTTCTTTAGCTTGTCGGGGCTCGTTCCAATATGGATACATATATATGAGGAGCCAACATTACGTGGCATTGTCATCCGTAAGCTCAGATTG